>OX453041.1:12612500-13100908 GCA_949699805.1 Tromatobia lineatoria | reverse complement strand
TAACTAATAGTCATATGGCCGGTTGGGACAATCTATTAAGATTCGGTCGGTATCCCGAAATAACTGATTGGTAATGCTTACCAATCTATTAGCAATGCTAATTAATTGATTGGGGATGCTAATTAACTGATTGACAATGCTAACCAATCGCTTGACAATGCTCACCAGCCGATTCTTAAGTCGACCAACTGATTGGTAGTTCAACGAACAAATTGTTAACTGATAGGTACATCAGCCAACAAAAGATAAGTCAGCCAACCGATTGGTAAGTCAACTAACGGATTATTAAGTCAACCAACTAATTGGTAAGTCAGCTAACTGATTGGTAAGTCAAACGACGGATTGGTGACTCAACCAAATAATTATTGAGTCAACCAACTAATTGATAAGTCAGCCAGCTGATTGGTAAACCAACCGACCAATTTTTACTATCGAGGATGTGATTTGCAAGACAATCAACTGATTAACGAGTCAACTTATAGACACATCACCCAACCATTTGACTTGCTAACCATTTAACATGCTTAACAACAACCAACCGATCAGTAATGTCAACTAATGAAGAATATTCGAGACTAGTAAGCTGCAACAGTAAATAAATGTACTGTATTTCACAGCCAACATAAGCCAAGTATTTCCAAGATGGTTGTCTCAATGAAACATTATTTCCTTCCTAAAATCGGCCGTGGCACCTCACATCGACACCCCATTACGAGTGAGACAGAAAGCAAAACAAGCGTAAGGTCACGTTCCCTTTCATCGATAAGAATCCAAAAAACGGTATACGGAGAGTTGTCGGTGTCAAGATTCGTCGTTGAAGAAAATAACGGCAATTTAAAATAGATGGATTTAGGTGGATATATAAAAGTGAGGGGGTCGCCGTTGCGGCTGGCAGAAAGAAGAAAACCGTCGGCCGGGAAAACTGTTGGTAGTCGCCTTCAACCGCACCCCGCACGACGGAAAAGGCGAGAGGAGGTATAGCGGGATGAAGAAGAGGGGGTGAGTTGAAGCGAGGTGCTTCTGAAAGTCGTGGACGCCGACGGGTTGGGGCTGTTGGGGATGTATATATGGCGAGGTATCCTCTATACCTTTACTATACTCTCTATTCCATTGCTGGTGGTGGTCGTCGTTCCCTATGGGTTCTCTTCTGCCTTGGACTCGTAGTGGTAGCGGCTGCTGCTCCTGGTGTTGGGGATTTAAGGGAGACATTTTAAATGGATGCTTCTTTCTCCCTTTTCCCTCTTTCCCTTTCTTTCCCTTTTTGCTCTGGCTCTTTCGCCCTCTTCATCCTCTCGTTTTCCCTCTGACCTGCCCTCTACACGCGGCCCAGCACTCCTCTATAATATCCAGCAGTTGCCTTGCCACGCAATCTCCCCTGGTTCCCGTTCATCTTTTCTCTCTGTGGACTCTTTTTTTTTTCTACTTCTTTCTCTCTCTTTTGGAATGAACGATACGCTCGCGAAAAGTGAACGACGCACGATAGCCACGAAAAAAAGTAGTTCCAAAGTGAGTATTATATTATATTGCTACGGAGGAAACATACAATATACTTCAACGTCAGTTTTGTATGATTGACCATCGAACAGTTTGTTCTCCACGTTAAATTTACTGGAGGAATTTAACTAGCTAATCTTTTGTCTATGCCATTTTTCCTGATACGATGGATAGGATGAATGTATATGAAAATTAATATTTTTATCAAGACACGCGGTAGCGTCTCGACGCCAGGTATGTTAAAATAATTGGCCAAACTCGAGAATTTTTGGCGCAAAATTTCAGATGAATATATCCAATGTACACCAACTAAATCAACTTGGTTGGTCGAACAAGTTGATTTAGTTAATTTCACCAATAATTTGTTGGTCTACCCAATAACTTATTCGACACATATACACTAAGAAAAAAGATAGTAAATTAGTAGGTCCAATTATACCGATATAATTTCTAGGAAAAAGGATCATATTGATTGTTACTCCTTACTATGCATTTAATTAGTTGAACTATAAATATGTTTGCACCTATTATTTTTTTTGTCATTGTCGTTACTATCAAGTATAAATGTTCCTCCTAGGAATTATACTGTATGGTGAAAGTATTGTTGCTTCAACCATCTATTCTTTTCTCAGTGCCACCAAACGCCCGCGTTGATCAAATCAAGTTTTCTGTCCGGCGAAGAAGATTAAATTGGACAAGAATTATAATAACCACTCAATGAACGATAATTTATGTGTGGGATTAAAACCATCTGGACATCTTCTTGTATTACTTATTACACCCAGAGAAATGGGCCTGTCCATAAATAAAAATTTATTTCAGTCAAATAGAGTCTATACCGGTTGACTAAAATTCTATTAGGCCGGTCAATAAATAAATTATTTAGTTTCTGGCCGGCTTAATAGGATTTCATTTAATCGGAATAGACTTAATTTTATGTAAATGAAATTTTATTAATTCCAAATCCATCCTATAATTGATTCAAATAAACTCTTCAGACCGATTTCTTTGGATGTGGTGTTTCATGTGCATAATCTTATTTTGTTTTTGTGAAACTAGCTCAAAGTTGCAGTATTGTATTGTGCTTGATGGTTGAATCTTTGAGAGATTCTTCTTCTTTCTCTATCGCTAGGTAAAGATAGCCATATTATTCCCGTGCTGGGAATCCGACGGGTCGATTCTCTTTCCAGCATGAATGCCGGCGCGTCGGTGGTCTCGCTCGTAACTCGAGCTTTATTCCCGATATAACTTGGGATTAATGGGTATTGCTCCTATGTACTCCTTCAGGATCGTCCGCTTATACCGTCGAAGAGCTGTGACGCGAATACGACGAGATCTCGCTGTTGAGGTGGACAACGAGTCTCGAGGTGTTCTCTCTCTTCCTCTTTTGTATTTCACTATTCGCTGACGTAAGTAGTAAAGTCTAGTAGTAAAGTGCAGTTTCTGTCGGACGTGATGGCAAGCTCCCTCCATCACGATCTTAAGAAAGTTGGATGACGATCGATACGTAAATTAGAATCTTTCCAGATACTGAGCTTATCATGTAAAAAGTGGTCGAAGTGTCCTTCGAGATTTCCCGTTTCGTTATTCATTCCATCTGAAACTATATCCGCAAGAAAAATTCTTGAAAATTTTTGAAAGCAAATGAAACTGTGAATGTTTTAATTGTAAAAGATTTTATGGCTAGACGGCATTTATAACCTATGTAAATTTTTCATAAATAATAATCGTATTTCTTGTTCAAGTGGAAGAAAAATGAGTGTATGTATTATTGTGTAAGTGGAGAATAAATAAATAAATAATTGTAAAACATTATGAATTATTCAATTATATCTTACGTTTCGAATATTTTTTATTCAATAAAAAATTATACAGCATTCGGCTCAACACTTTTTTATTCTTTAAAAGGAGCGAATCACCTAAAACAAGTAATGAGAAAAAAGTTTCTTTAAATGATATCCTTCTTTTGGAAAATGTTGCGCTTACACCTCATCAAGTACATAACGAACATTACAATTCCGGAATTTTCTAAAGGTGTACAGTGCGAAAAAAACGTGTGAAGAAAAAAGTGTAAATTTTCACTTGTTGTAGCTTTCAGACCAATGAACCAATTTTAGTGTTCGATATCTTATCTTATCTGTAGAAGGATGCGTTCTGGATTGAATATAACGATTGTAGATGCAGTGAGAATTAGATTTACTGTAACCAATTGTTTAGTGATTTTTTAGTACAAAAAGATTGATTCACACATTCAAAATCATAGCTTCGTCATAAAAACTTGCAATGAAAATACCTATATTAAATCCAGAGTGCAACTCTTCGACAGATGAAATAATCAAACACTGAAATTTGTTCGCCAGTATGATCTGAAAGTTACAACAGCTGAAAATTTTTACTTTTTACCATCCTGGTGCACCATATGTCTTTTCAAAATTTCACAATTGTAATCCTTGTTATGTATTTCGGCAGGTTAGAATTTAGGATTTTTTAAAAGAAGTGGATCAGTCACAGATTTTCTTTTCTTATGACTTTTTTCGAGTTCCCTCAAATTCAACTTGACCAAATTTAAATGCTCATTTGCTGTACAAGCATCGCTTCGTCAAGCAGCAAAATATTCACACATAAAGATAAATGCTCCACAAATTGAATAAATATCGTTGAGCTAGATTTTATCCTCTTACAGTAAGCTTACTCCCAGAGGTGAATTATCTTAAAGCTGAAACCTCGAGGAACCACCCTCAAGAGAGTGAGCTCTCGAGTTGCGGAACGCCAATAGGAAACGAAGAGCATTGCCTGACCAATCCGCGAGTTTCCAGGATTCCGATGTGACTGTGCGTCCGTGGGATGCGAAACAGGTGTATATACGATCACGAGAAAGAGAAAGATGTCCGGGAAGTGGCGTGGATCGATCGAGACAGAGATACAAATACAAAGTGGGGATAGGGAGCAGCCGTATACATGTTCAGGAAGAGAACCAACCCCCGGGCAAACGTCCTGCGCTCTCGAATTCGTTTCCGTTTCCCGGAAAGCCACCGGTGAAAAGAGAAGAGATACGGGGATATTGAAGAGGGTACGAGACAGGAATTTCCCGTATTTGCGCGTTTCATTGGTCTGTGAATGTCGCTGTAGCCAATGGCAATAGAGATGCCGACTGTGCGGGCGGAATCGGAGGGTGTACGACGTGGGGATTGTAGGATTCGTGGACGAGTGAGACTGCGGGGCTGTTGGGGGGAGGGTTGGGGGTTGGGGGGTCTACGAGGGGAATCCTGGGGCGTTACCACCCCGCGAGAAAGGTATATAGTTGGAATAGTGTGCACACTATATACAACTTTATGACGCACACAATCTCGCAGTGCGACTTCTGCTGGAGAACGACGAGAGGCGTAAACTCGAAAGGGGAGGAGGCGGGGGGAAGAGGGAGTGGAAGATAGAAACGGAGAGAATATAACGGTGCAGCTGGTTGCGCTGAAAGAGGAAGGAAGAAAGAGAGAAAGCACGAGAAACCAAGTGCGAGTCTGGGCGTCGGGAGGAGAGTTAAGGGCGGGGAGGAGGGAGCACTGAGTGAGAGGGTGGAATGAGGGCTGGTGCGCGCCACCGCTCGCTTCGATCCGAGAAAGAGACCCCGAGATATATATCCTCTTGTTCACTGAAAAAGAGAGAGAACGTTGCAGACTTGGAGCACGCCGAGAGTCCGCACAGGGTTCGATCCCACAAGGAGCCAGACACTTGGCAGCGAAGCACTTAAACCCTCCTCCCGTTACTACCAACACTGCCACAGCTTCAACGACGCTGGCACGTCGACTCGCTTTTACCCAACTCCTGCCCTCCCTTTTTCTCTCTTTCTCCACCACTGCCAAACTCCCTCGCTTCCTCCTTCCCTCCCTTCGTCTTTCCTCTCCTATTTCTATATACAACGTACATATAAATATATATACTTTCTGCCTCTATGTCCTCTTTCTCGCTCTCCACTTACTTCTCTCTGTATTCCACTCCCGGTTTAAGGCTGGCGAACCACCCTACGCCACCCTCACAGAGCAGTAGCGGCAACGGCAGCACCATTCTCAGGCCGGCAACCCCACGACCCTCCCCCCGCTCCTTTACTCGAATCCACCCTCCTGCAGTGAGCGCGGTGCCGCGGGACCAGCGAGTGGTGGCGGTGGGTACTGGGCTAAGAACCCTCCCCCTCTCTCCCGCCACCTCCTCCTCCTCCTCCTCCTCCGTCCCTCTGGTTTGCGGGAATATGAGGACTTTTTGTTCCTCAGCTCTCTCACGGCGTCGGCAGATGCTGGGCTTCGCGAGCGAATCCGGCGCTCGCGTGAAATGGAAAAGGACGGAAGAAGCGAGCTCGAGAGAAAGAGATGGGAAAAGAGAATACGGTACTGGCGGTATATGCGCTAAGGGTATGAAGCCGGAGCGGTGGGAAAACCGGGCAAATAGAAAAGCTCACGTATACTGTACCTTCGAGATGATGCACGAAACTGGGAATGGCCGAGTTTCGATGATGCACAGCAAATAACATGTGGCGCTTAAGGCTTTATCTGTTGTTGAAGGATGCAAATGTTTAGGTGAAAGTGTTGGGTTTTATTTTTAAGGATAATGACAGAATTGTACTGGGCGTAATTGTGAGTTTTGCGACTAGCCAGAGGCCATTTAATAAAAATGCACCTTATTTACACTTTTAATAAAATTATTGTGTCTGAGGATAACGGCAAAATAAGTATTTTTTGGGATAATCGTGAAAGTTTTAGAAAAATCGTTTACTGATAATAAATAGCATCATTATGTAGACATAATAAACTCCAAATATTTATTTTCGGAAGTATTTTAAATGCACTTTCAATAGAATAATTATAATTAAGTATGATGAGAAGATGAAAAATCAGTATTTTCGGAATAATTTCAAATTATTCAGTAAAATCGTTCAGATACGATAAATAGTACCGTTTTAGAGGTATAATAATCCACGAACATTCAGATATGAAAGTATTTTGAATGCATTTTTAGTAAAATAGTTAAATTTAAGCATGATGAAAAAATTTAAAAACAGTATTTACGCAATGAGTATAAATCCACAAATATCTTCGATTCACAATAAATAGTACCATTTTGTAGGTACATAATAATCCACATACACGTACAAGCAGGAATATTTTTCTATTGTTATCGTAATGAGTAAGTCGATAATAATTGACTCAAGTATTTAGAGAAATAATTTGTCCCCTCTTTCAAAAAGAAAGGAGCATATAAAAATGAAGATTTGAACACGGTTTTTTATTCACACTCTAAAATTCCCATTTGTCGAAGCAATCGGTGAAATTTCAAAGTGTGAGAAAGATTCAACTATATGTGCTTTTGACACATAATCCTCTGATCACTGGAATTTACATACATATTTTCCGATGTGACTCGATGCCATAGGGCGAGACACACGGCGCCTCGACGCACCAGCGTTAGAGGGTGAAAGGATTAAGAGCAGTTTGGGGTTGATATTTAACTCGAGGCTCGCACAGCTGGGAGGGCTATACGACATGTCGTTAAAAACGAGATAATTGGTTCGTCATAGCATGTACCATTTTGTACGGCCTGGCACCTACAATTTTACGCATATACAGCACGGACTGGTGAATATTATCAATCCGAACACTCTTTTTTCCAGATCAAATATCTGCGTTGTGCTGTAAAAAAAAATTTTCTAGTTCATTTCCTAAAATTCTCCAAATAATGTTTTTCATTTTCTTCGTTATACTTTTCCGTAATTCCTATGCAACACATATCTACCCCAAAACGAAAGATAATAGAAGATTAAATGTTTATTCTAATTTAACCTTAAAAGGAACTTTCTAATGCTCTTTGTCTCACTTCGAATTGCTAATATCTTTCTTTTGAGTAATTTGAGCTTTTGAAAAGAAATTTGGCGATGGTAAATGAAATTATCATCGGGAATAAGTTGATTGTTGTTTTATGCAGAATAGATTAGATGTATCAAAATAATAGTAGAGTATTTATTTTAGAGAAATGGTATTTAATATTCATTAAGTCAAATAAACAGTGAATTTAACGGTATGTGTTTCGGCACCCATAAAAATGTGTAATCAGCTCTACTATACATATTTTTCCTCAGAGAGGACAATAATGTTTTTATGGTTACCGCAACAATGAATAATGTCCTCAGAAACTCGAAGGGTCTCGAAACGCTCAGAACCTGAAAAAGGATAAACGAGAATTTTTTTTTGTGATGAGATCACGATATTGGGTCTTCACTGACACTCAATATATAATCTTTTTAAGTGTATATTTCTCTTTTGTATTGTTTGTATATTTATAAACCATGAAGGTATTGTTATTCAAAATAAGCACCTTCATATTATTCCAGCAAAGCATCGCCTAATAATCAATCATCGAGTGGATTTCAAACTTGTTTATAAAATTTTTTTATAGTGTTATTTGACGATATTCGAACATGTTTACACATTTGTCAATAATAAATGGACAAATTTCCTTTCACGATAAAAAATGTATCTTTGTTTCAGCTAAAGCTTGTCATTTTCGTAACTTGTGAAATGATTTAAAAAGTATCAGGTCATTAGATAGAAAATAACATAAACCGAGCTTCGTGAGAATTTGCAATGTATCCTCCGTAATGATTTTTCCTTGGAACTGTTGAAATAGTATTGCCTCAATTGTTCATCAATATCCTTCAATGGAGCAAACCTCAAACTCGGCGAGACTACGTATTAATTTTGTGTGAAATGCCAAACGTCTAGTCCCAATATTTTCACGAGAAGCTCGTATAGAAAGTCGGAATATTTTATGGGCCCACACTCATGCGGACGCATAAATTACGGGTAACGATTTGTATGGTCGAAAGCACAATATTCAGCATTCTATCTCATGAACTTTTCCCAGTGCGGAGCAGCATAAACAATATTTCTTTACACGAACGTTCTAATAACGGTATTCGTCTCCCAGTCCCATAGCTTACTTCGGAATATATCGAGCTCAAAGTCGATTGAGAAAATTAATTACAAAATTTCACAAGTGGACAATGCAACCACGGGGCATGAAAGGAGGTAAGGGAACGTTGGTTCCGAGAAGAGAAGCTCGTAACAGACGTGGTCCCGCGGTCCGAGGTGTCGTGTTAGGTTTACCAAGGTGGGGATGGTCCGGGGTAGCAGAAGGGGTGTTGCGTTAAAACCCTTTAGTCTGGACCGCGAGTCCGGCAGGGACGAGGGGTGATTGCGCTTCCTATGGTAGCGTCGTTCAGCGTCCAGAGCAACCTTGTCGTAGCGAGTTTTCAGTTTCACGTGGTGCTGGTTGCTGTTGGGTGCCAGTCGCTGATGCTGGGTGGTCGCTTTACCGCGAGAATAAATTTGACGGTGGCCTTTCGCCCGACGCGGTGAGGCTGGCCGTCGCGCTGAGACCGAAAATAAAAGGTAAGGAAGGAAAAATGGATGCTTTCCTCTATAGAGGGTTAAGGATGGCGCTGGGTGAGCGGGTCACGGCTCTTTGTTGCCGAAGAGCGGAAAAGTCTAGAGTGGAAAAGGAAAATAGAGAAGAAGGGGATACCAGCAGCGGGAAAAGTAAGTGAAAGAAAGAGTGGGAAAGGAATAAAGAAAGACAGGCAGAAGTTTGTGCAGTAGGATGGAAAAAACGATGAGGGTGGTGAAGGAAAAAGGGAATAAAAGTATAAGAGAATAAGGTACAGGCAGGGGAGGAATAAAAGAAAAATATAGAGATGGTGTATGTGCCGTATGTATATAGATATAGCAAAAGAAGGAGCAAGCTTTGCGGAACGCCTCCGCTCTCTTGGCTCTCCTTCTTCCGCGTCTCTTAGCCCGCTGCTGCAATGACAGATACAAATAAACGATGCAAGAGTCTCGCGCAAGCGCCTGATTCTCTACCTACGAGTTGGAACGTAGTCACGGCTGTAGTGAAGGTAGCTGTGGAGTTTCCTTCTCCCCGTTTCGTCCCTCTTCTCGTCCACCTTGTCGTACTCCTTCTCGGTAGCCCCGACTGGGGTAACATCCCTCCAAGCTACTTCGAAACCCCCTCTTCTTGGGTGGAGCTTGGCCATTTGCGTCATCAGACGTACAGATAAACGGGTCAGACGTAGAAACCAATGCGAGCTTGCCAGGTGGGCCGCGGGTTGCCCGCGACCAACCCCCGAACGACGTCTGCGTACTACTGCAAACGTAATAGTCTGGAAAGACAGAGACACAGCCATAGATTGGAGAAACGCCCTGTTCCGTTTCTCACTCAGATTCCCTCGTGCCATTTCCAACGGCCCTTATTCTCCCCCTCTGTGTTCGTTGTCCCTCTTCAACTTGCAACCATGACGGGTGCAAGAGGTTCGCCAGGACTCCGCCGGTCTCAACGGGTCCTCTTGCTCACCCGCGACACCGCCGCCGCACACCACTACGTTTCCGCCATCAGGAAATTCGGGAAGGCGAACGGAAGTCCTCGGCGTTAGTGGGCCCGAGGGTGGAGACCCGAGGCGAGCGAAGTAGCGAGTCAAAGAGAGAGGGAGACTCAGGAAAACAGATGGTTCTAAAGCGGGAGAGGGTGACTTGCAGAGTTGGAGAGACAGGGAGAGTGGGAGGCACAGAAAATGAGTGGAATTGCTCAAGATGGCGACGAGCTACTCCCACATCAGTACCAGGAGATTCGTGCCAAGTGCTATACAGATGTGTATGTCTGAGCTTGCTACAGAGTGGCTAGAAGTTAGGAAACCTCATCTAGCCTACTAAACCAATCCAACTTATAGCATGATACGATTGACTCGATATTGCCACTATATCCAAAGGAAAATATTCCTCCACGATCCTCCAACATCAGTAATCTGTCCCAAAACAGAAATCCTGATTGTGGTATCCAATTCCCTGAGCCTATATTCCACGGAGTATCATGTTTTCCTGGGCTATTCCTCATCCGTATAGCTCCTCTATGGCTACTATGCCACATTCTCCAATCTCACGTGTAGATAATCGAAAACGGGTAGATGAACGAACGGCTACCAGGCACGATAATCCAGGCACGAGGGTGGAAAGTGGTATAGTCTGATGCAGTTGAACGCGTGTTGGGATCCACTACTGTATGTCTCTTACTGCCGCTGCTGGTGCTGCAGGCATACGAGAGTCCACGAAGAGTCTCCAGTGTAGGTGCGACACACCGAACCAATACCACTACCGTGAGACGAGCAGGAAGGTGCCGGTGCAGGAGGAGTAGAGAGAGAATAGAGGGAATATGGCAGATAGAGGTGGCTTGGAGTCGAGTGCCCGGGGCTGAATCGACCGGGCCACAGCACACCCCGAGCTTACTCCTTCTCTCTTCCTTCCTATCTATCTCCCTTGTTTCCTCTCTCGTGTCCTATTCTCTTTGCCGTAGTCCCCTTCGCTTCGCTCTGCTCTTCCTCTCCGCTTACTCCCTTTCTCTGCGTTACCTCTGTTTCCCTTTCGCGTTGTCTCTCCTCCTCACACCCTCAATCCCTGAGCTTCTCTTCGCTTCCTTTTCTCGGTACCTTGCCGAGTTGTCGGTGTTCTCTCGGCAGCAACCACCGTTCCAACTACCTACTGCTCCGAGAACCACCCAACCAACCCACTCTCACTCACCCTTACCCCCTGAAGCTTTTCCGCTGTCGACCCCTCGCCTACTGTCAACCATCCTCACTTCCCTCCTCTCCTTCTCATTCGTGTTCTCCGCTTTTCTCTTCTCCTTCTATCCTTCGTAGAGTGTACCATCTCAAACCTTCCACTCTCATTCACCCCGTCCTAACTCCGTCTGCCTTCTCCTCTCTCCAACAGCATGCAGCATTGCACCCGAAGCGAATAGCGAATTCGCTCGAAACCTAGGAGCATCCAATGGCATAAATGGTAGTATGGAAATGCGCGCGCACTGCTAATATCAGAGGAAGGAGGATTTTGTGAAGTCTGGGTGCGAGAGTTATCGTCGTTTCTGTTTACGCTATAATTGCTTTCCTTGTCCGGAATTGTTCATCAATACTGATGATGGTGTACGGTATTTTATAATTTACCCCCCAACAGTGTTCCCATCATTATCAAGTTCGCTTGAAGTATTTCAAAGATTTTTAACATTGCGAAATAAACACTTATGAGGATGATCGTATTCCTCTGAACCTACCCTCATCCTTCAAAGCTTTCCCGCTCTTCTCCTTTGCATTCCCGTTCTCCGCTTTTATTTTCTCTTTCTCATTCGTGTTCTCCACTTTTCTCTTATCCTTCTCATTCGTGTTCTCCGCTTTTCTTATCTCCTTCATCTCTTCGTGGAGCTACGCTGAATACCATCCCAAACCTACCACTCTCATTCACCCCGTTTTAACTCCGTCTGCCTTCTCCTCTCTCCGATAGTGCAGCATTGTACCCAGAGTTCGCTTCGAATTCACTCGAAATCCAGAATCATCAAAAGGCATAAACAAAAGTATGGAAATGCGCGCGTACTGCTCATACTAAAGGAAGGAGGATTTTGTGGGGGCTGGTTGAAAGAGTCATCTTTGTTTCTGTTTACCCTTTGCTGGCTTTTCTTATCCGGAAATGCCCATCAATACTGATGGTGATGTACAATGGTGTCGTATCATTTACCCTCCAATAGTGTCCTTATCATTATCAAGTTTACTGGAAATATTCAAGAGATATTTGACATTGCGAAATGAAGACTTATTAGGATGATCGCATTCCTTTGAACGTGTTAATTTTTGATAACATTTTCTATGTGATAATATCAGAGTGTTGACACACAAAAGGGTCCCATGGTAATCAAGTGCCAATTCCCATTCGTTAACGGCATGTACGAATCATCCGGAATTAAGAACCCTCGAGAAAACGATAAACCGTAGGCAATGAAGATGACATTTATATTTGCAAGAACGATTACGTAAGATCCGATACGACTAACTGAGCTTAGATCATACGGATACGTTTCAGGAAGCTCATTCGCAGTTGACACCGAGATAGAAGAAAAAAAAGTCGAGGGTCCTCTAGTTTTTGTACTTGGCGTTACGAACCAGTCCAATCGACTGTCTATTTACCCACCAAACAGACGGGACTGGTTTTGTGGCCCTCTTTAATAAAAATCATCAGGCTTTATAATACTTGTAAAAGAAAGGAAGTAGAAAGGAGAAAGCTGTATGGGGCGTCGAGACGTTGGTCCGCAGGCGCTCTCGACTGCTTCTACAACATCACTTCCCCTAACACCCGACATCAGTAGCACGTTGGACACCATCGTGCTCGCTCACACCTCTCAAATATCCCAGAACAAAACCCATCTCATTCCCATCTCAATCTATATTCGCACGTCCAACACACTCGAGATTATGAATGCGTGGGGTTAATGAAACCCCGACGATGAAGGCATCATCTGCCTTTACACCCAAGAGCGACACCGCGGTGCCGACGTCCCGGCACAACGCCACTTCATACCATCCTCACCACCGGTATCATCAGCAACAGCAGCAACACCTTCGAGACTCGAGACTTCTGGACTCTCTACACGTTGCCGCTACTAATATCTCGACATCGTCACACTAACGTCGCCGCACGTTGCAACACCCTTTAACACCCTGGTTTGCTGATGCTACTACTGCATCTATTGCTACAGTAGAACCGCGATTATCAAGTGACAGTGACTTTTCACATAGAAATTAAACATATGTTGACTTCTAGATTTTTTACATGTTGTTGTGATAAATATCTCAACATCGTCACACCAACGTCTCCGCACGTTGCAACACCCTTTAACACCCTGGTTTGCAGATGATACTAGTGCGTCTATTGCTACAGTAGAACCGCGATTATGAACTGACAGTGTCTTTCCACATGGTAATAAAAAATTTGTTGACTACTGGACTTTTCACATGTTGTTGTTACAAACACTTGACATCGTCACACTAACGTCTCCGCACTTTGCAACATCCTTTAACACCCTGGTTTGCAGATGCTACTACTGCGTCTACTGCTACAGTAGAACTTCGATTATGAAGCGACGACAGTGACTTTTTTCATGAAAATGAAACAGTTTGACTTCTGGACCTCCTACGCGTTGCTGGGACACATACGTCGGCATTGTCCCGCTAACCTCTGCGCACGTTGCAACACACTTTAACACTCTCGTTTGCTGCTGCTACTATTGCATCTACTATTACAGTAGAACCCTGATTATGAA
Organism: Tromatobia lineatoria; assembly: GCA_949699805.1. NCBI lineage: Eukaryota > Metazoa > Arthropoda > Insecta > Hymenoptera > Ichneumonidae > Tromatobia > Tromatobia lineatoria. The sequence goes on along the minus strand of OX453041.1, from coordinate 13,087,240 downwards.
ATGACGACACTGACTTTTCATGGAAATAAAACATTGATTGCTTTAAAACTACGTTTTAAGGTTGATGCATTCCAGCTCTCCGAAATATCTTGCGGTAATTGATAAATTTGGGGGAGAAGGTCAAGTCAATTTTGAGAAAACGTTGACCTTTTTTGCTGCTTGTGAAATTAGTTTGACATTCCGAGAAAATTTGCTGTCGAATTGTTAAATCAAGATTTTTAATTCGAGCGTACCTAAAGAATTCAGGAACAACAAGCAGAAATGCGTTTTCCTCGAAACGATAAATTTTCAACGCATCACGATGAAAGCTTTAAACATATACTCTGTTCTCTCAATCCGCTGGACGGTTCGCTGCTACAGTAGAACCCTGATTGGAACGAAACATCACACGGAGAAGAATGAGTTTTACGCATTCAGAAAGTGGTTGCACTAACTAAATTTTGGTTAGTCCAGGTAACCACTCGCTTATGAATTAGGACAACCACGTATTCATTGTCTTAACCCATCAAATGATTATAGGCATTAAGTGAATCGCTTAAGCAACTCTTTTATAGCAAAATAATAAAATGGGAGTTGTCCCGACTAATCTTTTTTCTCCGGATAGTACCTGTTTTACTTTCCCACCCTAGTCATTTTCCACTCACATTCTTTTTTGTTATTATTACATTATTGTATCAACTTGGCATTGCAGGAGCATTTCGTTAAATCCCAATCGTGGAATTCTATTACAGGCTTTTTTTATATTTAATATTTCATCTACCAATAAGTTTTCTCTACATTTATTAGTCCGAAATCTAAATAAACGTGGCGCAGAAGCGAATCTACAAAAATAGTGCCCATGATTATTTTAACTGATCTTTATGGCAGAAACAGAATTCGCAATAGTGTGATATGGCAGTGATAACATGAAAGAGAGAAATGGGACAAGAAGCAGAGGTGCTAAAAACTGGGTGCCAAAAATATGCCCTTCCTTCGAAATGCGCAAACCATGTACTTGAATAAAGAAAAATATTTTTTCGTTATACTTTCATTAACCAAGTATATCTTTATACGTAATGAAATGTTTTTTGGGGCAAGAAGCAGAGGTGCCAAAAAATATGCCGTTCCTTTGAAATGCGGAAACCATGTACTTGAATAAAGAAAAATATTTTTTCGTTATATTTTCATTAAGCAAATCTAACTTTATAGGTAATGAAATGTTTTTTTATGACATTTAAATGCACCATTCAATTCAAATCAATGAAAATTTTTGTTGGGAATAATGAAAAAAAAAATCGATTTACCCATTTCTTTGGAGTTAATAAAATATTTTTTCTCCGTGCCGTTTTGTAACAAACTGATTTGTACTAGAAGAATGGAAGGGTCCGAATTTCTGTAATGGAGGTTCCACTGTACTACTAATACTACTGCTGTTAGCACTACTACTAGCTCTTTGCTCATTCTTCGTGCTGCTTTCCTGTGGGTAAACACACCATACGCTCTCTCGCATCTTCGTGGTTGGGCGTCCGTGGCGCTCAGCAACCCTTGCAACACACTGTCTGAGCTGGTACTCCCGGCTGGCCTTTATTCTTTGAGAGACTGAAACGCTAAAGCGCGTGAATGACGACATCGCACGTCGACACGAAGCCAGAGCTGCTGATGAAGGTAGAAAAGAATGCAATGTATGCTACTACACAATTTTTCTTTGTGCACCTGGTTAGGTTTTTTTGGCTTTGGCGAGAAAATTTAAGACATACGTTTTCTTCATTTTTCCATTTTTCCATTTTTCCATTGTTCGTTACTTCGTTAAAGAAAAACTCTTATTAATTTTAGCTCGAGTCATGGTTGAAATGTGTAGAAAAAAATTGAAGAAAGGAATCGCTGTAAACATGTCAGGCAGTAATACATTGTGATAAAGTAAATGTAGAGTAAGAGCTGCAGGAACACTGAGAACTGTAATGGAAAGGTAAACCACTGTTAAATGATAAGTACTTTTGATGGGTCGCAATTCCGTACTAATTGCGAAAATAATTGAAGTTAATGTAAATATAGCGCAGGAATATCAATAACAAGTTATAACTATATATTTGGCAGTCGTAGCACAAGTTTCTAGAGTCAAATAGTGGTATTTTTTAAAAATTCGGTTTCAAGGTATTTTACTAGGCTTTTATTATGAAACTGATAGGTTGATGTATTAAATAAAATCTTTCTACGGAAATATCTTCAAAATTCACGAATCTTTACCATATTACAATGAATAAATAAATAATGTATATTCAACAACATCAAAAAATTAAGTTCAGAGGACAAATAAATAAGAATTTTTGGAAATTGTATAACCAATTTTTCTAAAATGTCTTCACAAAAAATTATTGTATGGTATATATATATATGCTTTCAGTAATTGTGCTGTTTGATTTTTTGAAAAGAAGTTTTTCTTTTTGAGGAATGTATTTTTTAAAGCAAACCTTAGAATAAGTCGAAGATTTAATACTAAGAGCAGATTATTATTAGAGGGTTGTGCATCCTCAAATACATCGAGTGTACATATTTTGAAATGATGTCAACTTTATTCCATTTGTTTCGGCAACTGTGTCAATGTTTGACTTGTTACCTAAATGACTAACTTGTTAAGGTAACAGAAGGAAAGGCTAAGATAATCGTAAAAATAATTGCATTCTTTTATAATAAATTAATGTTACTAAATAGTCATCAGACCAACTGCGATTTCTCTGATTTCTATCAATTATTTACAAAATTTTGTTGACACCACATTCTCATTAATTTTAGATCCTTGATTAACTAGATTAGGAAGGAATGAGCGGCAAAGGTCTACGACCTCCGAACGAAGGTCGCCCCCGTTCTTCCGTTGGTATCGGTCTTTCGTTCCGAGACCGCGTGTTGAGCCGTTCCTTCCTAGATGTCTCCACTTACTGCGCGATCGACCCGGCGACCAACTCTTGAAAGTATAAATGCTCGCGTATCAATGAAAAAACTGCCCCCTAAAAGATGTGATACCTCCGAATAAATTGTTAAATAAGTTACATGCATTTTGCACAAGAAATCTCTACATATAAACAACATTTTGATGATCTGACCATTTGTCTTCTCTAAAAAGATATTACCATCTTTTAAAATTTTGGATTATGTGCGAGAGCGTTGAAGACAATTATTCACGGCAATTTTTTAATAAATTGCTAGGCAGTAAATTACGTATATGTAATCCATTGTCAATTACAGTCTGTGAACATTTTTTTACAACCTTTGGATGGTATTATTAATAAAAAAACAAAAAAATGCTGATGATTTGTAGGTAATTTGATTTTATTGAGTTTTTTCTTACCATTTCTGATGATATATATATTGTCATAATACACGGAAAGAAATTATTGCTAATTATTAAGTTGCATTACAAATATTTTTTGTTGTTACACAAAATTGTAAGTTTGGAGTTTCGCGTCTTTTTTTTTTTATGGCCGCATTATTTACTAAATGAATCTTGAAACTACAATACTTACCGTAGCCTCGACATTCATATTGCTTTTTTTAAGAGCCCGATTTTTTCAATATTCCTGATAAAATAAAAGCTAATCGATAGAAGCGTAAAATGTTAAGAGCCAAGATTTTCCTGAATATTGCAGGGAAATGCGATGTGGTCCAAGCTCACGAGAGAGTGCCATCAATATAACAGGTGAAAGATGGACGTTGTGTGCAGGGCTAGGAATAAAATGGATGGAAAGTGAAGTAGGGTCATAAAGGTCTTTATTCCTTAGGCGTTATCCTTGAAGTAATGTTAGCAGTAAAGCACGACGGGCGCCCATGGGATCTCGTGGGTGGCGCGGTTGAGTCGATAGGAAACTCTCTCAGCTTCTTGGACGACGGATATGTATACCTACTACTTTATTCGTAGCGAGAATAAAAAAAAAAATACGACAGGAGACACAGACGTTGCATTACCGAGCTTTGAGGATACTTTACAGCAAAAAAAAAACGTTCACAAGGCAAAAAGTTATTGGAGAGTGCACGTCAATAATAGTTTTAATTCGAATTTATTACAATTCTGTCCAAGTATCAAAGCAACAAAAAATTAGGTTGTAATTGTGATGTTTTTACAATGATTTAAACAAATTACGAGTAATTATTATCTCACAATGAATGTCCCTGTCCAAATGTTTTTTAAATCGTCCTTACCTTTTATTAAACATGAAATAAATATGTAGTACACTCTTCTGTATCAAAACTGTGGAGTCATTGCGTTTTTGAGAAAAACAGCTATTCCTTTAAAGTAGAAAATATATTTCTTTGTCAGTTAACAGGTTAATAACATAAATTTCAGAAAGTCACCTTATATCCTTTTTTTTTATTGATTTCTGATGGAGGTAGCTTTGTTTCCATTTAGAATGGTCTGCAATATCGGTGGTTCACAATATGTATGTGTGTGTACAGGGCTTCGAAATTTCAATTACCTATAACTCAAGAAAGACATTAAGATCTTATGGCTTTATAAAGGTTTTCTCAAAGTGCGAAAATGCTGCAACTTTTCTAAAGTTTACGATATTTTACAGAACAGTTCTTCATAAGTGCCATTACATTTAAGGTTGTTTGGTTTTAAAATGGGTTAAAATTGGAGTAATTTTTAAGAATTTAACGTTATTGTGTTCATTATTGCAATCTATAAATATTAAATCACTCTAAATTCATAATTTAGCGTCGATCGGTAGGTGTCGAATTACATAGCAATGTGAATTTTTCAATATCATTTCTTGACGATTAAATTTTTGTAAAATTAGATTTTTTTCCAATTTCCGTGAGCAAGGATGCAAAGTAGAAGTTTGGATATTGCGTCCTCGCAATTTGCATTTTTTTACAAAATCAAAATAAAAGAACATGTTTCCTCATAACAATGAGATTGTTAAAAGTAAAAAAAAAATATCCTTTCCACATTAAAAAATTCACTCAACTTATTTAAAAACTCCATTGAATATCTTCCATGAAAGGGTTCTTCATGTATCGATGTTAGGTCAACATACGGTTTTATAATTGATATAATCTTTCATTTTCTAAATTGTAGCCAAAACACGTTTTTGAGTACGCTTGAAATTAAAAGCAAAGAGTAAAAAAAAATTCATAAAATATTGGGCGCAGACACTTGGTCCCAATAGACAAATAATCAAGAATGAGTGTTTTGGTTCGATTATATCGAATCGATTTTTATGAAGGTTATTTTTTTGGCAAGGGCAGCAAGAAGCCACAGAGTAGGTCTGTTTCTTAAGACTATATACTACACGAGAAAAACGAATTGAAGGGGTCTTGTGGCTATGCAAATATACCGCGATGGTTGGGTGAGGGGGAGAGTTGGTGGTGAAAAAAAATTACGGCAAAGTGCTAAACGATCGCGAGGACGAGGGTGCGAGTCGTGCATCGAGAACTCGGAGCAGGAGGAACGGGTGGGAGAGAATCAGGCGTGCAGAGTGGAGCAGAGCCACCTTATGTCGAGTGGGTGACTTCGAATGACAAGCTCGGCACGAACAAGCGAAACGAGGAAGGGTGGACGGGATTTTCAGGTCGGTATGCAAATAAGCTACTCCCGGATATCTCAGGGGTTCGATTCGTTTCAAAGTTATTGCCCGACGTCGAGTGGAATCATCGACGCTGCCGATTTGACGAGCGACACGTGCGCAACATCGAGTGTTCTTTTCTCGTGATCGCGACGATCGTAAATGTAAACGCATACGCTAAATTTTTTTATCGACATTATATCAGAGCGGCTAAAAATGTTGCATTTTTATCATCTCATGCTTCATACTGCAAAAGAGTTTTATAATTTCTCACGCGAGAAGTAAAAATTTTGATGACTTCTCTCATATACTCAAGGCAAAATCGTTCTAAAACTATTTATCAAATAAATAAATTAATAATGTACTGCTAGAAAGTCATTGTTCTTGAAAACTGTGATTTTAGATTATATATCTAAGCTATATTTTCTTTTGCAGATTATGGTGACATTCGAAAATTTGAGTGACTATAGCATGGCTGAACAAACAAGAGAAAATTAATGTTGACGCTTTTCGTTTTAAGCGTATTTTCTTAGATGGTATCATGAAAATCTGTTAGGAGCATGTGAAATATCGCAGTCGGTATCAAAAACTGTAATGAACTTGGCTTGCAGACGCTGCCCCGCATCGGCAAGTAGAAAGTGGCATTGAATAGGGAAATATAATCTCTCTTTGATGACACTTTGCGTTTGCCAGTGCAGGATAACGTCAGCGAGAAAGGTTCATTACAGTTTTTGATACTGACTATGGGCATTGAGCGAGTGCGGGAGGAGGTGTTTCAATGCTCTTAAGAGGCAGTGATACACCCCCACCCCCCGCAGAAATTTCGAAAGCTATTTTCTCCCGAACAGTACGACAGATAGGGTCTGTCTTTTGTGGAGATACGCGGGAGTATTGTAGAATTTGGCTCAACTTCTGGCTCCTCATTCGACATAGCCGCTTTTTTTTAAGGATTAAAAGAAAAATGGTGCGACAGAGACAGAGCTATGTTAGAGCGAGACAGACCTATAGGCGTTTAGCATTGGGCGACGAAATTTCTAGCGGTGTATCACTGCGTCTTAAAGCCATTCTGTCGTTTGACGTTCATTTCGTATAAGTTCGCGATAAATAAGATGAAATTACAAATAATTCTTGGTGGTATAAGAATCTAAGGAAATTTATCCATATCAAAGGTACTGAAGAGAGTCATATTATATAATAATCATTTCAAAATGACATCAACAGATTAATCTAAAAATTAAACAATTAACAACTTCCCTAGAAACGAACTTTTCTTCCTTATGGAAGAGACTCCTTTATTTTTCCGAATACATATACATTTTTTCAGATTTCTTCATTTGAATTTATTTTTAAATGCAAAATAAATGTGTCGAAAAATGAGAAATTCAAAACAAATTTAAAAATTGAAAGAAATAAAAAATTCAGAACAAATTAAAAAATCTGTAAAATGTATACATCTTTAGAAAAAAGAGCCTATGATTTTCATAAACAAAAAGTTAGGTATCCAGAGAATTTTTGAATTAATTAGTAATTGCATTAGGGTTCAAGGTAATGGTTTTAGGATTTCTTGACAATCGTAACGACGCTAACACATATTGTGATAACTTGTTTAAAATAAATTGAGCAATTAAAAAAAAATTGTTGCGTATTAAAAATTAGTTAAATTTTTGATATTTCTTTATTGCGAGTCATGAAGAATAATAACTGCGATCAATCGAGCGGGTACGATGGTAGTTATGCATACAACATAAGAAAGTCCCTCCGAGTATACAAAGTAGCCCAGCCAGCTAATCCGTTCGAATATCACGAAGCGAGTGGTTGGGGCGTTTTCGTTGAGCCACGTGCCCGTAAATGAATATTGATTACCGGTAAAGTTCATTGCGGCCGGAAAAGAATCGTATCTCTCCGCAACAAGCGAGTGGCTCCAAATGGAAAATCAAACTGATGGTCTTCCCTCTACTGTCCCCAAGTAGGAGGCTCTGTCATCGCTCGCTCTCAATCCCGGCTCTTCTTGAAGCGTCGTCCCTAGTAAGATCTCGGTAATGAATAAAAATTATAATTACGTTCCTCATCGTCGGAAAGAAGAAAAAAAGTTAATCAATCACGGGATACTGAGAACCGGCAGCGGGCACTCTGCTTTCGTTTCCTCCCTTGACTCTATCGACCACCTCTGTGGACCACCCTCGCTGGACCTAAAAAAGAAAAAAAAATGAGCTTCGTCCACCCCACGCCACCCTTATCGTTTCTTAGTCTCATTCATTTCAAAATCCAATGCGGGGCCGAGACTACTCGATTGACGACGGAGTTTTCGCGATAATTACCAGGAGGACATTTTTTATTTTGTGTAAGTTAGTCTTGAACTCACACTTACTATTCTAACATATTATGGCCGAATTTGATTGCAAAGCAATCGACGAAGGCCAAGCATATATTAAATAATGATATCTATATTCAAGATTTAAGGGTTTGATTGCAGAAGAATGTATTTTTAGAAGTTGTTGAATTATCTATGAGAAATACGAAAGATATTTATCAAATTTTTTTTACACAATTTTTGGGAGTATTTATAAATTATTGCAACTTTTGTTCCTAAATTTATACGCATTTATATATTTTTTCTTTATTGTGCGATAGTCTATTTTGTCTGCAAGAAAAAAGGGATGATTTGATATTCATTAAGCATAATAACCGAGTGGAATTAACTAACTCTTGAAAATTTCAATTTTTTTTAGACTTATGTATCACATATAGTTATTGTTTGGTATAGTTAAAAAATAAATAAAGATTCAAATAAATATTATATGTGAGCATGAAGTGATAAATGTATCAAGTTGAGAATCAGATAAATATTTTGTTCCTTAGACAGTAAATTCTTCTTTATTATTCCTCGTTTGTTTATGCAAGGACTTTGAACAAATGCAGCAATCAATAAGCCAACGAAATGAGCCCCGAGTGTTGCAAGCCATGATTGATGCCATAATTGATGATCCTAGACCAATGGGTTTCGAAACATTTACGTATGCAACAAAATAATCAAGATGACAATCGGACAAATGCCTTGCAGTTATTTCTTGTTTATTCTCCATTCGTCCATGCAAGTACGTTGACCAAATGCAGCGATAAATCAGTCAATGGAATGAGCAGCGAGTGTTGGAGGGCATAGCTAACGCCTATAGCTAAAAGCTTGTGGTTGACTATCCACCATTATAAAGGGTCGGAGTCGACCAAAAAAAGCATAATAAGAAAGATTCTGTAGATGATACCCTTCTGTTGGAAAATCTAATACTTAAACCTCATTAAGTAAATACCATCCATTATAATTCTGCAATTTTGTAAAGACATACGGTGCACTAAAATAGTGTGAGGAAAAATGAAATTTTAAACCTTCCTTAGCCTTCAGGTCAACCAGTAAAAAAATTTTAGTGTTCGATAGCCTATTTCATTTGCCAAAAAGTACAATCGAGGATGAGTGTAGCAATCCTAGATGCAGTGAAAATTGGAGTTATCGTTGCCAATTATTTACCGTGTTTTAAATGAAGAATTATTTATTCACCCATTTGAAATCATAGCTTCGTTAAAAAGACCTCAAATAAAAATTCTTACGCTCATCTTAGTATGTACTCTTTATTAGATGAAATAAGATATCGAACGCTAAAATTTGTTCACCAGTTTGATCTAAAGCTACGACAGGTTAAAAAGTTTACTTTTCTCCCCACGCTTGATATGTACTTAATAAGGTGTACATGTTATATTTTTCAAAAGAAGGGTACTATTTACAGAATTTTTTTTCTTATGTTTTTTCTGAGGTGACTTAGGCTCCTTAATGGGAAATTCAAAATATTAGAATATTGCAACACAATTGTCAAAATAAGTCAATATTTCACATAAAATCTCCAAGCTCGAAGTAGATATATCGAGTTGACAGCCAAACATATATTTTATTCCTTAGACAGTAATCTCTTGTTTATTATTTTCCATTTGTCTATGCAAGTACCCCGACAAAATGCAGCAATAAATCAGCCAATGGAATGAGCCTCGAGTGTTGCAAAACATAGTTGACGTCGATGAGGGGTAGTTCTGGCTGTTGGTCGAACGTTAGAGGGGACCTAGAGAGAAGCTGGCGGGTATAGACGCAGAGCCAGAAGCTCTCGTCGAGCGATTAAACCGGGCGCGGTCGTTCGACCGACCAAAACGATTTCCATTCGATTTGCTCTCGAAGAAGTTAAACGTTAAACGTTCGTACGCGCCCGCCGAGTCCTCGGAGTAAGTGATGCCAGGGTGTGCAAAACCCCATGCATACAAATGGTATGCTAACAAGATACATTTGTCTATGGCAGTGGTAGTGGCTCGTTCGTTTCCACTCGCACTCTCACTTCGAGTCGTTGAATTTGCTATCTCCTTCTCCCTTTCACTGTTGGTTCACTGTTGAGTCGTGAGAGGAGCGTAGCAAAACCCCTATGCCTCACACCCCTCTCGCCCTTCTGCTGCTCTTCCTTCCTTCCCCTATAAGCAGATTTATAGATCGATTATAGACTTCGCTTATGATTGGAACCATTTGCATGATGTGGATATATATACCTAAGAGTAAATGCTGGCGTATATATATGTAGAATATATATGCATGTTCATATACGTGCAGTTATGGATGCATAGATGTAGAGCAACTTGGAGTTTCTTGCTAGGAAGCATGAATCATCGACGCCAACTGCTCTCTTATGGTTCCAAGCGATAAACGTTTGATGCACTCGAAGGCCTCTGGCCTCGCGCTCCTGTGCTGCTCATAACCTTGTAGAGGAATCTTTGCAGAGTGCAGAGCCATGCCATAACTTTGTTATTTGGTTGACTTCTTGATTCTATAGTGATTATTTTTTAGCATATCGTTGTATAACTTGGGAAATAAGCGATCAATACAAATTAAAATATATATTCGGTAACAGAAAAATTGGATGCTGAAATATTAGCTCGCCGAAAAACTAGCCCCAAGAAATGTAAATAAAATAAAAGCAGAAATGTGATGAAACAAAAAAATCCGCGAAATCAATGGGGCTCGATTTCCTGGCTCATTTTTTCTGAGGGTTAATTTACCAAGGGCTGAATTTCTGAGGGCCAAGGGTCCAGGACTAATTTAACTAGTCTTATGTAAGTTATGTATGAGACATTTGTTCATAATTCATCATTAGCACCATTCATAAAAAACTAGAAACTCATTTTTTACTATCTACATCTTGTCAGATGAAATTGGTAATAAAAATATTATATCTCCGATGAGCTTTTGAATAGAATAGATTTCATTTGAATAGAATGAATTCAATTAATGAATAAAATAGATTTCATTCGAAAGTTGATATGTTCTTATAAGGACATATTAGTTTGTATTATGAAAGAATGAAAATGAATACTAAGCAAAATAATCATTTTTTAAAATATCAACATTATACATTTGATTTAATTATCAATTTTATACTACTGGCAGAGTTGTTTGGGGAAAACATTGGGAAATCAATAGCGAGTGTATCGAGAATTCGAATTTCATTAATCATATACAATTTCGGATATAAAGTGACGTCCAGATGTAGTCATAAATGTATGCATGACTAAATAAATATGTATTTTTCAGTGGGTATAAAAAGAGATAATTCTGAATATTCAAGTAGAAAATGCGACTCCATGATTACAGCGAAGGGTGCTGATCTCGTTACACGTTGCTCGCTTAATTTGGAATCTCGTCTCTTTCTCAATTTGGCATTTGTTTACTTTTGCGTGTGCAGCTAATAAAAAAGAAGCACAAAAAGGGCCGAGTCGTTGCTGCTTGAATAACGAACTCGTCGGGTGTGGGTGCTTGGCCAAATTAAAAGTCTCAAAGAGATTCGACATAATTAAATCGCGATAATGACGCAAAGAATATCGCCCGGGTTGAAAAATGGGGGAACCCATGGAACTCTCGGCCGCTGCTTCGTCGCGTTAATGTTGATCATTTCTTCCTCCAGTTGCTTTGATATTCGGGAGTCAACGGGAAAATAGGAGTGGCTGGGCAAGTTTCGATAATTACCTCGTCTTCTCGAGTCTCCAAAGACCCTCTTTGCGTTTTTTTTTGGTAAATTCCGATCGTGAAAACCCAAACGAACCTTTTCCACCTCCTTTCATTCGACTCGAAAGCGACAGATCTCCGCATGGCAGTATAACAAACTTGAGCAATCCGGGCGAAAATGTTCCTGTGATCATTTCCCTAAAAAGTATAACTAGATTGGTATAAAGATTTTTTTAAATTATTATAAATATATAGAATTTCTGGAGGTATTCGTTGAACATCACGGTTATTTTTTTAAGAATGCACAATTCATCAGAATAATTTGAAATATTAACAGAAACATTTTTTTTTTCGATATGGAAAAGAAGTAGTACTCTATATAAGCCCAACGAAAGAAATTAATAATGGAAACGAGGGAAACACTAATTTTCCTATCTATTGCAGGTTCAGGATAATGAAGAAAAATAAAAGCGGAGGCTTCTTAGTTTTTCTCCAAAATTTAGGAAATTATTTACTTTCCAAATAGTGAGGTTAAAAAAATAAAAAGAGTTGATTGGGGAACATCATGGCCTCAACATTCCCCAACTTATGTCCTTAGAAAATTAGGTTCGAGGTGACCTATCAATATTAGATGACCCTAAAATCGATACATATTTATTGTCAAAACCAATCAAAACAATCATTCCTGAAGAGAACTTCGATGTGAGTCGAGAAGCCAAAGGGAAAGGGAGCCATTTACTTTCCCTACGACAATTGCAAAATTCGCTTAAAATCTTATCATCCTATGCGAAATGAGCTACGCATATAGAATTTCTTCTGATTAAGCCTATAGTCGAAAATCCTCCATTAATGAGGGTTTCGATGGCAATATAAGTTTTGTGAGTTTTTACTTAATTTAGCAATATTCGGATTAGGCTTGAGAGATTATCGAGAGTTTGTCGCTTGCGAGCGTAGAATCGATGGCGTCCCGTCGACTGGCAACTATCGTCCAATATCGAAAAGCCAGCAGTAGACTCATACCGGGGACATAGTATAGCTGAGAGATGAGAGGCGCAACTGTGTGCAAACGCAAAACGCCTGACTCTCCTCTCCCTCTCTCTCTCTCTCTCTCTCCCCCTCGGTCTCTAGATCGCGCGCTGCGAGTGGGTACTCGCCCGGGGAGAAATTAATTTTAACTTTAAATTAAGACTCGGCCGATACCTGGTTGGCTCGCGCTTTGTTGTCCGGGCCACCTCCCACCCTTTCGTGGACGACGTTCCTCAATCGCGGAGAGATGGGGCCAAAGTTTTCCTTCTCTTTTGTCTACTGTAAACGAGAACACGTTGTTAATATACATACTATACCGTCAACCAATGGGTTCTCTGTATCGCGCTCACTTCGAAGCTGCTTATGGATGCACAAACTTGTTCATACCGATGCGACGAATGCATCAGATATAGACGATTTTTAAAATTCACGGAGTATCTCGACACACCCTTTATTTGCTTCGGAATAATTTGTGAAGTTGATCCTTCGGATTCAAAACTATGGCCTTTATTGCGATTCTTTCTGTGATAACATCAGATAATTTCTCAGACATTACCGAGATATTTTTCTGCTGTTGTTGGACGCAGGAATTGAATAACGTTTCCCGCCATTTAAATTTTATGTCTTTTTAAGTAACAATAAATGTTATTTTCGTGGACGACGTTTCTCAATCGCGGAGAGATGGGGCTAAAGTTTTCCGTCTCTTTTGTCTACTGTAAACGAGAACACGTTGTTAATATTACATACTATACCGTCAACCAATGGGTTCTCTGTATCGCGCTCACTTCGAAGCTGCTTATGGATGCACAAACTTGTTCATACCGATGTGACGAATGCATCAGATATATACGATTTTTTAAATTCACGGAGTATCTCGACACACCCTTTATTTGCTTCGGAATAATTTGTGAAGTTGATCCGTCGGATTCAAAATGACGGCCTTCATTGCATTACTTCCGGTGATAACGTTGGATAATTTGTCAAATTAATTCGAGAGCAGAAAAAAACATGTGACTTATGTCAGCGGTTTGGATTTGCTTAATTCTGATTTTTAAATATCAAATTCTAACATTAAATCAGACGCACCTGTACATACACAGAAACACTCTCATCGATACACAGATAAACAGAAGCTTGGCAGATAGACTTCTCTCTTTCAAGTGAGTGGCTGCTCTGCTTTGTACAGATGATAACCACAGTACGCCATTCATAAGGAAACTTGCTGGTTATTTAATAATTTGTTAAGTTTTCTTTATTGGTTAATTCAAGTGTGTTCATTCATACCCTCTTCTGCAATCCGTAAAACTTTTGTGTAAATTCTTTTCGTGTCTGCACAAAGCTGAGCGAAAGAGGAAATCTTAGTAGAAGTTTTACGATTTTGATGTCGATAATATAAAAAGTATGATGAATATTGCCATTATATTTGAAATTTCCGAACATTGGAAATTCTCCTTCACAGTTGCCGATATACTCGTTTAAATTATATACCTTTAGAAAGCAAGAAAGTGTTAATTCAGCATTCTAATCTTCCTTAGGAATTCCCGGTGAAATTCAACCGCATTTTTTCACCTTCAAGATATCAAAAAAGCCAGATGTCTGAAAATTCGTATAAAAATCACTTCACATATCAGACCGTAATAACTGAACAAGCAAACAGAATAAAAAAACAACAACTAAATTAACACCTCCAAATTAATTTAACCAAAACTATTCACCTTACAATGTATAGAGGTATACATCATCATGAATATTTTTTTTATAGAAACAAACACCATTAATTCGGACCTCTAATTCCAAATCCAGAAAAATACATTGCGTGAATAGTCGATGAGCACAAGATTGAAACCGTAACTTCTGAAAGAAGAGAAGCTGGAAAGCACAACTTCCAGGAAACTGCCAGGATGAGTTGCAACCCTGAGGACGTTGACGCCGACAACGATAGAAGGAAAGACAAAGCGCGAGGCCATCGGTCAATTAATCAAGATAATGAGAGCCAAGTCGGATGGTTGGGGTACAGATTCGCTGAGAAGGGGCAGAGGAAGGGATGGTACATATAGTTTTGCTGTCAGGGATGCACGGGTCGGGTGGTTGGCAAAAGGGGGTAAAGGGGGGTTAAGGGGTTGAGTTTTGGAGAGTGAGGGAGTTGAAGGGGACCACCGCCTGTGCCAGACATCCGACACCTTGGTCGACCGATCCGGACAATACCGAAGATACGCGACTTGGCGGTGAACTTCGCTGGCGAGGCTTCCGGATAAACAGCCTAACTCGAACGAGGCGCATGATTAATTAATTAGCCGGGGCTAGTCGGGCTACGGTGTAGTGTGTATAGATGTTGTACGTAAGCTAGGAACAGTCGAGAGGAGTCATGGGTGAAGGGGAAGGCGCTGCTGGCTAAGTCTAGACGTGGCCTGGCTGCCACCTCACGTTTCCAAGCAGCTCTCACGATAACACCGGAGAGCCGCTATGCGCCCTGATGTCAGTGTTGATAGATACGGCCGTTAAATACCTATATTTATCCCTGGTCCTCCTAAATTTCCTAAGACATTCTTCGGTTTTCCCTGCAGAGCTGAAACTTTCGTTATTTCCTTCATTTATCTATATATGGTGTGACGGTATTTGGTCAAGTCGCTTTTAAAAAAGACATTGCACATCGAAAGTCGAAATATCGAAAACTGGAGGCACTCTTCTAGCATTCTCGTTTATCGTTGATGGCTTTGATATGAAGCCAACTTCGGACTGTTATAATCGCTGCAAGATCACGTGGGGCGCGCTTTTTGAATTGTGTTTTTGCTTTTAGAATACATTTTTCTTGCGAAAACAGATTTTCTTTTCGTTCTTTCATTTTTCTTGGGAAAAAAGGATGGCACATCGAAAGTTTATCATGTCGAAACACTGAAGCACAAATAGAGTCACGTAGTCATGAATTGCATAAACATGCAAATATCATATTTAGCCATGAGAAGCGAAATGAAGGAGAAGAGGGCTAGCGAAGCGAGCACATATGGTAACGAATGGTTATTCAAAGACAATACATTACGAATCACACAGGTTTTCTGTGATTTTTGTGCCTTGAGGAAATTCGAGTTTTTTCTATCTCAAACTGAACTAGACTACAGACACAAATCACAAGATTCCGTTAGTTGTCTCTCGAAGATTCACAACCGGCATCACCTTATGATGGATGGATCTTGAAAATGTAACCAAGTACCGAAATAGATATGACCAGTAAATTGATTAATAAATAAAAAATATGAGCTTGGGTCAAAAGCTTGGGTCTCAACCAATTTTTTTTGCCCTACCAAGTTATTTTATACCTGGTCCTCTTTTCAATTTATCTCACTGCCGTTTTTTTTTTTTCGGATGCTGCCAACTCATGGAACTCTTTTATCGCAATCCTCTTTGTAGTACATTCGTAGCGCAGCAACAAAAAACCTAATAAGACCGAAGTACGTGAGCTCTCTGAAAGTCCAGCCATACACTTAGAGCTTTTGGTATCTTGAGTAAACGTCCGGGGATCTCAAATTCAAGTGGACGAGATAGCCGTCATTGAGAATAAGTTTAATACTCATCCCCATGGTAGCTGATGGTCATTCAGAGGTATATTTGCAATGTGATAGGATCGCTGAGATATGATTGAAGCCAAGGACAAGTCATCCCTTGTACCGAGTGGCTGGTGGCTTTCCAGGCTGTACGGAACAGTAAAGCAAGGCAGAGTTGTCCCTGCAACCCTGCAACGTTTGTCCGTCACTATCTTCCATCGCCGCAGTGACCACTTGGCGAGGAATAGAGATTACGTTGGCTTGCACAGTCTCTTCGTCCTCCGTATCTGCGGATCGCGTTCTCTCGACTTGCTCTATTACATTTTTAAACTGTGGTCACTCACTCGATGTGATCTCAAGTTCCTAGCCTCCGAGTACAGGCGCTTATATACACAGAAGAAAAAAATACCTTGGAACAAAGAATACCAGCAGAAGCATGTTTACAAAAACAGATAAGCAACGGAGCGAAAAGAAACAGAAAAACACAAAGATTACCATTTCGAATTTCGAATGTATTCCTGCAAAATTAATTCCACACCCTTTTTATCTCCATCTTGTTGTGCGGAGAAGACAGAGGGTCATTTCGAGCTTCCATTTTCTGTTGATGTTACTGTGTTGACCAAAAATTTACAATAGATGGAGAAAAGTTGATATCCAATGAAGGTTCGCGTATCGTTTAATAATTGCAATAAATAGTTTGCTTTTGCAAATTTTGTCGGGTGGAGGTCAAAATAGGGAATGACTAAAATAGCGAATGGCTAACATAACGAGTTTAAGAATTAGGAACGTCTAAATGTAGAATGTTTGTAATTATGGAATTCGCTTTTTCAGCCATTTGCCATTTTCAAAATTCGCTATTTTGAATGCATTTTAATAAGATGGAGGTCATAATAGCGAATGGTCAAAATAGCGAATGGCTGAAATAGCGAATTTCGTAATGGTGACCGTTCTAAATTAAAACATTCCAAATTTCGAAATTCGCTATTTTGACCATTCACGATTTTGGTCATTCTCAATTTTGACCCCCACCTATTTTGTCGCTTGTAATGTATGAAAGCAAAATTTTTTTATTAAAACTTTATTGAAATGGAAACGGAGTATTTACAGCTCTTATTAGAGAATGAAATTTTACATAATTATATTCATGAGTCCTACCCTTAGATAATTAAGTGATATTTATAATCAACATTTCAATGGAAAGGCCTATTGCCTACCAAAAAATATATTTTTCGGAAGATGAGCTATTTTGTGGATCGAAATAGAGAAAAAATAATATCTTTTAAAAATTCACCTTCAAAAAAGTAACATGTAAATCAAATTTTATTTAATGATATTCAAAATATCACTTCTTTTTGTATTTTTTGTATTGTTTATTTCGGTTCAAAATTAAGAAAAATTGAAATTAACGAAGATGGAGAAATATATATTTTTCATTTATTCTTCAAACATCGCAAACATGCTACGTTAGCAATTGAAGAGTTAATTTATATGCAACATAGAGACAAGTAGGATGAATAAAAGAACTTTCACTCTACAGCCAAGCCCTGAACAATGTCTATTCAGGAAATTTGTCACTACTATTTTGTATAACCACAAGCTAGTTAAGTTGAGGTTAGGTAGAAATGTCTTGATAGAACATTGTGCTCTCAAGAACTGCCGAAACTTTGGATCTTCAATAACCGGAGATTCCCGAATGTACGGTGCATACATCTTACGATTTTGACACGACACGTCCGCGTCGGGAGATTGGTTGTCCGCTCCTGTGTTCTCGAAAGCTCGGGGCAAACTCTCATCATACAATATCTCGCTATAAGAGCTAGTTATCCAGACATATATACGAAGATCCTGGATACCATCAGTGATCGGGGCGTCCCAAGGCAAGAAGCCTGCAGTTAGTGAGGTTCGCAAGTAGCTACGTTACGCATCTTTTATGTTTACGTGTGTTAATAGTGGTATACAAAAGGCTTACAGAGGGCTACTACTGAAGTTTCAAATTGTCAATGGCAAAAGTGCGAACTTTACTAGCTTGATTCGTTGTCACTTCGATAAGTCGTCAACGTAGTGAAATCCAGTTTTGTACCCTCATACAGAAATTTTTGTTTTCATAATAAATTTTCTTGCAATTTTTTTATATAATTCAGAATGGCCCAAGACATCGATAAAAGTGGTTTAGAAAAAATGTCTATATGTTTGTGCATAAACATGCAAGGATTAGTAATTTCAAGGACCGATAGCTTAAGAACCGTTTAACAGATTGATTTTAAAAAATTTCCATAGTGTTGCTTATGATCTAAGAACCTTTTACAGGGCCTTCAGAAATGACAGATATCAGCTATTTAGAGTGAAGGAAAAATATTCTATGTTTAGACTTCTGGATAGTAAAACGATGTTTTCCGACTTTTGTATAGACCTAGAGAAGCGCTGACCTTTCTATTCTGTAGGGTTTTGAAATAGGTTCACATTTGAATTCGGGATACTTTTAAGTTTTTATGCATCTCCTTGCGAGAAGTGCTTACGTCTCACACTAGTGAAATAAAATTGTCTACGAAACTCGTGCGAGAAACTTTTTCTCAACTCGTCTCTCACCGTCGTCAGAAAAAGTTTTATCGCACTCGTATCGTATACAAATACTGTGATAGTACTGATTTTTTAACGGAATTCGACTTTACCAATGTTTTTTCCTGTACAATTTTCTTCACTTCAGATCATGTGAACAATGACTGTTTTGCACTGGCATCACGTGTGTAAAACTCCTAATTTCACACCACGTGGAATAAACTTTTATACAGTATTCTTTGAAAAAAAAATTTCTTAACCTGTGTAATCGCGACACTTGTCAGAAAAAAGTCTTATCGCACTTGTATCGTAATATACAATTTGCGGCTCACGGCGAACGGATTAAATAAGTTTCTCTTTCAAGATTCTAGGAGTCATTTCAAACTGGCCGCCTGCTTAACGCGGTAGATAAACTCTGTCGGATATAACTTGAGTAAGATAGTCCAAACATCAGGAACAAACACACTGCTGGTGGTGCTGCTGTTGATGCTGTGTGAAGGTGGTAAGGATGGTTACGGAGTCACAGGCGGGTGGTGATGTATAGGGGAGGGAAGCCAAGTCCGGAGGCTCTGACCGAGAGGCTGGGTTACGTCAGGTTACGTCGTAGCTCGAGACCGTAGCACGTCACACATTAACATAATGCTAATTATCTTGCCAGCTCATTAGCGCTGGCAAACTGTCCGAGGAAACTCGGCCGGTCTTGATAAGGAGGCGGTGGTGCTTCGGCAGACTTCGCTGTATTGGACAGCTTGTGTATATGCATGTGTATGCTATACGAGCTTGTATTGGGGCTAGTCAACCCTCGCGACTTCTCGCGACTATTAGCGTGTATGTGAACCGGCAACCCTTCATGCTCCTTCATCTTCGTGTTGCTATATGTCTTAAGACTGAGGAGAGCCGTCTACTAAGTCCCTCACGGACATTATAACGCGTTAGACGTTAGGATCATCTCCCTCAACCACTCTGTCTGTCTGGCTCTTTCTCTCGATTTTCCTGTAAAGAAATTAGTTTTGGAGAATTAGAACATGGAATAGGATATAATAGAAGAACATATTTGTCTTGTTCTCTGTGAAATACACAAAAATAGAAATGAAAATGAGACATACGCTGAATGGAAAAATATACCATATTTTATGAAGAAAATGCTACTGACTACATCAATTCTTGCGCTGCTGCTGATTTATATCGGTTTAGATAATAATGGACTGGATAACGAAAGACTTTAATGTAAAATAGAATATGCTGAAGCAGAGAAATCGGTTCAACTGATTCGTTTAAACAAAAATAAAAATATGATATATTTTTTTATTTAATGATAATTTCAATTTTTTTTGGATTACGTATAATTATTCAAATAATAGTCCATTACGATTTCGAATTTCATCTTAGTTTGTAAAAGTTTACGAAATGCAGGAAGCAATGAGGAGTTTCAGGATCATTGAATGAAGTTCTCCATATATGAAAATAAATTTTCTACAAGATCATGTGTCCTCGAGAAAAGCATTAAATCTCTTTAATAAAATTTTTTTTAAAATAACTTTCTTGAACTTTTTTTTGCTGTATTTAGAGCTATGATCGAAAATCTTGTTAGTCTTGAATTACTTCAAATTTTTATCTTGTTACCACCGATAGACACTTTAATTGATTCAGACTTTTGGCTAACAATGTGGGCCTAAGGTCCATTTTTACATGTTACCTAAATATGTAATATATATCCAATTCAGTATTCCTGACATATTAATGAAGAGTTTTAGGATCACTGAATGTGAAGGTTTCCATTAATCAAAATAAATCCTTTAAAAAATCATGTACCCTCGAAAAAAGCATTACATCCCTTTCATAAAGATATGTAATTTTCATAACTTTCTCAAACTACTTTCTTGCTGTAATTAGAGCTTTGTGGCTTCATTGCTGTTATCAAAAATGAATATATTCTTGGAATTCAGAACGTCACATTGATTTATTGCAGATATGTATCTTCTTACCACAGATAAAAAATTCAACTCATTCATACTTTTGGCTAATAATGTGAGCTTGAGTTCATTCTTACATCTAATCTAAATATGGAACACATACCCAATTTAGTATTCTCGACATACTCCTACGCTAGAGTACGTCGAAGAAAAGGCGTTGTTCAGACAGTGTACGCCTCAAGGCGTTTCAACCTTCCACCAACTACAGCTCCAACTACCTAGTAGTATAAACCGTACCTACTTCAATAGAGAAAAGTGTATACCATGTAGTTCCTCGTTCGATTTCTGTGAAAACAGTAGCTACAGTTATAAGCCGATTTCTCCTCCCTAAATATGTGAGTGCATGAAGAGAAAAGACGCACGTTTGGCCCCCCCGGAAAAATCATGGCTTTACGCGTCAAATCGCGTATGCATATAAAGCGGGATTATTTCGCGGCTTGCCGCTTCAACGACTTGGTTCACTCGGTGTGTACACGGTGCTCTCTCCCCGGAAACGTGCCTATGTATTTTACGTAGTAGAAGCGTATCTGTACGTTATACCTACACGCATAATGTTGTGCTCACCCTTAAGTATATTCTCTCGGTTGGAGCGTAGGGGTTGTTCGTGCGGAGCGAGAGTTCCACGTTCCCTTGCTTTCTCTCTCTCACTCTCTCTTTACAGTCTCGGAAGCCACTCGCTCTAGCATTTCTCTCTCTCTCTCTCTCGTTTGCCGTGATCGAGTGGTAAGGAAACGCTGTGCCGAATGCCTTCCGGGGTCTTCCGGGGTCATGAGGAATTTAACGGGCCCCTGGTATTCGAAGGTTCGAGGTTTCAAGACCTCGAGGCTCTCTCCGTATCATACCGCATACATATGTATATTACTGTATCCTGCAGTCATTCGCTTTCCCTTTATCGTGCATACATGTGTAATGTTGTAAGGACCTCGAAAAAAATACAATTTTTCGAAAATAGTCCTGCGGTTTGTCCGGCATTTCTGAAAAATACGCCCGGTAGACTAACCAAGAAGTGTCACTTCCCACATTTCTTTCAAAATGTTTGAATTCATTTTTTTAATGCATGGATTGCACCAAGAAAAATAGTTGTAATGTAATTTTTTGTTTATTTTAAGAAATGTTATGACTTGAGATTTGTGTTATCGAAAGGTATATTTTTATTAATATTCCAGCGAAATATTTTCTTCATTTATTTTACATTTATTTTTAAAGATTTATCTTTATAAACAAAATGGCTTCAACAATGATCGATTCTCGAATATAAATAATGATTAATGTAATAAACATAATACATACAATGGTTGTAATGGTAATATGCAGCATGTCGTTAATGGGTCATGTAGACACGAAAAGTCAAACAAAAATACAAAAATAGTCCCACACGCAATCACACACTCTCGACAATAAATGACACCACAATATTAAATTCTGTAAATGTGAGCTAAAGTCATGTACATACAGAAAAAATATATAAAATCTCGCACTCTTTTATACCAATAAATTGTATTTATCTTAAATGACCATGTTAAAATTATTACTGGCCGGCGGAGATTATCTCACATTGAGAAAAGAAAGTAGAATGGACAATTGATATATAGAGCACATCTGCTCAGTACGGTGGTCAAGAGAGGAGAGAATTAAATTTTCGGCGACAATGACTGGTTGGCCTCAACCTTGTACAATCCGTACTATTCATATTGCCTAAGTACGCTCGAAGGCTCAATTGTGCGTTTTCATGGTACGAAAACGCTCTCTACATAAATATAGTGGTGAAATATTCGAATTTGACATACTAAAATCTCACAAAGTTTTATCACGGAAATCTTCGTCCATGAAATGATATACTTGGGATTGACTCTATTCACAAATCATGTTTATACAATTTTTCATATACCAAGAACTCTGCGTGAGCCATTTTTTGAGGCAGTCGCATGTATTATAAAGATGGTACAACAAATTTAAAAAATACAATATTTAGTCTGAAGTGCATATTTTATTGAAACGAACATCACGAGTAAAATATTTATGT
Organism: Tromatobia lineatoria; assembly: GCA_949699805.1. Lineage (NCBI taxonomy): Eukaryota > Metazoa > Arthropoda > Insecta > Hymenoptera > Ichneumonidae > Tromatobia > Tromatobia lineatoria. The sequence goes on along the minus strand of OX453041.1, from coordinate 13,064,561 downwards.
GAATGTGAATCGTAGTTAATAACAAGTATTTTGAACCAAGAACTTGAAAATCCCAAGAGAATTTACCGCGTTTAGTTTTAGAAAGATATCCTTTGGTATGAAACCAACGGATTGCTTTGAGACTCGAGAGTTGTAGCATCCGATTTGACCAGCAGGACATAATGATTTATACGACAGAAAAATTTCATAGAAAATAGATATATTACTGACCAATGGACTTTATTCACAAGTCATATTAATAAATGTTTTCGTATGCTAAGAATGATGCGTGAGACATCTTTGAGAGCAAGTCACATGTATCATAATAGTATATTACGATACGAGTGCGATGAATCTTTTTATGACGAGGGTGAATTTTCAGCACGAGTCGAAGGCGAGTATTGCAATCAAACGACTTGAGAACAAAATTCTCGCACGAGTTTCGTATACAATCTTATTTTACTAGTGCGGAAAAAGTGATTCCCGTGCGAGAAGTAAGCACTTCTCGCATGGAGTTGCATGAAATATGGTGCAATAGTTTTCGATAATTGAATACTCAGTATAACTTTCCAATTTTCTTAAAGCGTATAACACGAGTCAAATATTCATGTGAATTCAAATCGTATTTCATAACAGGTACTTCGAATCAAAGGCTTGAAAATCCCACGAGAACCGAGTGCGGTCATTTTTAGCTGGATATCCTTTGGTCTGAAACCAACGTATTGCTTCGAGAGTCGTAGCATCATCCGATTCGACCAACAGTATCAAGGGTATCATTGGAGGAGTATACTACTGGTAGTAGCAGTCGGTTGCGACCGACGACATCAAAGAGGGCACGAGGCTTCCGTATAATTAGTGTCAGGCATATTTGCATATTGATTGAAGAGAACGTGTCGAGTCGTGGTGGCAGAACTCTCGGCTAGTGGCTGTTGCTGCTCAACGACTTGGTGCCCTCTTTTCCAGAGCTCGACGCCTGCGCCAGCTCTCGTTTGTGTCCTTATAGCCAAGCTCTTTCTGTCACCGCCTCAGCACCGCGACGACTCGTGAGATATCGTCGAATTTACCTCGACCTCGATATCTATTCTCACGACATCCTTCAGCCAAGGTCTCGGAAATTCAATCACCAACATAATCACAAAGTTCTTAACCAATTCTACATGTCAGAGTAATAAAATATTCGCAAGTATATTTAATGCACTCAGTTTATGAGTCCTGCATATTACTTTTATACGAATATGGAACATTCTGAAATATATCTCTGTAATAATAACGTCATTTCGCTAAGTATACTGATACTTCTGAGAGACAACGAGACTTGTTGGGTCAGGGGCAAATGCGTAACAGCTTAAAAATAAATTGTCTCTCAGCACCTCAGGCATTTTTTCTTGAAAAAACAATAAATAAATCAAACTGTGCTTATTTAATTTTTATTACTCATGAAAAATAATCAGTTGATAATAGACGCTGAAGAAGAAAATTAATGATGCACTGCCTAAAATATTTTGTCGAATCTTCTATTACGGGCATATAAGCGCATTTAAAATATATGGTCTCCTGAATTTAATATACAAGCGAAATTAATTATAGTATTCTCTACTTTGTCCTATAAAAAAAAAGTTTAATGTGAAAATGTATAACTTAAGTACAATTCTGGAAATTTAATAAATAAGTTGATGAATCCAAATTCTCGATTATGTAAGTTCGCAAGTATTTGTAACAGTGTAGATTTAAGGCTCAAGAAAAAAATTACATTTGTCATACAGCCTCCACTGCAACAAAGTTGCAACTATTCCATTACTTACGAGCTCATTCTATATCATCGCTCATTTAGAACATTCTTTTTCTGAATTATTCGTTTATTACGATCATTTAGGTAAGTAATCTTGTGAAAACGAAATAATGTGTGAATACAAAGTAAAAGGGCCAAATTTCATAACCCTTCTTACATTTCAGCCTATTTTTCCAAGATCTTTTATAAAACGCCTTTTTACCGGAATACCTTAAGAAACCGATACACAAACTAAACTCGAAAGATTTCGTTGTGGTAACAAAAAAAAAACATTTAGATTGTTCAGACATAGACGGAAGCATGCAGAGATGGATTTCACACAGAAATGAGCCTGATGGACATTCTGAGTAAAACAGGAAAAAGAGAACTATGAATGCGGCAAATCCCGAAGAGTACACGATGCTCTAATCACAATGCATAATGAATTAATGCATTGAATCTGTAAATCTCTTTATCAATGCCAAGGAGCAAAAAAAGTCATTTTACTACCACTACAAAACAACTTTTAACTTTAAATAAAATGATAATTAATATCTTCCAGGTATTACATTTGAAAACTATAAAAGATTAAAAGTGATTTATAGGATTAATGAATAAATTAAGTGCCTTTGAAAATAATCGAACAACTAGAACCCACAGTCAAAGTGCTTAAAAAAAATTGGAACTATATAGGAATTTCCGGGTGTTAAAAAAACATTTATAACAGCAAAGGAAAAAGTGGAAGGAGGTTCCAAGATGGAAAAACGTTCAATCTCGATACAATCGTGCCAGTCGTTGGATTGTCGTTGCGTCGTGCGAGTATATATATACATACGACGCGGTGGCAAAAGTGTTCGCAATGCTTGCGAAGTAACGTTAGCAGTAGCACCCTTCCGTTCTCGGTCTCGTCGATGCGCGCGTGCCAACGGCTAACATATGAGCGCTCGGTGACTCCACGGTTTTGCGGACCTCGCTCCTCGATTCAAATTCAACGCGGCACGGGTGAAATCGGTGCGGATTTAAAAAAAAAACGCCGCTTGACGAGGGGCGGAGAAGAAAGCTTTTCCGCAAGCGTAGGGCGATTTTGGCGAAATTGAGGCGAGAGCGAGCGAGAACGAATGATGGAAAAAGAACGAGAGAGAAGGTTACAACAATAGAGTGCAAGTCACTAGGTAAACGACCGGGAATTGTTAAAACGCCCCGAGCTCGCGGTCTCGTGCGGCTATTTTGATTTTCGAACGAGAAACGCGCGCAACTATGGCCTGCTCACTCTATACAACTCGTGACTTTAAGGGGTGGCTACGGGGTGAAGTGAGCTTAATAGTAGCAGCGACAACAACGTTGATGTCGAGGAGGAGCCGAGCTAACGGGGGTGAGAAAAGCTAAAAGAGAGGATTTCATATTGCGCGATTTGGAGGTCCTGAGAATGTCGATATATATTGAACACGTGACGTTGATGACCTTTTGCAATGATATCATTATCGAAAGCCTTCCAGCAGCCAATTGCAAACTGACTTGATATTTGAAATCGTGAATCGCAGGTTTTTTTATCTGGGAAATCCGCTTTGATGACCTGCCGATGATGATATGGATGAAATCGAGTGGACGACAAGTCACATTGAGAAAAGTGAGGTGTAGGTCTCACAACTAGCTAACTGATGGCTGCATGCAGATCAGCTATGATGTCGAAGATGGAGTTATGGGTAAGTTGTATTAACATCACGAATAGCTATGGTAGCAATACCGTTGACTTGGACGTCTGTTTGCTGTGGGAAGTTTACAAGAGGCTACACAAGCTATTCATATAGCTGTGAGAGCTATAGGCCATCCGTTTAGCTGGGCCAGGTATATGGATATAGTTCATAGTTCTCCGCACGACATCGGCGCCATGACGAACCGGGCATCATAACAGTTTTGGTAGTCCGCTGTGGTACCTGACCAACAGTACAGTTGTGCCAGTAATCCTAATTATATTTCCAGCAACTGGATTTCTGGCTCTCACAGCAATACCGTTTTCTCAGGGTAGATGATGAGGTTTCGGAGATTTTCCAAGGACCTGGCACTCTGAAAACCAAACGTGGTGCAAGTGTGTTGTTTCCAATCTTTTACATTGTGATGACTTTTCATCCACTTACAACTGTATTTATTTATTCAATCGTTACCATAAGGAAAGTCTCACAGTCTCTTAAAACTGATCGATCAGCCGACATTCAGCCGAACCAGTTTGCAAAAGCATTAGAGGATCGAGGGCCGGATTTTGTTTTTCTAGAAAATTCGGTTTGTTGACCCTCTGATGATCATATGGATGAAGGCAAGTGGACTAATAGCCAGATATCAAGGTTCCGAAAATTTTAAAAGGACCTGACACTCTAAAAACCGATGTTCTACAAGTGTGTTCTTTCCTATCTTTTACATGGTGGAGACTTTTTACACACTTACAAGCTTATTCCTCACATTAAAACACGCTTGGAAGTGTGTAACAAGTGATCACAATGTAAAAGATAGGAAATAACACACTTGGTTTTTACTTTGATTTCTGAGCTCAATAATTATAATATTCGAAGTAATACTCGGTAATCTTAAATACAAAATTTGATAGAGATTGGTAGAAGGATCTTGATTATGCACGTAATTGTGTTTTTCTTGTTTTGACGACCGAAATTTCGCTAAACGTCAGTTGTGTAAATTTATTTGAAAAGAAGATGCTAAGTAGAACCTTGCATATAATTGTCGTATTATTTTCCATTTTTCTCCAAAGCTGCCAGTACGAAGACGCAAGATAAAAGGGTCTACTTCCCATTTTTGTTTCAATACGTAATCATTTAATAGTTGTATTCGTAAATGTTTTTATCCGTCTACTTGCAACCATTACTCTGCACTTGCCCCTGAATACATAAATATAGATAATTGCGAACCGATCCTCCTTGTTATCTTTAAGCTATCTTAATTGCTATCCATTTTCAGCCCGCAGAAAAAACATTATAAGTCATCATCGTGTACTTGAGGTTCCCTCACTAATCATTATCCTTGTTACTTGCAATATTCAGAAACTTTCAAAACTTTAATTGAGCAAATTTTAGCATTTTCTAACAAGCTTCAGATTTAAAACAATGATTACACCATCAATTTTAATACTGTGAATTCTAAAAAGTAGTCAATAAATAATTTTCATTGCTCTTCAACTAATACAGTTGGATAAAAAGGCATAAATCAATTATTTCATGTATGTATGTATACATCCAAAATGTATTCCGTGAGTGTACTGAAATTCCGTTGGGAATCAAGTTTTTGGTTGTGAATGTACGTGTAAAGTATCTTTAAGCTACTATTACATAATAGCTCCCGGGCTCCAATAGTCCTAGTTGTATACGCATTTCTTCGTTTATATGAAAAATCGTTGCGTGCGCACCACTCTCGCCAAGTGTTATATCTTGGCTAAGAGATCCCGCGGGATGTCTCGGAGTTCGATGTCGGTGAACGATAGCCGCGGGTCAGGGGGCTATCTCACTCCGGGAGTTCCTCACCCGTACATCTCTTGAAGCTCCTCGCGTTACCCGGTAGTTTCCGTTCAGGGTGCTCGACGGGACTCAGTTCTCCCGTACACAGCCAACTTCCTCCATCATAGCTATATAATACTCTACTCTCGGGCAATAGGATAGATCGAGCCCTCGAGACCTCCTCGTCCGTCACGAAACTGGACCTTCTTCGGGAGTGAGAGCTGGGCGTTAGCTCTCTATATTTTTATTGATTTCGATTACGCTCTCGCGCCTATCCTAGCCAGTATATAGGCAATGTAACGCAAGGGAATGTACCTATAGTGAAGAAGAAAAAAGGCCTGTGATGTTCCACTGCTCTTCTTCTTCCTCTTCTTTTTTTTTCATCCCCCGCGTGCTTGCCATACGATGTGGCAATATAATACAAAAAGGAGGCAGTTGTTGCGAGGGATGAACCGCTTATTTTTCTGTATACTGGACAGGGGCGAGCAAGATGAGGGAGTGAAATATGTAAGACTACGTCCATCGGTGAATCCGAGGCTATTTCTTTTCCCAACCGCGAATCTCCGTCGGCATTTCACTCCTGGTTATACTTTTTACGATAAACCAATAGTCGGGTTATATAAGGCCGTGCCGGTATAGTACGTTTCGGAGACTGGGGCTAGTTGGTGCAATTTTTCTTGTGCGGTTTTCGGCTATTTTATAAACGTCAATATGACGAAAAACTTGTTATGTCTGGGATAATATTGGATGTGTCGATACATTGAAACAATGAATTCTTTAGGGTCTGCTGTTTATTAAATAATATAAATAATATTAAAGAATATAGATGCAAATGCATCTATATTCTTCGTCTCAATATAATTGACCCTTAATGGACAAGCCTTTTAACGGATGGAAAAAAATTCATTGATATTGGACACTTTTATGAACTTCCATGAAGCAAGTGAAAAAAATTCTGAAAAATGTTTGGTTTACCTTTTTATGCTGTACTGGTTTTTTTATTCCATAAAGTTTGGCTGGTAATTATATTTACCGATAATTCTCTCTATTATGTCTCAGATTTAAGAATTATAACTTTTCAATCAAATCAAGAAGTATAAATGTTCGTGTGACGGAGAATTTGTTATGCCTAGGATAATATTGTATGTGTTGATAAATTTGAAAAAGGAATTCTATGAGAACTGATGTCCATTTTTCGCGACTATATTCATTGTCACAATATGATTGACTCTTCAATGGACAAGTCTATTAACGGATAAACATACATGTTCGGCATAAAACCATCTACTACACTCAAGATTTTTTTGCAAAACGCATATCCAAAATTTGTTATAGCCTGCGCATTTTTCAAAATAAAAAAAATCAAAGTCAAAATAAAGAAAAAAAATTCGTATGCAGTCAAATAAATGAACACATCATTTTCATTCAGGAAACAAGTTAGGTTGACTGATTGTTCGTTGAACAATTTTTTTTTTTCACCAATTGGTTAATAACATTTTGGGATTATTATTATGCGAAATCAATCTTTTCAGCACGTTCAATATGCATTATTTTTTTCCGATTTTTATCCCATCGGAAAGTGATTGAAATTGTCTCTGAAACTCACTTTTGGCGGGACTGTACGTATCATACATCCTTAAAAGACCTGTCCCCAACAATTAAGCTCCAGATTCTTGGACATACAAGAAATATGATTTTCAAGTCCTATTCCTCAGCGAAACAATAGCTTCAACGCTGAGCCTATAATATCGCCCTACACATAAACTGCTATCGAAGAGTAGAGTGAATCTATGTATAATATTGTTCCAAAGGGTGGTTTTAGAGTAGCAATTGAACACACTCTGCGTACAACGTTATAGGTACACATATCGATACTGGTATGATATCCGCAACAACATCGATTGAGCGGACATCAGAGCGAGTTCGACGCAACGCGTTGGGCTGCTGTTGATGCTGGTGTTGCTGATGCTTTCGTCTCAAAATAAGCAATTGACCTGGCGATACGGTGGCCGTTGTGCTGTCCACGAACGCGGTTGGCTCTCGGCGGATCTCGCGCCCCGATGCATCGCATCGGCATCGCGCCAACAAAACCCCCGATTCTCGTTCGGCTGGTCCAATATGCGGCTAATTTGCACAACAAATAAAGCTTATTCTCCGGATTTGCATGTGTTTGAACTGCAGTGTAATTGGGTAGTACCGCTCAGCTCGCGCTCACTCCCTCTATCACCCTCTCCCAAATTCTCTTAGCTCTCCATCTCTGTCACCATATGATGGACAGCCCATCTATATATACATAGATATATATAGGAACCTCGATTTTGGTCTGACTTTCTCTCTCGGTGCCTGCGCGTGTCAAGCTCTCATTGTCGCACTGACTATCTCCACCTGTCTCTGTCTGACTCGCCCATAGACTCTTTACCACCCCTGGAGCATCACCAGCTTCGCCTTCATCGACATTGTGCGTATGGGCAACCGCTACTGTGTGTATATGCGCCCGATGGGCACTCGCGTGATGGACGGATTTTGCAATATCGAGATTGACCGTCCACCTCCCGGCAAACGTGCTCTGGACACAATCGTGGGTGTATACTTGGTCAAGTCTGGGACTTACTACGGAGAGAGAAGGATCTCGTTAATTATTGCATCATTGAGGAAAATTAACATGTCCTATAACAGATGATAAAAGTTTTTTTTTTTCAAATTTATTATTATTTTTTAAAAGTTATAGATTCAATCGCCTCTCACCTCCGTTCCCACCCTTATTCATATTACCCCCTCCCGGCACATCACTAAGTTAACCTAACTTCCAATAGTACAAGGATATTTCTATATACTTTTATTTAAAATATAATAAAAATCCAACAATAAAGATATATTTCTATATACTTTTTTTTATAGAAGTGAGGTTAACTTTCTGGAGTCGTGATATTACCAATTCGATATTATAAAAATATGTTTGACAATTTGAATATTTCGAGGGAATTCATGTCAATAGAATTTTACAATAGTAATGAGATGGATTTTAATGGTATTCATGATGAAATGTCCGTTTTTGTTAATAAGAAATGCGAATGATCGTTGAAAAATGATGAGTAATTCATAAATTGTGCAATGTATGTTTATGTTGAAATTTATAGAGTCTTATTAATCTATTTTGTGTATGTAAAACAAAATAAAAAATTAACAGAAAAGTACGATTTTTTTTTCAAATTGACGCTATCCGTTATTTAATGGGGCTTTCTGATCTAGCTGATAAAAATTAGCTTATCAGTTGCATACATTTTTGTTAACGCATTCGACAAAGAGGAATTGCTCCAAGACTCGAGAATGGGCTTATTAATATTTTTTATGAGAAGATGACTGATATTTTAAGGGGGATTCTAAAGTTAATTTATATAGCTAGAGAAAAAAGAGTTCCTGTGGATATCTCGTTGACAAAATTAGTCTAAAACCAATAAAAACCATCGGAACAAATTTAATAATTCATTATTAAGTGATTCTTTACAGCATAAACTAGGTAATGATAAAAATGTCGATGAAAAAACGTTATAAAAAAAAGTCATCAAACAAAATTATATTTTCTATCACTTTTCACTTCACTCTTCCGTTCATCATATTATCTTTAGCATTCAAACTGATACTCGAATGCTCTGATGGAAAAACATTGCGCATGCAACATTAACCTATGGAAGTTTTCTTTTAAATGTGTTGAAATGTCCTTATCTTATTATTTTTCGCCATTTTATATGCCATGTTTGCTACGCAGCCTCTGCCCTCACGAAAACCCTTCTGGCGATCCCGTGTTATGTCCGACACGTATGGTACCTAATACAGTATAATCCGTCTGGGCTACACAAGAGCGCTCATGTGTGCAGGTGCACTGCTCGGCTCCTGTATACGCAACGCTGCCAGAGCGACGACGACGACGAGTTATCCCGCAGACGATCTACGGGAACGTGCCAACTCGCCATTTTGTATGCGATATGCCGTGTACTCCGCGAGCCGAGCACGTTCTTTATTAGGTACGGCCACTTTTGTAGCGTGTAGGGAAGGTACAAGACCGTCCAATGCACGGTAGTAAAATAAGAAATAATACATTCGCAAAAATATGCGTTCCGTGGTCGCATAATGGTAAAAATTTTCAAAATAATTTCCTGCGTTAAGTTAAAGAACAAACTTAAAGAGGGACGTGCTTCTATAATGCTTATGGTAAATATTTCACCACATTTAATTACTTAACTGTACATCCCTATAGAGTTATATTTTTGTTGCATTTTAAAGTCAACAGCTTATGCGAAGAATTACCATTTATAGATATTTAGTTATGATTATAGTGTAAATAATTGAGTTATTAAAGCGCTGAATATGATTCCATGTGATTTTCCTGTGGTTCTCTAATTATTTTAAACTTTTCGTAATTCGTAGATTCATAAGACTTCAAATAATTCGAAACATGATTTCAAAATAGTATAAATCAGTAGAAAGTCGCTTTCTGGTCCGGGAAATTGGTAAAAAAATACTGATGCAAAAAAGTAATTCGTACGGCACGTTAAAGAAATGCTGAAGGGAACAAGAAGTTTTTTATTTTCGAAGAAATTTCCATAAGTGTGTTATACTGCCTCTCGAATGTAACATACCGATTTATGCGCAAAACCTGTCGATTAAGATATATCAATTTTCTTAACACTTTACTCTGTGTACCAAGCGCAACAAATTTTTTTCATTCATCACCAAGCGTGCTAAAATAAACAAACTAATATCTCCGCCCATCTCTGCCAAAAACCGACTGCTGAGGCTAGTAAAGAGACAGTGATCACCGTTGGAAATTTCATCGTCCAATGTTAAACTGTTCCTCACGCACCTAACCTGACATTTCTGTTTTCTGATTCCTCCGACCAAACGGCTTCGAATTTCGAGGTGCTAGAAGCTTAATTAATTTCTGCCATACTTCTGCACATTCCTTCAAAATATGGGATTTATCTGCCGAGTAGTTTAGAAAAAAATCGCTTTCGAAATTTTGAGGCGAGGTAGGGCAAGTGCTACTATCTCATAACTCTGATCAATCAGGCGTCATTCAACCGAACCAGACTGCAAAAGCCGTAAGCAATAGAGGATCGAGGGCCAGAACAAGAGACAAACATCCAGATCCACATTCTGCCGCATACCGTACTCTCCGAAAGCGCTAACAGTGCAGCAGACTTGGCTACAGTAAAGCCAGCGCAGTACAGTAGAGTGGTGTGCAATGAACTTGTAAACCACTGACTGAACACACAGCGGCAAACGGCGGCCTACCGAGCGGCCACTCACCAATATAGGTGTAGACATCGGGCTGTTCCTAGGTTCGCGAATATATACACAGAGACAGTGAGTGTGCCGCATCAGGTCGGCGATACAGTCGCTCACCTCGTCCCGAGCATCCCGCTGGCTTCTGGTTGGTTGGTGACGTCATCACTTTGTGTTCCATGTCCGAATTGCATCGCAGTAGTACCTCTCCTCTTCCTCTATTCACTCTCGTCGTCGTCGTCGTCGTCGTCGTCGTCATCCTCGTCGCGTATGTGCAACCCTTACCCCCGTTTGTTTTGGCCTCTCTTTGATGTCCTGTCAGGGACTAAGCGTTAACTTCAGAGCGAGAGAGCGCGCGACGAGACTACTACTAGACTTGCCACGCATGTTTATACGTGGATGGAATTCACCGCTCTCGCGGTCATCGCATCGTTTGTACACTAGTAGCTACGCAAGAATTTCCTGTAGATAACGGTGTGCAAGCATACTTGACAAGAGACACGATGAAAGTCAAGTGTGTATGTCGGTTACAGGTGGAAGAAGGTACCGGAACATTTCTGAGCATGGAATTACAATTATCTCGTCATACGGTATTAAGCGAAAGCTATACGATGAGAATTTAAGGTAACAAAAGCTAATGCGCTTCACCCTAGTCAAATCAGTGCTAATTTTTTAAAAACATTTTTATCATTTTTAGTGGTTCAATTAACAGAAGTTACTCGTGTAGCAGAATCTGTTCTTAATATAGACGTGCATTCGGAGCCGCGATTTGAATAGGAAATCGACTGATATATGCGAATGTCCAATGGCATGTCCGATTTCATTAATTAAAAAAAATGGATAAGCCATCATTATAGATTAATAATAGTTTAGAAGATATAAACGCTTGATTGTCGTATCCTAACCTAACATCAGGCATATACATGGCTGTGATTTTTAAACAACTAATATATAATATGAAACCTGGACAGTCAATCGGTAAATATTTTCCAACAGATGGAATGAGATATTGCCACTCATAATTGGACTATAATTATAATTTACTCTTTTAAAGAACTGAATTTACTTATACATAGTTCTGCTACGCGAGTATTAACAAAATCGCCAGAAATTATAAAATCTTTAAAAATTTCGTACTGATTTGACTAGTGTAAACCGCAGACATTTAAAAAATGAATACGGAATATTCACAATGATAAACTCAACGACAATGAAAGTATTCCAGATATCAAATTATTTCATTTGTTTGTTTTAAAATTCCATGTGTGTCATGTAATCCCAATTTATTTCAGTGATTTTAAGGTGAAATTTGAACCCTGCAATAGAAGCAGAAAATCCTTGGTTTTCAAAAGTACCGATTTGAAGATAACATTTCACATATGAAAAGTGAGAATTACATAATTTAAAAAAAAATGCAAAAAACGACATCACTAATAGAAAATCATAAAAAGTATAATAAATATCAAGACATTCGTTTCTAAAATATCCGCGCTACTACAGATAGCCAATCTCTTAATGGTCTAAAAACCAAAACTTTCTTTCTCTACCCACGTACTATAGGAGAGATCGAAGTACACTCGGGGCTTTCGAGGGGTTTTCAGTCTTCTCTGAGCAAAGTCGTTAATACGTTTCTTTGGAAGCGCCAGAACTTTCTCGCTGGTTGGCAACCGAGTTATACACCAAGCGAGAATAAGACTGCGATGAGCTTTTCGATGTGGGCGAGGGTGGGAATAGCGGGAGGGCGGGGGGGGGGGGGGGGGGTGATGGTAGATATACAGGGCCCACAGGGTCGTTTGGAGTAACGTGGCCGCGCGTAAGTCACAAGAGAGACTTCGGGAAAACAAAGAGGTGGTTCCGTGCTTTTGCTTCTGCTATTCTGCTTCCACTCTGCGCCGCAAGGGGGTGGAGAAGATCTAAAGGCTCTCGCGCGCTCTATCGCGGGTACAGTAACTACATAAGGAAAGGAGGAATACTATAACCCTTCTTCGCGTTGTAACTCCGTACGGAACAATTACATTTTAATTAATATTTCCTAAGAGGCTGAAAAGCCCTCCCGTCGAATTTATGATCGTTTTATCCATTATTAGGGGTGGCCTCTCTGGGTCGCTCAGCGGCCCGCGCACGAACACGAGCAATGAAGGAGGAGGTGAACGAAAGCTTGTTCACTCTATCTTTCAGTGTGAATCTCGCGCAAAACCCATAACTTCGACTTTACGACTCTCTATTCTCTCCCGGCTCTTTCTCCTTTCCGTTCCTGGGCCACGACCCCGCAATTATCGTCATTTGATTTAATGCCTCTGTTTCGATGGATTTTCGCAGTGTGCCAACTCTGCAGTGAGTTTCGTTGCTTCTAGCTTCACCGCCTCAGTAGTTATAGCTGCAGTCTGGTCAGACTCCTCTCTCGTACTCATTGCAAAGTTACTATGGTTGCTATGGTTACAAAGTCTCTAAGTGTTTTGGCGAGTTGCTCTTCCCGGTTAGTAACAGCACTTTGTATTAACCGCGGTATCATATTTCCGTACGTCAGCCGATATTTACTTGAGCCATCTTCAGTTTCATAAGATGGTTGATATTTTCTTATGTAACTCAAGATCTATTGAGGTATCTAGAGTGGTATACATTATTCAAGTTGGGGTTACATTTTTGAAAACTTTTGATGTAATTTCTAGTGATTTGACAGCTCTGAGGATTTATGCACATAGCAGAATTAGTTCTGGTTATTTAAGTACATTTGCTTTTGTGATCCCAATTGAAAATCGATTGATATATGCAGATGACTGATGCAATGTTTTTTCATGCAGTTTTTTGAAAGAATAAACCATAACAATAATGCAATTATGACAATCAACTTCTCATTTTGATTATCGGAAAATCGGTAATCGATTGGTGGTCTAGATTTTTGATGGTGTCATTAGTGCAATTTCAAAAGATTGGATTGAAAGATTCAAAAGAAAAAAATCTGAAAAAATTCCTATGCATTCAAATAAATTAACATATAATTTTCATTAGAAAAAAATTTAGGTTGACTGATTGTTTGTTGAACAATTGTTTATTTCATCAATTTGTTAATAACATTTTGGGATTATTATCATGCTAAATCAATCTTTTCAGCACGTTTTATATGCATCATTTTTTTCCGATTTTTATTCCATCAGGAAGTGATCGAAATTTTCTCTGAAACTCACTTTTGGCGGGACTGTACGTATCATACATCCTTAAGTGTGAGTGCCTTGATAGAACATGCGTGACAGTATTTGAAGCTCTGGGATGTTTGGTGGTACGGACAGTTTCGATAAGTATCAGAAGCAATGTGTGGATTGTTAAGTCTGGAGGAGCACCTCTATGGGGTGACAGGGTGGGTAACAAAATCGCCTGAGGGTATAGCGTGGTCAGAGATTCCTTGGAAGCATCACGATGTGCTGACTCTCGTGAGGTCGCCAAGAGTCATCCGCGGCCAGGGGTGGATAGTTGAAAGTTCACGGTCCGCAAGACGAGAATGTCTTTGACTTGCCAGAAGGCATCCACTGCGACGAAGAAGCTATCCTTCCCGAAAAGCCGCACGGACTATCCCCTTTCCATCCACCTTGTGTCTTCTCCATCGCCCCTTCATGACCTCGTGTTCGTTCATGCTGTGTTGTGGGGGAAGGAGAGAGAGAGAGAGAAAAATATGTCTCGACCGTAGTATGCGCTGTAGTGTTTCTATGCTACGTATACAAGGTAGTGTGCACGGTAAACCTGAGGTCTAGCTTAACTCTCGAAGCCTCAACTTCAAGTAAGCCATGAGATAGAGAAAGACATACAAAAAGGTACAGACCTTGTGTTGCAGTTTCCCAACACCAAGAATACTGATTCTTCGGGATCAAAGTTTTTGAGTGCACGGGAAGAACAAAAATTAGTACACTGAACCATAGATTTGAAATATAGACAATTGATTGAAGTATCTTAGTATTTGAAGCATTTAGTGTAGGCACAACGCTAATATGTTGCGTTGAATGGATTATTCAAAAGAGCCAAATTATCTGAATCAATGCAATCTTTTAGTTGATATAAATAAATCTGTTTTATGTTTCAGTCGAAAATCCACTTAGTTAAAGTATTGAATAAGCTCAAATCAATATTAGCCACAGTGACCAAATATTGTTGTATAAATAAGTATATTGTCCAATGTTTCCTTACTTTGAAAACCAAGCGTTCTGCAAGGGTGTTAATTCCTTTTTTTTACATTATGACGCCACACTTATAAGCGTGTTTTATTTTCGTATAGCTACCATTGGTAAATAACACGCTTGAAAGTGTGTAGAAAGGCTTAATGTAAAAGATAATAACGCACTTACAACACGGTTTGTTTTCAGAGTGCATAGGATAGTTTAATGGAATGAACAGAATATTTAGTAGAATATCAAATATTTTGTTGAGTGATGCCTATTTATTTCATTCAATAGAACGAGGAGTCAATCATATAATTGGTTAATTTTGATTCGATTTTGGCACTTTTGTTAGAAAATTTTTTCACATATTAAAATTGATAACTTTATTTTACAGCATCGAAAAAAAATCCTATATTCAATCCGAAATGCTTTCTCTTAGCAACAAAATGGGTTTTGATCCTTCAAAACCCATTGAACAATTGAAAATATTAATTTTTATTTTGTGGGAAGATTTTGGGGATAATCAGGTCTCGGATAGATGAAAAAAATATATAAGCAGCATCTGCTAGGCTCGAATCCATCTAACATATGGACAAACACCCCAATTACCAGAAATCATAAATAGCAGAGGTAGTTCAAACATCGAATATGTTCCAATACATCCCATCCGTATTGTACAATCAGATAACATATTTCCCACGATTACGAATGTGTCCATCTCACTGTTACTACTGGCTTACAAGAAAATCCTGTCCCAAAGCCCGACATAAGTCCTGCAAGATTATATTTCTTGCTTACAAAAGAGATGGAGAAGAGCAGAGGAAAAAGGACCGAAGAGAATGAGGCGAGACTCAGTTGACAGGCGTCCCACGAAGTCATCCGAGTTTTCGCGAGAATGCTCTCACCCCCGGTAAACCCAAGCGATGACGCGAACTTTTTCCCTCGGCCTCCCTCTTTTCCCCGTGTTGATAAATGGCTCACGTACCCCGCGGTCATGCAAGAATCGGATAGCTTGAAGAGCAGTGGAGGGTTTGCTGCGCCGCAGCACGCAGTTGTCAAGTCCCGTTTCATAGGTGCTGGAGATTACCCAGTCGAGTATAGGCTTCGTGCTGCTTTTGTGTGTGTCTGTATGTGTGGTTGTTGTGTTGCGTGACGCGTCCGTGTCATTGAACGTTTGTGGACGTCGATGGGCTTCGGGATGTGCGCTGGCAAGACATTGCTCTGATTGATCCGAGCGTTCCAGAACAGCGGACCACGACACACCGTCACCCTCTCCACTCTTACCCCCCCTTTACCCAGGGCTCATAGACAAGGGCTCTTCGTCTGGCAATTAGCACTTTCACGCTTGACAAATAAAAAACACGCACATTGAATTGGCTTTTAATATTCGTTAATGTCGATACGCCTGTTTCACTTATTGAAAATGGATTGCGACTCCGCCACAATGTCATTTTCAATTTTCAAGTGGATCTCGATTAGTAGGTTTTTTTTCCTAACACGCAATATGTCTTTTCGATGTCGGTTCTGGTGGCATCACGCATATCAAATTAGTCCTAAATGTTTGTTATTGTCGATACGCCTATATTTTCTGATCTGATGCGGCGTGAATTTCTTTCATTTTATTTATGAAGAGCAAACCATTGCCTAGTCAATGTGCAACATCTCCGAACCGAGTGTCCAATCAGAGATGTAAGATCTGCCTGATAGACTACCTCTTTAACTTGGCGTCGAGTCTCTACATCGTCTCTCGATATATTGTAGATTCATTGGAAAATATGATTTTTCAACATAAATTTTTTTTTTTCTTTTTAATACTTGGCATCGCGACGCTACCACGTCTTTTGATGGAGATTTGAGGGGTTACTTCAATTACGAATAAACATGAATCCAAAACCGAAGTTTCCTGAGTAGATATTTTTCTATTCGGCACAAAAGGGTGCCGGGTGATGACAGAACCTCAGCAGTACCGGATTTACGTCTCATGTAACACTCCAAATTGCTACTGGGGTGTGTATAATTGGAATATTTAAAAAATCTGTAATTGTTAATGAGATTAGAATATCTTCTAAATAGTCATTGATCGTACTTGCTTCGACAGTACATATACTAAAATTGGAACGTTACAGGCAAGATTAGCATGGACCCTGCGCAAGGATGACACGCAAAATCGGGTATAAAAAAAATAATAATAATCATTACCCGTCAGGAATGAGTACCAGCGGTATTCTTAGAATCTACACACGCGAAAATATCATCCCAGGTACAAGCTCACCTCAATACATGCAATGGAAAAGGTATAGCCGGTGTATATGTACTCCTATAAAAAGGTGTGAAATGCCAAGGTGCGATCGACGATGACGAGACGACGACGGCGCAAACGACGAATCCGAAATGAATTTATTCATGGGGTAGCTAGGATGGAGGGGCGGGTATGAAGTGGGTGAGTGGGTGGCGTGCGCGAGCGGTCGGGGGTATAAATGCAAAATTGGCAATACATACGAAATCTCCCGGGTTTCAAGTAAAAAGGGGTGAATATATTAGCCCACGGAATTAACCCCTTTGAACTTGCTGGCTCTCTCACACTCTTTCTCACTCGCTCCGCTCTTTGCAATGGAATAATTGGAGGATGCAGTGCAATAATTTCTGCGGACTACGTGCTGATACAGCAAATACACACACTTCAACGCACTTTCTCTGGGTGATGGAGATATTAGAAATGAACGAGTCCCAATGTTGCCAGTCTTTATGCGTATATATAGGGTAGTTTACACCAACTCGACTTCCCGTATAGGGAATGCCAGCAATTACAACCGGGCCAATGATTGATCCCGTACTGGCCACCAACCGATAGCAGCCAGTTCTGGTCAACTTTCGAGCTATTGATGAGGCTAGTGATGGCCAGCAGTCTCTGGCCAAGTAAAAGCTCTTAGCCCGTTTCCACAGCTGGCCTATTGCTGGTAACCAGCAGTGGCCAATACATCGAGTTAAAAGATTTTATTGACGCCAAAAAAATGGGTCGATTTTGTTTTTATTAATTTCAATGAAATATTTCTTCGATTTCAATAAAGTAGGGCACTTTAATTTCAAAGGGAACAATTTCATTGTCTGCAAAGAATCATCGACTTAGTAAGCATATAATCAAGAAACAGTTTCATTGTTGTAGAGAAAAGTTTTCATTGAATTAAACAAACGGTCTCTTTAATTTAATAAAGGTCGGTAATATTTCATAATAGTTACCAAATCTTTTTTGGAGAATTGAAATTTAGTTAGATGTGAAGTTTAGTTACTGTGCCTAGGATATTGGAACATAGGAATCGGTATCGGTCAAGTTATGGTGATCATTAGTATGCGGCTCCTTTCTGCCGTTTATGGGCTAGTGAAATCGCTATTGCTGGCTAGTGTTGGTCGCTACCATTGGACCAGTTCATGACATTTAGTACTGGACCAAAGTTATCATGCCAGTGACTGGCCGCCAGCACTCGCGTAATGCTGGGCCGATAATAATCCTCTATACGGGTTGGGTCTGACCCTCGCCCTATTAGATCTGGTCGGTGATTCTTCTGCTGTTCAAACCCTAAAAAAAGCAGACCTTTTCACGCTGTATTTGATTCATCACTCTTTAAAAAAACAGGGTTGACGGTGATTGACCTTTTTTTTAATTTGGGAAATTTTTTGTCACCGTTTAAGATTGCAAACATAGACTCAAAGTAAGGTGACAGTTAGCTTATATTTATTTTTATTTTTTATTTTACAACGCTTCTCTGTATTTTTGAACTTATATAGAAAAAAAGTTGCCTCATGTGATACTGCCATTCAGTTGTTCAAAATTTGAGGAGTGGCAAATGAAACAATTCTATTATCGTACGTGGGCAAAATATTATCATGGAGATATTCATGGTTTTCGTCAGTTGTGAAGTAACTGTCCAACTGAAGTAAATTTTTCATTTGAAATTCCTCTAGACAAATCGCTGATAATTCTTTGAAATTCTGTGTTCTATATGAAGAAGATAATTTCGAATTTTTTTAAGAACAAAGTTTGAAAAATGGAAGCAAGTACCAACTCACTTTGGGTGGGATGATTTTTAAAAATCATCAAAATCATCCTAATGCTGGGATGATTTTTGAAAATCATCAAAATCATCCTAATGCTGAGATGACTTTTAAAAATCATCAAAATCATCCCAATGCTGGGATGATTTTTAAAAATTAACAAAGATAAGTAAAAAAAATTACTCAATAAATCTTTAGAGTTAAAACAACTTAAAAAATCATCGAGTGTATCCGTGAGGGTGCGTCTCAGGACGAATTAGTGTGAATTGCCCCATATCTTTGCGGCACTTGCATGACTCTTAAGAGTGTAGAGAGCGGAGGCCCTTGAAGCGTGTCGCGAGACGGCAATATCCAAATGAGAACAGAGCCCAGCTGCTGAAATGGAGATTGTACTGCTGCAACTACCTGTCGTGACTAGCGTCGTTTCCCAGAGTGCAATTTCCCAACAAGCTTATGCATCGTCATGCGGCAGACGTCTTGGAAAGAGAGAATTTTTGTTTGCATATATTCCATGGCACATGTAACTGAAACGTGAGATGAATTATATTTAGGCATGTATCCCTGTAACCTGCATGAAAATAAATGTATATTCGATTATTTTTACGAGATATACAAATTTTTTGCGGCCTTATATACACGTAAATAGAATTGTCACTCAATGTGAAACGGCAGCGTAATTAATGTCGAACACATCAATTTTTCATATTCTGCATATATGACCGTTTTGTATATGCGTTGTCTGATTCATGAGATATACAATTCTCGGAAAGATATGTATAGCCAATTGGTGTAATATATATATATTTTTACAACAATTATATTTTGCATAGATAGACCTTCGAAAAAATCGTGGTACATACGCAGGATCCAAAAACAAAATTAGCATCGCTGATAGCGATTGTTCGGTGTTATTAAATTGAATATTAATCATTAATAAGTTCAATAACCGCTCATAATAATGGAATGTTTTTACCTCATCGAAGAAAATGTACAAAACATTTTTTTAAGTTAAGTCGGTGACAACACTCGATATTTATTTTCTTAAAAAAAAATATATATATATATCTTACGATGCTTTCCAAAGGTAAATAGGTTTTCGAATTAATAAATTTCACCTGAAAAATATTGTTAGCAATGAAACATTGATGTTCTAATGATTTTTAATTTGAACTACGACAGGCCGAAAAATAATACATTCGTATAACCTGATTATTTGGAAATAATTCTAAGAAAACTTTTGTTTTCAGTGGCTGATTTTCAATAGAATGTTTCACACGCATCACTAGCAATTGAAAGGGTTTGAGTCACGAATAGCATGAAGATGATATATTTACTCGTGCCTAGTTGATTTTTTTTAATCGCCGATGATTTCTTGGTGTGACCATCAACACGTATTGAATCTACTCTAATTGTTATAAATGCAAATGAGGGTGGCTCAACATTTCCGACGTTCGTCAATAGCCACTCCAATCAGAATAACGAGATCGAAAGGGTTGCTACACTCGTATCAGTAGAGTTGGCTGATATCGAAGTTGCTTCGCTGGAAACTCGTCGAACGTCAGCACAGCTTGACCGAAAGTGTGTACACGTATATACACAGTATGTATATATCGCGACGAAAATCTGCATATCATACCGGGCGTAGCCGCGATCCAGTAATTAACAAAAAAGCGGGTAACTCAGCCATTAATCATCGTCGGGGGGATCGGATGGCAAGCACTCGGAAATACAAGCTGCAGAGCCGTATCAGATTGGCCAACCCTTTCAAATCGTACGTTTACGGACTGTACGATTGCTACAGATTCGAGTGGAAGCTGAAGACCCTTTTGGTGCTACCAATTTCCGGTTGACCTATGGCCATCATTCACTCGGTCAACTAGACAACCTTTCTAGCGTTTTCGAGCTGAGTAACAACGGTACTTTTGAAAATACATTTTGTTGACTCTATATTTATTCTGAGTAATCTACGCTCATTTTTTTAAGGTTGTGTTATAGCAGACTCTTCATAATGAATATACTAATTAATTACTATAAAAGTACGTATATTTTCTAGGTACGTTTTTAGAATTAAATTTGGTTGATTCTTATATTGATTATGAAAAATGTACGCTGGGTTCTCCAGGTTTCTGTTACAGCAGATTTTTGATAATAAAAACGAATGTATTTTTAGAAAAATAAATCGGAATGTATTTCTAAAAAAGTACCTATATTTTACAGGTAGCTACAAATATGTAAGTTTTTCTATGACCCTTATTACCATCAACTTCTATGTGACCTCTGCCTACCATTCACCCGGCCAGCTGTTAAAACTTTTCTGCATACTTAGGCCAAGGATGATGTCTTTTTTTAGGATTCCGTCGCAGCTGATTTTTCAAGATCAATAAATAGTCAAAACCATATGTGTACAAAACTCATATTTACTCAGTAATGTATTCTACAAATACAAAAAAAAAATGTTAATCTCTGATCAGGTATGTTTTTTGTGAAATTCTTTTGAATATGGAAAGCTTACATTCTGTTATTCAACTTGAATAAGATTCTGTTTTTGAAAGGGACCGAGTCAAGTAAGTGAGTCATAAGAAAAATGGAAAAAAAGTTTATCAAAGAAAAATTCTGTAAATGATAATTTTTTTTAATATCAGTAAAATCTCATGTACATATCAAGCGTTATAATTCTGAACTTTGTAAACATTGTACCAAAATATTTTGAAGTAAAAAGTAAAAATTTTTACATGTCGTAGCTTTTAGATAAAAATTTAGGTGAACAAATATTAGTATTCGATGTCGTGCTACGAATCACTTGACCACTGCCGTTGGTACTGTACAAGTAATTTAACAAATATTTCCTACAATGTATAAAGTACTACATCACTCTTTGCTGCATAGAGCCTTTCACGGAGTTTTTCACCATTCTCAAGACAATTAGAAGGGGAATTCCGTATAACAGAAAAAAAAACGAAAGAAGGTATTAGACAGCACAACTAAAGAACGCGTATCCATTATATGACAAGCTGTATGAGCTACTAGAAAGTACAATGCGCTAAATTTAATGCCGTTTGAATGCTCCCGAGACTAAAAAAAATAACTTCATTTCTATGAGCCCAGAACAAGTATCGAAGAATTTTTTTGAAAAGGAAAACGGTCGAGGGGAGCATCGATCATTCCGTGAAACGGACTTGGCTTTATTTCTTTATCGACATACGGAGGGTTACAGAAAATACTGAGTTTTTGGTGCTTATCCGAAGTTCCGGGACGTCAACGGCGCGTGATTGATTTTTCTACTACCCTTGCACTTGTGCCGCTGCTGCCGGCGCTGCCTTGTCTCGACAGGCGGCATACATATGGTCCTCACTAGCCAGACCACCGGTTTTTCTATACGTCTTCATCCTATCTTCCTTATTTTTGCTTCCTCACGTTGTAAGTTTTGTTTTTGCGAAAAAATCGGCTTTCAATTTTTTTAAATATATGACGGCTTGAAATTACGTTGAACTTAAGACGGAATGATTATGAACTAAGTTAATGAATGGATATAGAACATTATTCTTAAATCCCAAGACTCGCCATTTTTCGAAATTTTATACTGTAATTGAACGCAGAAATGGATCATTAAACGGAGGACAGATCCCAATTTCTAATATTGACTGATCCAAACCATTTGGATATGGATCTGTCTATGACAGATCCAAATTTGTGATATTAACCGATATTTGGTTTATCTTCTGACGTTATCAGAAAAGGGTTTTTCTTTGAACCCTGAAACAAGGAATTTTTCGGCTCCATTGCAAAAGCGTTTAACTAGTGCAAATGAGCAGTACAAAATTTGTGGGGTTTTGAAATTCTTCAGACTGTCCTAAAATTAGCCGGTGATCTAAATATTTCTGAAAGGTGTTTAATTATACACGGGAAGAATTCTTTTGGTATGAACGTAACTTCTTTCTTAAAATTAGTGGTTATGATTTTTTTTTTCAATTGTTTTAATTAGTTTCAGGGAAGAAGATAGAAATCCAACTAATTTTTTATACCTCATTTGCCATATTTAGATGCCTTAGCCACAGTTGAAAAAAATAAGTTTAACCTTTTGAAAGAATAGAATTTTTTCCAATAACATCAGCAGATAAACAAGTTACATATTTGTCTATGAATATTATGAATTTGGTTCTGGGTTCCTCCCTTTAATCAACTTGGCATTGAACTCCTCAATCACCGAAAGGTTTATTATTTTTCTGCAGTTTCACAGAGAAAAAAAATTGGGTCACCAGAACAAAATAATTGGTCCGCAATCTTTACAAACTGTACTGCCCTCATAATTATATCATATATCTCCTTCTGCGAGAAAGCCGAATGCAATGAAAATAAGGTTACGAATGTAAAGATTAGGAATTACTATACTATAAAGATCAAAAATTATAAAATGCGCACTTGATTTGATACTCGACAAACGAATAGATGAAAATGTTGTCAACGAAGTCAGTCTATTACATTGGACCTTGAAAGCCGAAGGTTGACAGATCGATATTGGGCTAATTAGACCTATTGTAATTAAAATATTCACCATTTATGTGACCGTGACAATATTACAGAAATGAATTCGTGAAAAGTGGAAAATAGTTTGAGAATTGTACAACGTCTTCCTTTGCAGGATTGGTTAATATATCTGTTGGAATCACGACGAAACTTTTTCCTGTATCCAACAAAAACGCCGCGGGTCTCGCAATTATTTTTTATTGACTTTGTTGAAGGGTCAGAAAGATTTCTTCGGTTGCGTTGGTCCAGCGGCCTAAGCAAAAACCGAGAGGGATTTTTGATTTATAGCTTGTCGGTCAGTCGGGCGCAGGTAAGTTGCATTCGTGATTGCGGTCTTGTTGGAGGTCAGAAAACTTTTCGCATATCTTACACGAGTGGACTCAGGGTCTTCAGCAGGGATCCTGGCCAATTTTTGGCAATTACCGAAATCGTACCTAATACACCTAGCGGCTAATGATTTCTCATTACAAGTTATAAATCTCAAGGCACAACATTCGCGCGCCTGTAGATACTCAGCCCCTGTCAAAAGAGAAGCAGAAGCAGCGGCACAACCCGACTGCGCCTCGGGACACGTAATTGCGAAGAAGCAGACTACGTTCGTTCGCAAAGGTACGAGTAATGTATATATAAATAAATAAATAAATTACAGATCTTTCGGGAACCCCTGTGATCTTGCTGCTGTGTTTCGGACGGCTGAAACGATGAATGAAGTTAAGGCATGATTGGTGAATTGGAATAGAAAAAAAAAGGAAAATTCAAAGATGCTCCATATACATACATTTTCAGGCAAAAGTTTTATTCGATCAAAAATACACGATCCAACGAAATGACCTTCAGTGAAGTTCGATCGTAATTATTTTTCGTCCTCTCCTGTGAAGGAGGAGGTATTAATTACTGTTCCGTTGCCATAACGATATCCAAATCACTTATCACGTTTTTCTGTGCGATAAGCGTCACGCGTGTTTATTAAAAAAATCTTTGATTCACGATTTTGAAGACCTCATCACTGCAAACGTCGCAATCATCGCAGTCGAACATCAGAGAAAAATTGGGTGGGGGTCAAAATAGCGAATGACCAAAATAGCGAATGGCTGAAATAGTGAATTTGAAAATAAAGAACGTGTAAATGTAGAATGTCCATAATTATGGAATTCGCTTTTTCAGTCATTCGCCATTTTTATCATTCGTCTTTTTGAATGCATTTCAATAAGATGGAGGTGACAATAGCGAATGTCTGAAATAGCGAATATCACAATGATGATCATTCTAGATTCAGACGTTCCTAATTTCGAAATTCGCTATTTTAAACATTCAATATTTTGGTCATTCGCTATTTTGACCCCCACCCGAAAAATCAATGATATGAAAAATTAATCGCGAAATACTCTCGGAAGAGTTCTGTTGAACGTTCAAGAAGCCGTTCAGTATCACGTTGACATGGTTTTATGAAATCGTAGAAGATTCAACGCACTTGTACAAAAACGAGCTCACCGGATATTTCATCTAGTTATCTGAGTTGGACTATAGATACGAAGCCTAAATGGACATTCTCGTGGATGACCCGTCTCAGACTCCTCTATATTTGTCAACTGTCGCAACCACCGCTGATCAAACCTGAAACAAAGCAACGACTTTTAATAAATTTTCTTAAACAAACAATTTATATATCCACTCTTTTGACTTCGTTTGTAGTATGGGTTTTCCAATTACTACAATTTTCTGATTAATTTTAAATCGTGCCAATGATGGGAAGTCATTTGTCCACGATGCAGATGGTTGCTCTATCAATTTTTTAACAATCCTGCAGGCAGAGGAAAAATTGCTTCAACGACCTGGGATAGCTAAATGGTCTCTAAGCCATCAATTTAGCTTGGTTAATACATTTTTTGGTTCAGCTGACAAGCTTCTTGGTGCTGACACCTAATTCATTAGTTATCGACTAATTAGTGGTCACCCATTCAATGGACACAGTTCTGCATAATTCTGGAGTCTAAGCCACACTACGACCGGATATTACCTGCTGTGGGTAATTAGTTTTATAATAGTAATCTTAATCAAAATTTTGAACATAAGATTCCAACAAGACCCTTTAGTGAAATCATATGTATTCGAAAAATGAAACAGCATCTCGGGTTAAATGAAATTCGCATTATGTTTTATAGAAATTAAGCAGATTTGTGATTAGGACGTAGGAGAATTGATGTTGGAAAGAATTAGATAATGATCATTCAATAAATTTTCATTTACGATTAATATTATCAGTGCCACGTTTGCAGACGAAACAAGAGGCAGAAATCTGGTCTGGTAGCCACAATGGTGAAGCCACATTATAAGAGAAAGACGACCTAGAATTAAACATGCTCTTTTCCATTCACTTAGTATTCCTTTCAACAAGAAGTGCTGAGCGATTCAGTTTCACGAGAGCAAGGAAACGCAGTATGTGGATTCGCTAAACCAAGTGAACCTGCGGCCTCCTGGCACCCAAGCTGCTTCCCAAGAATAAGGACATGGTACCGAGGTACCACCACCCCCTACGACTCACTCTAGAAACACGCGGGTCGTTCTATCGAAAAAGCAACGTAGTCGAGGGAAGTTTGCTCGTTGCTTGGATTACTTTGGAATTTCCGAGAGTTCGCCATGGGGAGTTATGCTATATATTGCGCTATAACTGTAGCCCAGTCAATAATTCAATCTGTGGGCTTTCCTTAGAGCTAGCACTGGGTTATAATCATGCAAGGAAAAAAACAAAAACTTGGGAGACAACCCAAAATATAAGTATGCATAAACAATTACTTTGAACAATTTATTACAATACAAAATTCAATGGTACTTTTTTGGAGTAAGGCCTTATTATTATAGGCTTTTCTTTTATTGCAACGATGTCTATGTAACTTGCACTAATTTCCACCCAATTTCATATCCGATTAATTTATGTATTTGCCCGTCGACCTACTCAATATTGAGTATTGTAAATTAAAATTCTCTTGACGAAATAACTGAAAGCCTGAATAGCTTATTTATTCTATCGCTACAAATCAGATACTAGGATAAGTAAAAAAATTAATGCACAAAAAGGTCAGACCCATATAGAAGTATTGACAAGGTTCAAGCTGGATCCTGTCTAGTATTCTTATCTTACTGTCGGATTCAGACAGTAATCGGATCGGATTGTAGACATGAGATGTACGCGTAGAAACTGGGCTGTGAAAGATTGGAATACCAGGCTGGATCCTTGTCGAAATTTTTGCATGGGACTTTTTAAGATTTAAAAAAATAAATTAACACATAAATTATTTACAAACGTGTAGCCTTATTCTAGATTCTATTGACTAACAAGAACTACTTAAATAAGAGAATACTGCTTTTGTGGTGAACGACGACCATCTTAGTCTTGGAGAATAATTAAATATATGAGCTCGTGTAGATGTATTTAATATGTAATCTACAAATCCATACAATACCGAACTTACATAAATGTGTTTCTAAATTTGTAAATTTATAATATTTATCCAATATATTGCATTTATGAAAATTACATACTTGCGCTGCATCAATTAGTTGGTAAATTTTGTATACGGTGTGTTGCAATCACGCAAGTTGAAGAATTTTTTTTTTTAATGTGTAGTTTAAAACATTTGACTTGTACTTTTACTTTATAAATTTTTTTAAAAGGCGCAAACGTCCTAAGATCTATTCGGGGCCTAAGCAGAATTCCTCTTAGGGTAACTTTAAAACGGCCCAGTGCACGGTAATATTGCTCACCGTTTAGAACTGGGACCCGATCTGAATTCTATTTCGATTTTGAATAGGACATCCTTTCCTATTCAAAATCGAAATCGAATTTTACACCGTAAAAAGTCCCTATTAACACTATAATGGGTAACACCGAAAAAAAGTCCACTCCAGCAGCGTTTGACACTGTGGACTTTTAACAGTGTATGCACGACTGCGACCCAATTGGATTTTAGGCGTTTTTTACCGCCTAATTTAATGAATTAACAGCAATAATAATCAATTACAACCAAAATTGAATTATATTATATATATATCAATATTCTCACATATCCGTTTATGATATGTCCGGACGAGCCATCGATACAAGCGGTGACGTCGCAATTATTTTTAATTTTGTGCAGCAGTTTTTTCTCTACCGCAATATATTTTTAAATTATAATAATTTTCAACTTGGGTCCCCCCTCAAATTATATCCCTCCGGTCTTTGGGTGTTCCCATGCAGCGCGAATTTTGGGACTATACCATCTAAAAAATTACATCCATGGCGGAGACTTCATAGGATACAAAGTTTCTGGTCAAAATTTTTGGCCGTCAATCTTGTACCAGCAGAATGCACACCTAGAGTGAAGATCGAAATATCTTTATGCACCAGTAATTACCGCGCTAATCAGGCGTCTCAGGAAAAAATATTCCGAGGATCCACCCTTTTTCATCCTCAGTATTTAACGAAGAGTTTATATACTTGCTGATGCGAGAATACTGATCTAGTGTTGTGGGTGCGCAATCTTTCGGCACACATGACCATATCCTATATACACACAAGGTACACGAGACCCTTCAGCTCTTAATTTAATTCGTAAATTTTTATGGTTCACCAGCGGAGCCTCAAAGGTTTTTCTCGCTCGTCCTTTCTTCGCTTTACAACAACCGAGAAAGAGAAAAGAAAACGACGAGGAGAGGAGAGAGCCTCCCTCACTCGCTGCACCAACAAACTACCCATAATTACAAAGTTCCATAGAAAATTGCGTCCATTCGAATCCTTAAATGGGCTTCGCAGCATTGTTTCGAACGCGGGTGAACGCGAGCTCATCTCGTGGGTTAGAAAGGGCATAGAACGCATGTAGCTCAAGAGTGAAAGAGACGGAACGAACAGCACCGGAACTTTGATTTATGACTTTTCGGTTTCGTAGTAAAAAATACGAAATAATTTTGCGGGATGATGATCGCGCTGAGATAATGGGCCCGATTAAGAATCCGTTCTTTCGTTCGTTGGCGCGAGGGTTAAGAAAGAAAAAGCAGAGCAAACCGACGCGATTCCCAAGCCTCTAGGCTACAGAAATTATTTTTTTGTCCTTTAGGTTCTTCACTCTCCCGTTTCACTCTTTGCATTCGTGTACTCGGGATTCGTATGGGTTTTGAAAAACCTACCTGTTGCCGATGAATAAATCGATCGAAAGGCGTAATTACTTAATTATAATTGGATCATCTTATGATCATCTGCTGAGGTTATGATATCTTAAGGAGGATGGAGATGTTCACACAAGTCAAATTAGCGCTTATTTACTAAAAAAATACTTCTATATACAATTTTGGTCATTTAATTATTGAGTATTTTGGAGAAGATATTGCGTAGCAGCATATAATGATATAGGAAGCTGTTTTTTAACATGTAATTGCAATTAACTTTACGAATGAATTATAATTTTCGAAAAGATTGTTTTCGTTAATATTTTTTGAAACACTAATGACAATATTGGCCCGATTACTATGGGTAACAACCCATTTTTTTTATCGAATGATGATTAATTGATTCACCCCACGAACTTTTATTGAGAATTTATTTTTCATAAGTTTTGATTAATGGATGGTTATGCAAATTAAATCCTAACGCTTCCGTCCAACCTCTTAACCTATTTAGTTATGAGTTAATACTTCTATTCTATTATTACTATTATTATCGATGACATATCCTATATATTTAATCCATCCCATGTATAAAAAAAATACAAAATTCGTTAAAAAAATCTTTCGCTGTAGTCAGGCACACGTAAAAACATTAAATAAAAAATGTCCAAATAATTCCGAATTATTATTGTCGTCTTCAGATAAATAATATCTCCCACAGAATATTTATCATATTTTATTCCATGATTATAATTTCTGTTCCAAAGAATAAGGCAAGTGTTAAGTCTGTGCAATAAGTCACCGTTCCCTTCAGAGCCCAGCAACTAAATGTTCATAAACATTTTATAGAAGTGTGGGAACCTTATTCCTATAGGAATGTAAAATCTCAAGTAAGGATCGTCGATCGTCAATCAGTTTATGAGTACCTATTATTTCCTTTTTACATGAGTCGTAGTTGTATCGTGCTCGTTGCATATGAAAATCAGTGAGTACAGAGAGTACGTAGCATATAACACAACGAGTATGGAGCGTATTCAAGTGGGGATATTCGTACGTAAGAGAGTGCGCAAGTTGCGAATAGAAACGTCAAGCTTACGATACTAGCGAGCTATTACTGTCCGGATGCCATTTTGCCGCCCAATGACGGCCATTTTGAATTTATTTTAACCAATCAACGAAGCCTGGTCTTTTATAGTTCTACGCTTCTTGTCAAGAGTATATAGTGAACTACAGTTGGTACGCACGTATGGAGTTCCTACAGTTGCCACGGACAGCGTGTGCACGCAAGGTGCACACGCTGACCGTCGTCGTAATGCCGTAACATTTATTTAGCCCTCTCCCATGTGGCATAAGCACTTGCTCTCTCTTACACAGTCATACGTATGTACAGCAGCTACGTCGGAATATTTTAAACGTGCTTCACTCGAGGAACGTCTATAATTTGGCCGCGTTTAAAACTGTAACCTAACTCGACCACTACCAACACATTCTGCGCACTCGACGTTCTCTACCTCAAGAGATTCTTATGGATATACTGTCGATTCGACATGGCAGCCATATAACCAGGAAAAATCTAGTTACTGCGACTAGAAGCTACGCATTGGAAATAAATATTCTTATTGGAATGCCGACCTGCTAAACTTATGTGCACCTCAAATAAATTTTATATTCGTAAGTAATATACTTCTTGAGTAATAAATGCAGTCAAACCTAAGAAATATCTATTTGGGTTGACAGTTATATAAGCGTCGATTATTGCGCCCGGAGAAATCGGCGAAATGGGTTTCCTTGCCGCCTGTTCACTGCTGTCGATTGGAAGAAAATATAATCTTTACATAAATATGCGACAAGAATTAAATCGAGTCAATAAATATTGCATTTTGAAACATGCCTAGTTTATAAAATAAAATGCATTACGCATGCAAATTTGGTAGATTAAACTAGATTTTTTGTCTGGACAAACAAATATGTGTATTATAGTTAAAATTGGTTTTTCATTATAAGATGTTATCAAAGAAATGTTGATTTGAATAACTGGATCTATTACGGATAAATAATGTCCAATGATTAGAGAGAATCAATACAGATTGAATTGAAAAAGAAGTTTTAATTGATTTCGATTTAAAAATATCCAATACATGCATACAGTGGTTTCAAATAGATTTTTTGTTCCGGATCAAAAAAGTACTTAGTATTAATAAATAAAATATTTTTTCAGTGCCCGCTGCAAAAATTGAACGAATTAGATATATTTTCTAAGGAAAGCAAATTTACGTTGACTGTAATAATCAACTGTTAAATAGATCATTTTTCTTTGATATTACTACATTTTTTCCTGGATGTACGCGAAGGGAAGGATTTCATACTTTTCACTAAATATCGAGTATAAAGTATCGTACATTCCTGGTACGGGGAAGCCACAACGCTACTTATCAAGAACTCACGAGACTATGAGAATTTTTGCCATGAAATATGATGAAAAATATTATATATATGGTGGAAGTTCTCATAGTTCTCGTATTGTTCGTCTGGTGGTGGTTGTGGCTCCCAATACCAGGTGTGTTTGATAATTTTCACTATAACGTCTGCTAATTCATGTCACATCCTCCTCTCCGTGTATAAATGTAGCGGGGGCTTAAATGCAGCTACGATCAGGAGAGAGGATATAAGTATCGATGGAGAATCGACAAGAAATAAAACGAAGAGGGTTATCAAAGGTGAGAAGGGAGAAATTGACAGCGGAAAATAGGACTGAGACTATGACTATTCTCTTGTTTTCTAAAAATTGCCCAACGTAAATTTTTCACATTTTTATTGCCTCGTCGTTAATACAACTGTAACGTATTAACGACTCTTACCCTGAAACGTTAAGCAGCTCTCTGAATGTACTTGTTCACTTACACATTTACTGGTACTCGAGGAAATGGTTGGTTAGCGAACTCTGAGTTCGACGAGAGTACTGGAATTACAGGATAGCCTAAGGCTTCCGGGATTTGTATTGTAAAGTGTGCGAGATTATTGCTCGCGCAATGTGTGCTTCTCACGCTTGGATTAGGTCTCGAAATTACAATAAAATATGACAGAACTCTAGAGTCAAAATGTGGGGTCTATTAAGCACTTCATTTGAATTTCATCAGGTTTTCATTTATTTTGAGACAGGATTTTTTGAGTTGGCATTTTTTAGAGGTACTCAGATTTTGCAGGTTCCAATTTATAGTAATGCAATCCCCAGTTTCGATCAAACTCTATGTGTGTATCAAATACTTTGAATTAATTGCGGATATCGGTGAAATGTTATATTGCTCATCTTTACGGTACAAGGATCGAAAGTTGGCAGTTGACCCGTGTGTTGTAATACTAAATTTTTTGCAACAAATGCATGAATAGCGGTGCTTTGTATGATCGTTTTGCAGGATGAACAGTGAAAAGTGAGGTTACAAAATGTCGACCCTAGTGTTAAAAGTGAAACACCAGGTGCGAAAGCAAAAGAATCGCGAACTGTGTTTGCGTCGACCTATCATTATAACACTGCTATGAAACTAGCCACCTTCGGCCCGCAAGACTGCCATGTAAAGTGTCACTGTTCATGCATGTGTTACAAAAATTGATTTGCAGCTGTAAATATGTCATTCTGCGATTTCATGGAGAAATATCACACATAGGAAAAAATTGTAGTAGAATAGTAGGTCCAACTATATCGATGTAATTCTCTCTGTAAACGATTATATCGATTGGGACTGGATACTGTGCATTTGATTAGTTCACCTATTATTATGTTTGTAGCTATTATTTTTTGTTATTATCGTAACTATAAAATATATAAACGTTCCTCCTAGGAACTACAATGCATGGTAAAAGCAAAAGCAAAACAAATAGCATTGTTGTTTCAACCATGTATTTTTCTCTCAGTGCACGTGGAGTGCACAAGACAATGGAACATATCTATATAGAAAATATTCCTTTTTTATCGCGTAGTTCATTAGTGCAGATTCTTATGCTACTTTTAGCGTGCCATGAATTTTAGATCGCTTGAATAGACCCCATTCACTTTGCAAGGTCTTATTCTCTTTTACAGAAAACTCCATTCGAACAAATTTTAATTTGTAACTTTATAGAAGAGAAGGTACTCATTTTAGCAATCAACATTTCTTTGTACAGTAATATTTATGTAACCTTCAAGAATGACCTTGGAAGAGAGATTTCCATGCGATAATAGAGATGATGAATGATAGAGATCTTTTATCATACATATCAGTATGATAAAATCAAGACTCGAATCCCTGATATATGGGATCAATCGGACGAAACGATTGCTGCGCCATTCTCCAGATGCGAATCCGACCCGATCGAGAACTTTTCTATAACTTTCACATTTTCTACCTACCAGTAATCGTCAACTTTTTTTGACACTAGTTTTGAGGCTATACACAGCCAAGTATGCAATGAAATGAGAGCGGCGAGACAGCACGATATGAGAAGGGGTTGACGTGTTGGCAAAAGGGTTGCCGAGCGTTCGCCAGTCAACTGTACGAAATGAGAGAACGCCACGACGCCTGTGTTAGCAAGCGGGAGTAGCGAGCACGTATTCGAAGCTCTCCGAGAGATAGAGAACGCGAGCAGAGAGCGAGTGCATGGAGGAAGCAATAATCTGGTTATAACTTGAGAGATTAGGTCCGGATTCGATTACCGACGAGGTATCAAACCGTTAAACAGTCTCCGTGCTAATCAAAACCGAACCTCATTACCAACAGGGCAAACCCGGGACTCGGGGCCTGCTGCACATCCCGCGCCTCTTCATCCCAAGCTCTGAGCCACCTCCGCCCCCTCCCCTCTGTTCACCAACGCTCCATTCCGGTGTCACAACGCTCCAACGAGAGCACCAACACGCGTGTTACGTATACGCGACGCCGACATGGATCTCGTTGGCACGTGGTGTCGCATCTCTTTCCACACCGTTCGACAACATGCCCAACCCTCCATTTCCCCTGGTCGACCATGGCTCGTTTGACCTCGATGGAAATAGCCCCCGAACCCTTCTCGAAGCCACATCGACCATTCGCTCAAATTAGAAACTTTGGGCTTTTTCCCTTGACTCCAATTCTCTTTTAATTCAAAACCTGATGGAACATACATAAAAAAAAATTTTATTTGGTAGAACAAATCATCAAGAAGTCTTAAAAAAATATCTGCACGTAAATTGATAGTACTTTCGGGATGGCAATAATTTTGGTCTATGTTAGATTTCTCTACTGGATCTGTGGAAGTGTGTAATAGATCGGTCGATCTTTATGGGTGACATAATCAAGCTGATGGGAAACACGTGTTTTTGATAGCAGTACGGTCGTGATAATTTGATTTATTTATTCAACTTTAATGTTTCACGTGCACACCGCTATACCATAATCGATCCCATAATGCTAGCCCCAGACACAAGTTTCCGACACACAAAATCATAGAAATTTTGCCGGCGCTTCACAATATATAACCTTCCGTTCAATCTAAATTCATTTTCTATTCATTACTGCTCATGTCAACTTTAGTACTTCTACTTATGCTACGCACACATATAAAACATCCATACCATGTTAAGGATTTAGTTACATATATATATATATCTCGTTTCCTTGTCTTGCCGATAAAAAAAAAAAAAAATTGGCGATAATTCTTGCGAAATACGGGCTTAAGGTCGATGGCCCATTGGTTGGATAAATCATTAACCGAAGGAACGATCTTGGATCGTCAATTATTGTAAGCCGACATGTATCTTCAACTGATAAATTTATTGCACTACTACTACTACTACTGTTTCACGTTTTGCCGGCTTCTCTTGCTCCACTGCGACGGGCAACGGCATTGTCTATGCCGCACTTATGGCGACTCAGTCCGTATAGCACATCATCATAAGACCAAGTTTTTTGGGTCTAGCTGGTCGGCGTTTGTAAATAGTGATTTATTTCGTTGATGCCACATTTGCCCGGGTGAAAATGTTTACCATAGTATCCCGAGTAAAAATTGGTTCCGGTCGCCTGACATAATATCAGGGCTGGTTCAGGTGTCAATGTGGCATGTCTGATCAGGACAACCAGATCAGGCCTGTATCCGGGCCAGGTCTTATATCAAGATGACATCTACGTCAGGTTAACCTAAAGTTATTGCCATCACGGCCTGATAAGGTAAAAACCCGATGCGCCTGATCAGACTAACCTTTCCAGCCTGAAGTAATTAACATGAGGGTGTCGTTTATTCCGTCTGCGATAGGTTGGATGTTAGTTTGCTGCATCAGGGCTACATTCTGAATGCGCGCCGGGCGACTCTTCTCATCTTTTTATCGCGAATAAAAGAAAGAGTGCAAAGGAATTCGAATTTTTCTACAAGATGGATTACTGCTTAATTAATTAAATTATTTTATCAACCAGCTACAATCGACGAATATTGAACTGAAACAGTTGTGAATTTATGTTTTCATAAGCAGTTAAAATTTGTAAAAAGATTCGTATAAGTAAATGTGAATTAGGCCTCATTTTCGCTCGCCTTGAATCTAGCGATTACGGTTTCAGACCCGAGATGTATTTTGCGAAATTCTATCATTAAACAATTGACTGAGATTAGTTGCATACCTTTAAACAGTGATGCAAAAATGTTTACTCCAAAGTGTTCCTGATTTTTCATGTGTTTTTGTAATTCTTAAGGGGGGGGGGGGGGGGGGGGGGGCTGCGTCAGGAGTTAGTTATTGGAATTAATTGTATCAAAAATCTGAAAAAAATGCATCTGCATGTCTTTTCTTATTCTTTACAACATATTTCGTACCGGAAAAATAACATCGTTTTATTTGCACTGTCGATTTTTCAGAATAGGCTAAAAGATGAAATCAAAAATCTGTCACACTTGATTGTTGAGGATAGTGTGCAAAGCACGAAAAAAAATTGGCAGGTCAGAATATTGAATAGTGTAGGAGGAGATACATTTTATCGAATCGAGGGCGATCATTTTAAAAATTTTTAAATGCCACTTTTTTTTCGAGAAGTGCAGTCGAATTGATACCAATTAGGTCCTATAATATTAATAGTTTTAACCAATATTTCCGGAGATATGATTTTTTGAAAATTCATTATAGTGACTTAAGGTGTAGTTAGAGAGCCTATATACTAAAAGTGAAAAAAATTCACAAATCAATAATAATTCACCCACTCGGTATGTAAACCCCTCTTTTCGTCGCCGACCGTGTTCTCGTCTCATTTTCGCCAATTTTACTAGACGCCTTGCACGTTGAAATTTCGGTTTGCGCCTTTTGTTGTACTGGGCAATGCGCCGATCATCGCGCGACCGCCCTATCGCCTGCAGAATTGTTCCCGACTTCGTCCCTGTTGGACGTATGACACGCGAGACTGCAGTGACTGTTCCGGTGTTGAATTCGCATATTGCTCCGCGACCGCAACTTCCACTCGATGTTTGGAAGCACTTATATTCCTAGCAGATTTGCGCTTAGTCATGCTGTGCAAACTTTCGTTTGCGTTCTGAGTACGATACGAGAGACATCGGGACAGCAATTCCTCAGTTGACAACCTCTCGTAGATTGGCAAAATCTGGTCGAGATACGACGTCTTCACCGGAGTCGCTTTAGCATTTTACAATCCACTCGGAGCTACGTCGCTACACTAACTGAGCGACTCAAAAGTCGCGAGTCTACTATCGCACAAGTCATCCCCACTGTTTACTACTGTAAGGCTCGCGATGCTAACAAAGCGATCCGATGTTGTGGCTCAGTGACCTTACGCCTCGCGTCGATACAACGAAAGGCTCGAAGTGAAGCGAAAGTTCCGTGGAAATTTAAACGTGCAGGGCGTCTAATACATTTTCAAAAAATCCTATTTTTGGGAATATTATTTAAAACTATTGATAACATATAGGACCTAATTGATATCGATTTAACTGTACTTCACGCAAAAAAATAATTGCACTTAAAAATAAAAAAAATTTATTCCTCTCGATTGGAAAAAATGTATCTCCTCCTACAATTTTTAATATTCTGACCTGCTAATTTTTTTTTCCGTCCTTTGCACACTATTCTCATCAATCAAGCGTGGCAGATTTTGTATATCATTTTTTTGGTTATTATAGAAAATCAATGGTGCGAAAAAATCGATGTTATTTTTTTGGTGCAAAATATGACGTAAAGAGTGAGAAAAGACATCTGAGGGAATTTTTTCAGATTTTCTATACAATTATTTTCGATAGCTAACTCCCTCCGCACCCCTGCCCCCTTAAAAAAAGGTGACGTTGTCTGTCCATTTAAAGATTTTCAGAAAAATATCCCGTGAAAAACATTCTGCACGAATCCAGAATTCATTTGAAGATGAATTCTCTTACAATGACGTAGTCTTTCGACAAATTTGTAAAAGTCTTGGAAACATTTCGGTTATAGTAATTCCGCCGAATCCCATTTCCCTCATAATATTTTTTTTTGACACAAAATTTATTCAGTATCTTGACTAAAAACCTGTTGACTTCTGGGGCCAGCATTCACTCTTGTTGATTGTGACTTTAAATGTATGACAAAATAATATCATCGGATTCTTCAAACCATTAAAGTGTCCCCATGGTCGGCTGTAGGGCGTCATGGTGATGCTGATGGTGCTTGTCAACTGTTTGACTTCCCTTCGATCGCACGCATGCATTGGCCACCCTTCACACAGAGAAGTGCGAGCGCAAGTGATGACCTTCTCCATGCTGTTGGCGCGCACGTGATGAAGCAATTTACGGGGGTGGGGAGGGGGCGGTGCGGTCAGTTCGAAACACAGTACCATCACCGACAGCATCCGCAAGACTGTGTAATTCTGTCTCATTCCTGCAAATGAAACATTACTTAATGACTCTTGATGATGACTCTGAAGTTTTTATAAATAAATACATTTTTTTCCTAGGCAGTTTTTTGCACCTCACAATTATCAATAAGCAAGTTTTTTATTCATTTTTTCCTACGAATATTTAAAAAGTAGCGGCCATTTTTAGCAAAAATGTCGAATTTTCTTCGTTTGCCAGAATGTACCGTTTTATCGGATATTCTGCGTTGCTTTAGCCGTTTATGGATGATTTGGATGAAGTCCTTCGGCGAATGACGACTTGTGATATTTTAATTCAAATTTAACATTTCGCTTTGATCAGGGCCTCTGCAGAAATATTTTATTTCTTATATGTGTGTGTATAAAAAATATATAAAATAATATTCCGTGTTCAAAAGTATATAAGTACTATTGTTTTTTTGCTTTTTATTTTTTCGGGGGCTTCTGTTTTCTCTGTTTAAATATTATTGTTTTTTTATTGAAAAAAAAATTTTTTTTATAGGTTTCTCTCCATATGCCTTCTTCAGGCTTCTACGTTTTTGCCCCTCTTTCCTTTTTCCCAATCATTTCATAGATTCCCCCCCTTTCCCAGTTCCTTCATTGAGACCCCCCTAGAGTGTTGTCCGCGGCCACTTATCCTAATGCACTACTGTATCGCATTTGCACGAGGGCACAGGCAAACTGCAGAAAACCTGGCCGATACAGACAGCTTAATTTTTACTGAGTTTCTACTGTATGAGGATACATTTGAAACTCAGAAAAACTGCCTCCCGCTCAGCAATTGGCGCGCAAACCAGTGCCTGGCTAAGCGGTCACCCATCCAAGTTTTGGCCGCAATTAATGCTGCTTATCTCTGGGGACTGCTGAGTTCGTAACCTCTTATATTTTCTTTATAAATATTTGGCTCAATACGGTGTTCATTAACAGAATAAGCTTTCTATACCTTTCTGTGGTTGGTTGTAGTTGATAACCGAGTTCTTCGGTCCTCTGGGTTGAGGCTGTGTGCGTGGAGAATTTTTATGTGGGAAGTTTAGATATTACAATTTTTTGAAAAACAATACAAATCTACAGTAACAACACCGATATCAACCATATATCTCTACCTCAAGAAAAAAAACAGCAAAAAATACACATATTCCAAAATATAGACACATTCAAATAAATTTTAACATACACAACAAACAATATGGAACCAACACAAACAATAGAAAAATGGATGGTGAATCTGTCAGCTATAGAAATACCAGAGCAAATAAAATTGTTTTTGATATCCAATTTTACTATACCGTTATATCCAGAATGTTCACACCCATGTAATGCAAGATATCTAAAAATATATTTGGTTATTTTCACATAAACAATTTAAATACAAGAAAATAAAAAATTATGTACTAAAAATTCCGTCACGATCTGTAAATATTATTTTATCTCATCGATTGTTTACGAGAATTTTTAGTTAATTGTATGACTACAATTTGTTGCAAAATAAGGAATATTGGGAAAATTCCTACTACATTGAATTTGAAAAATATGTTTTTCTCTATCAATTGTAAGAATACGTTGATCGTTGCAAATCTATGTAGACCGAAATATAAGAAATTCGTTGATGAAGGCACAATTGAAAAAAAAATTGATTTTTTCTTTAAAAAATATATTTATCTTAATGTCCTAGTTGTACAAATCTAAATCTGCTCTAGTTTCACACACAATATTTAATAGTTGCATTTGAGTTGCATGCAAATTGACATACACCGAACTTCTACAAGGTGTGCGTTTGTTTTTTATCGATAATGCCAAAATTATTGCGAACGGAACTCAATTAATAAAAAAATAACCATGGCGTTACACATGTTAACATTTTAAAACAAAATATATAAGTTAATAAATAAAGTATACATTCATTTTGTGCATCACTGGACTGAAAATACCATCAAAACTCTTTACATATTCTTTATATTCGATAAATATGTGCGCATTATGAATATAGCCGAATAAATTGTACGAAGTATTTTTGCCAAAATTTGTTCGAGCACAGTTGTACATTAGAGAACTACATTAGAGTTTTTATCGCGAGTCGAAAAAAACTTTAAACATATCCGAACGCTGATGATATAATTGGATGTGCGGCTTGAGTCCACTATTT
The DNA here is from genome assembly GCA_949699805.1 of Tromatobia lineatoria. Taxonomy (NCBI): domain Eukaryota; kingdom Metazoa; phylum Arthropoda; class Insecta; order Hymenoptera; family Ichneumonidae; genus Tromatobia; species Tromatobia lineatoria. Next base: position 13,025,190 of record OX453041.1, on the reverse strand, counting down.
GTTTGAGATCGGTGACGGCACCATGTGCATTGAAATAAATAAATAAATAAATAAATAAATCACGTGTTTAACGTTTCGGTCCAAGGTGTGGACCCTCTTCAGATTTAAATATCGTGAACAAAAATAATAAAAATAATAAAAGACGTCTACAATTAATAACCACAAGTAACAATAAATGAAAGACAATGGATAATAATGTGAATTAAAATTAGTGGTTCTTAATTAAGAGTGTAGTGGTCATTATTAACGACCCATTGGTAATTCGAGAAATGAGCTATAAATTAGATCTTACAATATTAGGAAATTATAAAAGAATAAAAAGGGTCAAAAGCACTTTAGCACTATAGTAAAATGTGTTTGTTCAATAATGTCAGCCATACGTCTTGGGTTTGAAAATTGACTCGTCTTCTTGTGTACTCGTTCATCGAGTCTGTTTCGCCAAATCCTCCAGGTGATAGTAAAGCGTTTTTTCTATTCCTCCCAGTAAAGTATCTATGAATCCTATATATTCGTCGTCCACGAAGAGATAATCTAGAAGATGTTGGAATGACACTTGCTCATGCTGGATGTTCTGTTTTTCGTTTGGATGGCTACAAGCGCTATCCTTACGGGAACTCGGTTGAATTTCGCCAGTCGTTGTTTTCCCTGTTTTACCGTCGTTGGGCCCGTCGAGTAACATATCGGAATATATCCGATCGTACTTGTGTCTCTCGGAATGGCTGATAGATGGTGATGAGGTCTAGAAACAAAAAAAAAAAAAATATTATGAGCGAAAACAATTCCTTCCGTTTGTATGCAGAAAAAAAGTAAAATATATTTCCACGTATCATTAAGATATCGTATAGTAATTTCAATAATTTATCTTAACCTTACTGTAAAAGTACTTCAATTTTCATAATTTGCTTTAATATCACGAAAAACAAGGAAAGTAAGAAGTTTAAAAAAAATATTGATAAATTACAATTGTGTGTTTAATTTTGTACACGACCGTGGGAATAAAAAATTCCAGTCTTTTGTAGAATCGTATTTTTTATTGTCACACAAAAATCATTGATACGTGTGTTGACTTACTTCAGATTTGTCGAGACTGTAATATTCCATCTCAGGAACGTATTCCGTGGGCATTGTTTTGTAGTAACTGTGGTAAATTGTAGTACCACTCGTTTGGTTTTGTGAAAAAACCAGTGTAGATTCTTCTTGTGTTATTTCACAAAAGTATTTACTTGGAAAATTCATTTCGCTTTAATATTTGTTACAGTGTACGCAATAAGCTCGATGTTCTTGTTCGTTTGCTGATGACAGTTTCCGAAAATTGGAATGACGAATTGTTTGTATTAGTCATACCTTACAAACGCCCCTTGACCATCCTTGTGGGTGAAAATAGTATTGGTGCTTGTTCCTTTATACCTGCGAAGTGTCGCTTTGACACTGATTGTGTGCACGGGCCAGTTGCAACGCGTGCACACCGGGTTACAAGATCCTTATTAAGATCTGTCCACAATCGTCAAATTTTGGAAGCGGAACAACAGACTTTTTTTTTCAAATAGCTTATTATTTGAATAAACAGTATTCCACGAAATTTAACGATCTCTGACTAAAAACGAAGTTTAATTAATGAAAAATATAATTAAATGAAAAATGTAAAATAATAATGATTCGCACATTGTAGTTAGCAGATTGATTCGCGGAGGTTACCAGAATCGTGCGATATAATTGGCGATATAATATATATATATATATATACATATTGTAACGGAACGCGAGGCACCAACGAACTCGGCCGTCTCGTACACGAGAAGGAGAGAGAGGCGTTAAGTAACGTGTGACATACATCACACGGATTCACACCAACCTAGGAGACGATAGAACAGTGGGGAGCACGTATATAACCAGGCCTCTCGATGAGAGATTACCTTATTTTCAACTTACCTGTCCATCCGAACGGATCCTACTTTGAACTTCGACTAAGAGTTTCAATATTGCATTGGTTCTCGCAAGTATCATCAGAGCATAGTCCAGGCTGAATCGTGTGCCTCAGTATTGCACTGCCTCACATGATTCTTTCCCTTGAGCAAGCCCAGCTCCAGCAGGCTCTGGCATTGCGTCAGCCTCTGCTGCTCACTTCTCCACTTCCACTATCCTAAATTTTTTCTTTTTAAAACAATTACCCAAATAAATTACTGATTCTTTGATCATCACGCTCAAGTGCCCCAATATTGCATTGGCCCACTTGAGAGAAACGTGTTCGTCAACAGGCACTGCTTATTTTAGTAATTGTAAAACTTTTCCTAATCAATAAAATTTATAATTATTGCCATTCGTGGATCGCGCACTAGAGCCCCAACATCACATTGGCCCCCGATCCCGTTAAGATTGTGAGTAGGCCACAACATTGCGTTGTCCCCTAACTCTAGTCATACTTAATAAAAATATTTTGTTATTTTTTCGAATATAAAACAAATACCGAATTAAATAAATCTCGACATAAAATAATACGGGCGAAATAACTGTGGCTTCCGATCTTTTGACGATGGCTACAGATATATTGCCTGTAGGCTTTGCGTTAGCCCTCAATAGAAGCCGAGCGCAACTCGGCGTCTATAGAGAAAAAATTGTAAACACGGCGCGAGCGCTGGCAGCACACGTACCTTAGTGTTGTACTAAAGCATACTCACGGATACGACACAACCAAAGCTTTTGGCCCTGGCATTGAAATTCAATATATTTCTATATCACTCAGGCGGTGATTGGCCTTGTATCTCCACTTGCTCTATATATTTTCTTATATTTACGGTGCGACGCGCTTAGCGTCAATTTCTGCGTCTAGCTGCACACCGAGAAAAAAAAGGTTTCTTTGCAATACAATATCGCTTAGATTGCGAAATGCATTTGTGAAATTTTTTTTAACGATATCAATTGTTTTTTGGCATCCTGGTAATTCTGGTGGGGTCGATTTGTTACTTGTCAGAAATCGGTAGAGTCGCTGCACTAGACACTACATTTTATAACAACTCTATTGCTCGTTCAATTATTTATAAAATTATCCCGGTAAACCTTTTTTTATCTTCGGTAACTACATGTATCAGTTATATAGCATTTTGATTTCAAAAATCAATTTTTGAAAGAATTTTTTTTTTTTTTTGGTTACTGATGCATCACGGTAAAACCATCAAAATAAGATTTCATGGATCTGTAACTTAAATCCATTAGCAAAACGTAAAATTTCACCCGGACAATTTTTTTTACAGTCGGAAATTTTCAAAACTTTTGAATTTATTCTAAACTACACAGTATCAGCAGTTGCAATTTTTTCGTACACTAGTCGACTACCAGGAATCAACAAAAGTTCGTTCGTCGTGAATGCGAAATACGTAAACGTATACTTGGCTATTGCTACAAATAAAGTCAGAATACGAAAAAAATTAAACAAATGTACTCAAAATTAACTTTATAGCTTCATTTGTTGCAAGAAAGAAAAATTATGGAAATTTCAACGACATTAAATTTTGAAAATATGTTTTTCTCTATCAACTGTAAAAATACGTATATCCTTGCAAATCTATGAGGACGGGATTGTATAAAATTTGTTGATAAAGGCACACTTGAAAGAAAAAGTATTTTTCGTTAAAAAATATTTTTATTTAAACGTCCTTATACGAAAGTATAAGTCTCCTCCAGTTTCATACATAAAATAATATTTAATAGTTGCATTTAAGTTGCATGCAAATTCATATACATCACACTTCTACAAGTCGAGCGTTGGTCTGGTACCGACAATACCAAAGTATTTATTGGCGGAAAACAATAAATAAATAAATAAATAAGTAAATATAGCGTTACACATGTTAACATTTTTAAACGAAATATATAAGTTAATAAATAAAGTACAAATTAATTTTGTGCATCACTGGACTAAGAACGTAATAAAAAATTTGTACATAGTTTTCATATTCTATATGTATGTGTGCATTTCGAATCGAACCGAATGAATAGTACGAAGTATTATCACCAACTTTGTTCGAGGATAGTCGTCACCACATTAAAGCTTTTATCGCGAGTCGAAAAAAACTTTACACATATCCGAACGCTGGTGATAATATTGGATGTGTCGCTTGAGTCCACTGCTTGTTTGGGATCGGTAACGGCACCATGCGCATTGCAAAAACACTTGAGCGTGTCGAACCTGGTGACTATGGCTGCGAACGCTACTGTAAAATGTTTTTGCACAATAATGACAGCCATAAGTTCTCGGCTTAGTAAATGACCCGTCTTCTGGCGTAGTCAGTTGTTGCGAGTTTTCCGGCCGATCCGACAAGTAGAACTGAAGCGTTTTTTCTGTTCCTTGCAGCGAAGTATCCATGGATCCTATGTGCTCGTCGTCCACGAAAAGATCATCTAGAAGGTCCAGGAATGATGCTTCTTTCTCCTGGATGTTCTGTTTTCCGTTTGGACGGCCACAGCTGCTATCCTCACGAAAACTCGGTTGATTTTCGCCTGTCGTTGTTGTCTCTGTTCCATCGTCGTTGGGCCCGTCGAGTAACATATCGAAATTGATCGAATCGAACCCGGGGCTCTCGAAATCGCTGGTGGATGTTGACGAGTTCTAAGAACAAAAAAAAACAAATATTATGAGCAAAAAATCTCATCTCGTTTGTACGTAGAAAAAAAGTCTACTTGAAATTTAATGTCCAAGTTACGGAAGTTTCTTGGCATAAACTAAATTTTGTACACTAATTCCATATATCATTAAAATATGGTACAGTAATTTCAATAATTTACCTTAACTAAATTGTGAAAGTACTTCAATTTTTATTATTTGCTTTAATATCATTAAAAAAAGTAAAGTAAAGAGTGAAGGTTAAAAAATTTTTTTACATCACAATTGTACGTTTAATTTTATTCACGAGCATAATAATAAAAACTTTCAGTCTTTCGTAAAATTGTATCTTTTATTGCCAAACAAAAAAACATGAATATATGTATTGGACTTACCTCGGATTTCTGGAGACTTTTATTTTCCATCTCAGGAATGTATTCCGTGGTGATTGTTTTATAGGAACTGTGGTAAATTGTAGTACCACTTGTTCGGTTTCGAAAAAAACTAAATGTAGATTCTTCTTTTTATTTCACAAAACTATGTACCTGGAAAATTTTCTAACTCAGATATTTTTCACAGTGTACGCAAGAAGCTCGGTGCTCTTAAACGTTCGCTGACGACTGTTTCCGACAACCGGAATGACGAATTGTTTCGAGGAGTCATACTTATATCTTACAAACGTCCTTTGACCATCCCTTAGAGTGAAAGTAGTGGGGGTGCTTGTTTTTCTATACCTGCGAAGTGTCTCTTTGACACTGATTGGGCGCACGGGCCAATTGCACCGGGTCAGTTGCAACGCGTGCCCAACGCATTGCAAGATCGTTGTTGAGGTCTGTTTACAAGCATCAAATTTTGAACGCAGAGCAATCGAATTTTTCTTTAAAGGCTTATTATTAAAATAAACAATATTTTACAAAAATTAACGACCTCCGACTGAAAACGAAGTTTAATTAAAGAACAATAAAATTAATTGAAACACTTAAAATAATAATGATTCGCACTGTAGTCAGGAGATTAATTCGTGGAGATTACCAGAATCGTGTGAATGTAATTGGCGATACCGTTTATTATCGGTTTTCAATCTACAACTGGCAAACTGTCGAATTTTCAGTAATTTTTTTGCATATATACGAGGTTGTGTCGAAATTTTTTTTTTTTCATTTTGCATCGCTTTGAACTATAATCCGTACCTTTACACAACTCTTCTCAAAATTTTAGCGCAATAAAAAATGTCTTAGCGGTGGCTCAAACGATGTATAGGTTTCCCATTTGATTAACACGTACATGAATGCGGCTCTAAATATATTCATGTCCCTGAATTACAGATACGATATATTGACGTTCGTGTTTCTTATTTCGTTATCTTCAGATCATTCGGAAGAGAAAAAGTGCTTACGAATTTTTCGCTTAGATCGATAATTTTCCAGTTATGAATTTTCGAAGCTTAGAATATTGCCCTCTCCGCCCTATAAGATCAGTTTCAATTGAAATTTCAAGCTCGAGGTCAATTCTGGAGCCATTGTCTGTCCTGAAGTTCAATTATAAGTGAAATTTCATTCAACTGTTGAACGCATGTTTCAAATTTGTTTCCACGCAGATCGAAGGCTGAAAACTTTTTTTTTTTCAACGAAATCAATGTAATAATCTTCACGTTTGAGCCATTACTATGTCTAGATATGGTGTTTCTTATGACCGTGTTAATGTTCGATGTCAAATTTCCAGAAGGTGGTGCTCGGTGGGGAACTATTCAACTAGTGTACATCACCCAACGTAGTTTCTTTATTGCAAGCTGAATATAATTCATACTATGGTAAAATTAGAGACGCCGCGTCTTTTTTAGCAATATTATTTCAATTTGTTGTTCGCATTTTATAAATTACAGACAAATTCCTATAGTCCTTCGCCCTCCTTTGGCTAGCATTAAGCTAGCCTTGAGCTTAATTAACTTAACGCCGTTGAAAGTTATAACAAACGTTTAGTGACTCTCGGAACGCGAAAATGCCGAAATTTTCAACCGAGAACATGTTTTCATTGCGAATACCAAGAACAATATTGTTGGTCTCGTAGGACTATTAACGTCGACGGGAGTTAATATAAATATTTAAAAACCCCTCCATCATGACGTCACTACCTGACGTCCAGCCACCACTGCACTCATCGTCACCATTGTTGACGTTCAATCGCCGATATTATGACCCCTGTAGTAGCTTAGAATTTTCTCCAGCTACTTAAGTTTCCAGACTACCATTTCGACACTTAAGTAGCAATTCGGGCCTCAGGTGTTAACGTGGTGCGATGGACGGTCGTGGCAACGCTGGGTCATAAGGGGACGCCTGTCGATGCAGGTATAAACCGAGACACGTGCGACGTTGTACTTCGCCAAATATAAGTTGTACGGAAATCCCAAATACATAGTTTTATTACCTGCTGCACCGACCCTGTGCAGGGACGCGTCGGGTACTCTGTCACCTGAGCGTAACAGTACGAAGCAATTCTCGATTTTCGCGAGAACTGACCGCCGCGGTTACTCGACTCGGTTGATCGACGACGTTAAGGTAGTCCTTGCGACCCATACTAGTGAGTTGACGCATTGTTACGACAATTCTGTACATGCTAACAGTTTTATGTATCTACACAGTCAATTAATCACAGTGAGAATAAAAACGTATTTGTAGATGCTTCGTTAATTTAAAATTCGCGACACGAAAAGAAAAAAAAAAAAAAAAAAAAAATACATACAAAATTTCATTTTTGCGTCACGACTACAACCGCCATGAAAAATCGGGTCGCTGAAACCAAGGTTGAAATGGCGCCGGTTGACACTGGATGTTATGTTGATTTCTATCATCGTCCGCTACATAGGACATTTAACATTACATAAAAGTTCAGATTATACATGTTAATTTTCGTTCAGAAGTATGAAATCGATTAGTTTCAAATAAGAGCCCGTGCATAAAAATTATTTTTTGAATATTTATTTGCTCGGTAATTTAGACGATAACCCAACTTGAAACTTTGCAATCGCATTTTCAAGGGATTTAACTATTATATGAAAAAATGTTGAGTCTTAAAGTTCAGAAAGGTTAGGGGAGAACGGGGGAATGGCGAACATCTAAGGAGGAATCGAAATAAAATTCACAAAAAGCATGTAATTAAATATTTCAAGGCTCAAGATCTCAGCTTGACTTGTCTTCTTCGACATAGTGACAATATTTTTTTGATATAATATCGAAAAACTAACTTTTTCCGCGGCTGTAGAAAATGTGCCAATGTACGGCATTACCCACACCGTCGGGTAATAGCGAACAGGGTGTGGGCAATTCCGAACGATGTTTTGGGAGATCGACAAAATACGTTTTTAGGCACTGCAACTAAGAGAATAATCATGAAATTTTATTTTTATTGAATGCGTAACACAATTATAATGTCAACAAGCATAATTGCTATTTCTTTTAGTTAAATAGAAGTATCACTTTAAAAAAATATACGTAATATCACAGTTTCCACGTTTCGTTTTCTCTAAACTTGCAACACGCGGATCACTTTTTTGCTCGAACTCCTCGTTGCTCGAGGAGTTTATTATTAATTATTATTATTAACAATTTATTATTTAATAAATAATAAATTGTAACCTTGAAATTCCCCTATAAACGAACGGTATTCGCGAATAAATAAACTACTGCAAATATCAGATTAATATAATTCCGTCGACCACACATATTAGATAATGAAATAACATTATTTCATCTATACCGCGAGTTAAATAGAGTTAAATAGACAATAAATATAATACTAATCTCGGTCGCCGCGTCCGCTCGGCGTCAGACGTCACTCGTGCCACGCGTTCGCGATTACCAACAAATGCTGTTCGCTATTACCCCGAAATGCCTTCACAACGTTATTTTTGTCTACAGCCGGTAATATTTGGGCAAGAACAATTTTTCAAAAACGATATGAAAGGAAATATAGTAACGAATACATAAGATCATCTGAAGTAAAATATTAGCATATACACATAGGAAGAAATCCTTATTTCCTTTGAGGTGAATTATAGATCGTGAATCGACAAAAAATGTCAGATCTCTTTTTAAATGTTTCTACAATTATTTAATAATAAAAAAAACTACGATTTAGTCACACTTCGTGAACATTAATCGACGCAAAAAATTGTAATTAAATATTATCAATACATGGCGAGTAATCGGGGTGTTTGGTATTACCCACCGTACGCCATTGCCCCGTTCTCCCCTAATGCGCAAGGACTACCTTAAGTAAGAACAGATCAGATGCGTTATCATTGTTGTTTTGTAGATTTGTGGCAGTGACGTGAGTCCAAATCTTCAAAAAATACAGAATCACGTAGATTTGAATGTAGTACAATTTTTTCCGTTGGTTCGAATTCTTTAATACATCTTGTTTTTGAGAGAGGTATTTTATAAAAACATTCTTGAATATGTTTGGCATACAAAGTTAACGTATATTTTACAAAATATTAATTTTTGGTTCTTTTTCATCCGATATGATCGCCATTATATTTTCGATCCGTAATTTTTTATAATGTAGAATGAAGTTCGAGTAATTTTTTTAGCATTTGAACAAAATTTTTGCACACGCGGTTACTGGGAAATAAGTTAATGGAATTAGAGATTCTACATAAAGATTGATTACTGAACCATGGGTAGTGTCACGTTATTGCCGAAAGGTTATTCTTGCAACCTTCTTTTAGGGAACAGAAACTTTTCTATGTACACATTGAAGTCTTAGAATTGCATAGATAAGAAAACAATAGGTGCCCGCGTAATTATTATAATATTATGATTTAATTGAAGCATTTTAATGAAATAGTTGCTCGAACGACAGAGACCTGGCAACGTCGATAACGCCATTACGCCGGGCGCTGAGCAATGCTACCAAAGCAGAGACATTGCAACGCTGCCGAGTTGACAGGCAGAATTGGCGTCTTATTAACCGGGCAGATAAAAATATAAATTGCCGTCTTGCATATCGCAAACGGTTATTAATCGTGTCGGAACAACTTTTAAGACTCTGATTAGTGCATCGCTTATGTAAACACATTCTCAAGTAATTCCTGAAAACTTGTCGATTTGTTCTTCAAGAATTCTCGTCAAGGAAAATACGAGTCAAATCAGCTACTGAATGGGCAATAAAAAATAGTAGAATACTATTTTTACAATTTATAATCTTTCTCTCGCAGCACGGTCCGTTATTTTATTAACGTCTACACATTTTAGAAACCATCATAGGCAAATGAACCTCTTATTACATTATTGCATGTACAGTTGGTCAATGACTTAACTGTACGGGATATTTATCCTCAATACTTTGTAGGCTCGTGGGGTAGTTAAGGGGCCGTTCGTATCATGAAGTTGCATCCCGAGACCAATCCTTGTTATGGTCACGCTCGTCGATTCCGTTATGCGAATAACAGTTTTAAGGGAAATATTCGACAACTGAAAACTAGCTTCAGCTTCGTGGGGCATTGAATGGTAACATTGTATGTTTTTGTGTCTAGATGTTCGGTCGTGTTAGGACGACCAAACATTGCCCCAAAACATCTATTCAATATATATATGGGGCATTCCATGACATCTCGATCAATATCTGTCGATGACATCTCAGATCAGTTCCGTAATTTTCTATACTTGTCGAATTACACGTACCAATTTTTTTTTGGGTTTCTCGAACACTTTTTATCTAAGATATAATTTAAAAAACTTTTAAATCTCCATTTTTTGAATCTAAAAAAATTCTGAAAAATCTTATAGAATATCACAAAATTTTTGAGCCCTATTGTACAAAATATTCATTTTCGTTTATCTCGATCACCAGAACAGACGAGTTATCATTATTCCTTTATAGGCTTGTGGTAGTAAATAGGTCGCTTCGAGCATCGGTTGCATCCTGAGTCCAACCTTTATTATGGTCACGTCGGCAACTCTGTCGTGCGAATAACGAATAACGAAATCTAGCTTCAGCTTCGTGGGGTACCTAATGACAACATTGTATGATGTTACCGCGAATTGAAATCTTTTGAAATTACTGCATTTCATTTTATATTTATAGCTAAAGTTTTTCCCATCCGTGACCTGTACACTTTGATTAGCCGTAACTATGTAACCACTATACGTTGCGAGCAAACATTTTTCCAACGGTCAAGTTTTTTCGTCTCACTATAATCTGAAGGTATGTACGATTTCTAGTCATTTTTTCTTACGAATATTTGAGGAGGAGCTTTTTGCCGGAAATCTTGCGTCTTTTTTGTTCCCCATATGTACCGTCTCAACGCTTGATGCAATAATTTTTTTTCTAAGATAGTTTTATTTGTCTTGCCCATATCTCCAGGCAATTTTTTTTCATTATTTTTAATTGGCAACCATTTTGTTTATTTTTACGGTATTCTAACTTGACAGTCTCTACGATTGATGCAATAATTTTTTACTTGAGGCAGATTTGTTAGTTTTGTGAATATGTCCAGGTTCTTTCTTAATTTTTGTTCCATTTGTTTAATTTTCTAATACAGCGTGGTGAAAAAAAAAAAAAAAAATTCATAAGCTAATAAATTCTATCGAGAAAAACACCTAACCCATCGCTTGCTGTTATTCGATATTTATTCTTTAATAATGATGTAGAGTGATATAACTCCCGAACTTAAGAGAATCCCATGAAGAAGAGAAAAAAAAAAACTAAAAATTGGGCCATCACTTACATCATGTGCAACAATTTTTTTAAAACCAGTATCTCGCGACCTCTCCACAAGAAGTGCAACGAATGTTTCGTTGATATCGCCGTAAAATAATACCTGACATCACACAATTCTGTATCTTTTTTTTTCTTGTAGGCCACGAAAGAACGCACATTTTCGTTTTTTTAGAAATTATGATACGGTAAATCATTCCCGAGATATTGTGGGTTAAATGAAAAATTGATAACATATCAAACGAGAAAAAGTTTTTTTTTAAATTAAAATTTAGTGCATTTATAAAAATCACTGAATTTGTTTGTTAGACTTTTTTGGAAATTTTTTATTTGTTGGGTGGCTGAATTCATATGGAATGCGTCATATACAGGGGTTAACTCTGGTGGACGTGCGTTATAATTATATAAACGGATAGTATCCCATCAAGATCCGATTATTTAGGACAATATTGCGCGGTCGACTGAGAAGCTTCACCGTTGGTTGTGGTACCATCGGTACCATACGCCAACGGCAATGTTTCATGTAATTGAAAATACACGTACAAGAGCATCGAGATCACGGTGCGTGTATCAGTTTACTTAAAGTGATAACAGAATACCCTTCTGTCTTCGTGATACCTCTCTGATTTTTACAATCAAACCGAAATCAATTTGGTCCATACTCAAAGATGCAGTAGGTATAAATTTGAAAAAATACATAAAGTATTTTTCTAATCATTTCGTCGATTGTAATTTAATTCCCGCTGAAAAGTATAAGCTTGATCAGGTTGTGGACCATCTGATAAAATAACCATATAATTGGTCATTAGGAATCATGCCTTCCATGACAATATTTAGGTTTATTAACTTAGCAATTCACAATATGTACATTTTTGTCGTGATCCTGTTGTATACGCATATTTATTTTCATCACACTATATAAAGACATGTACACAGAGAAAAAAAGTAGTTGTATCAACTCAGCTTCAATGAGTTGGCCAGAGATGAGTTGCAACTATTACACTTACCTTAGAGGTTCAAGTGACTCGCCAGTGAGTTCGCCCCATGGTCTTACATACAGGTCTTGGCGCTAGCGATTTCTAGTGGTGACGGTAGGCACACTTACTGTCGAAAGTTTTGCGTTACTAATTTCGCTGCGGCGCGTCGCCATTAGCTTGGAGGTTCTCTCTTCCCTAACTCCTCATCACACGTAATCACAACAAACCGGAGTTTACATAACCTAAGCGGTCAAAGATAGATATGCTTCGCGTTCAAACGTTTTCGATTGTACACTTGAAGATGCTTTCTCCTCTTATATTTTCACGTTCTTTTGTACGGGGCACGCCTCCCAAATTTTATCATATGCTATCGCTTATTACATCTAATTGAATGCGCCAGAGTGCGCATAAAAAAATTAACAAATGACAGACCAATTTGTTGTTAAGAAAAAATGATCGAAATTGACTGTCCAATAAAAATCTCGCAATTAGTTTCAGAACCGTATGCTCGATCTTATTTCATTATCCCCAATTCTACAATTCTGAATATGCAGAATATTCTTCAGAAAATGTATGTTCGAATGGAAATTCCTTGATGACAGAAGAATCAGTGATTACTTGCCGCAGCTTACCGTAACTTAGTTAAAAATGATATTAATCTCGACATTTTGATAAATTCCAAATCACCTGTTGTGTTTATTAGTTAATCACGGGAATTAACTAATAAACACAAGATGCGATAAGGAATTTACAAAATGATGACTTCATTTAATATGTTTTTAATTAACTTTTATATAATCTAAAAAAAATTATCCGCGGGTATCAATCGCATAATATCGCAGATAGGAGCCTTACATTCTTCCACTCGGACAAATTACTTCTGTTCAAGTAACCATAAATATGGATCAAGTTAATCTCGACGGTTTGGATTTTGCAAGCTGGGAGACGCAAAGATGTCCACAATTTAACAATATTCATAGAATAGTCGTATCTAATAACTGTCTGTATGGAGCCTAAAGTTTTTTTTTGTATTTGTCAGTGAGCGACATTGTAGACAACGTTATAATGAATTGGGTTCCCGGCCATTCAGCAGCGCATGCGTCGCGTCCGAGAAAGAGTGAGCGAGCGAGACAGAAAATGTTTTCATTTCCGTCAACCCCTGTACGAGTGGCGCGCCTCGCGGCGTAAATTCCCGAGCTTGGACGGTAATAGGGCCCATCCCCACTATCTTTGTTGCAACACCTGTACGTGAGGCCGTGGTTCGCGCAACTTTTTCAAACCAATGCAACGAGCGCTCGCAACCAAACATTTTTTCTTTTTATCGAACCATGTGATAATCGAACTGTGGCGAACAACTATTTTCGTGAAGCTTCGCATCACTATTAGACATACACATTTTTTTGTGGGACCTGCGCAGAGCGTGTTCCTAAACCGCTTATCTCGCGCGACGTGAAATAAAAAATTCTATGGAACTCATAATCACTTTAATTTTTTTTTTTTCATTGGCTATGAGATAGAAAATTTGTAAAATAAAGCAATCTAAAGTATGTCCATGGTTTTAGCTGTGCCTATAAAAATAATCAAAATGCAATTGGTAAGTTGATGGGGAGAAATCTGCAACTATTCTGGACAAAAAGTTTATTAATTAGTGCGTCATCACTAAAGGGTGAATATGCAAAAAACTTTCTATCATTCGACCACAAAAATACTTAACGATTAATACTTTACGGACGAATACTTAAGCGGGATGCATAGCTTGAGAAACTGAGAACCGATCAAAAATATTTACCAGTGAAGTGTTTTTATTGGTTTTTTCTCATATAACATGAATTTTACCCAACGCAGTAAGATCCAGCTACAACCTGAAATTGTCCTCTTGCTTCTTTTCCTTATTTTTCGCTCGTAAAGAGCAGGGCGCCAGGCGCTTTCGCGCCGGAAGAGAAGCAATGTAAAACAAGGACAATTGTCAGCCCGGGCTTGGCGTCAGCTGCAATACGATGTATGCCCGCGAAATATCCTCAAGATCATCAACGATTTATAATCTCCACACGGGGAGACGAACACGGACGGCACGACCACACGCTATTTTACAATTTTGTCACTCGCGAATAGATGGTTAAAAAAAATACAATTTAAAAGACCAGAATAATAGTTCGAGTGTAAAAAGCTCACCGGGACGAGAGAAGGGCCTTCTGGATTACTCCTCGGACAATTTTTCTATCAACGCAGGTTCCATCCGTTTTTCTTTTCGGTATTCCGGGGAGGGGGGGGGGGGGGGGGGGTCACAATATATTCGGCGACACGTCCTCCTTGCTCGAACTGTCCACGCAAGACAGGCTTCAAGTGATCGCGATCGATCTCGTTCGCGAACTTAGCTCCCCACCTAACGATTTTCAAAAATGCTCTAATTGGGGGTAAGCGCTAGAATGCTCGCACATACTTCGGGACCTGGCGCCTCGCTAGGTGAATACGAAGATTATCGTTATAGTTATCGGTGCGCATGAAGGTTCGGTAGTTGCCAACGCTACCGACAATTCAAGGTCCCGATTGTTTGCGCGCGTTCGTCCTCTCGAAGTCAGCGTCGCAACGAAGTAAATATCAGTTGGAAATATTGATACGCGAATATCATTCGTGGTACATTTCTGAGTCCGCAGTTGACTTATTGCGTAAACATCATTTTGTGACTCATTATCCTAGTATAATCGAGCGTCTGGGTCCACTGAATTTTATGCGGTGTATACGTTTTGAATCAAATCATTACTATTTTAAAGATTTAGTACATAAGTTTTGAAATTTTATAAATCTACCAAAAATATTTGCAACACATCACCAAAGATATATGGTTGATTGGTGGGCGAGAAATGGTGTCAAATTTAATAATTACTTATAATAATTGAATCACTTATCAATATATTTCAATTAAAAAAATCGAAAACTTAGCACGACAACAATAACACAGATCAATGTCATGCCCTGTACTCATCATCCTAATATTCTCATCACATAAATATATAGCAAATGAATCTATTTGTTGGGCCCAAACTCTTCGAAAGTAGTGCGGTTAGCATTTCACCCCGATTTCTCCGCGTGTCGTTGAACATGTTTGGGAGCACTGCAACTTCAATGATGACTTAGCTTCTCACACGACCATTTTGTCCAGGGGCAAGGTGCGACAGTGTACATAAATATATATGTACATACGTATACGCATATGTAACGTATGTATAACTAGTTATAAACGCGTTCCAATGATGGCATGTCAGTGGCTAATGCAATTAAGGGGAGAAACCTGATCCTGCAGTTTGCCAATTAGGAAGAAGTGGGTGGCTCTCCTTCGAGCCTGTTACGTTCCCTACATATATATGTGTACATACACATATAGTACTTCGAGGTAGACATCGAAACAATTTGCGTGTTCGTTTCCGTCTTGAATGCAGTCAGGAGAACTCACGTGTCTTGAGCTATCCCGGTTCAACAATGTAAAAGCTACCGTTCGCACGTCATGCACTCGTTTAGAAACGTATTGTGGGGCCTCCAGAATAGTGGCTGTGGTGTCTCGTAAGCAGATAGGTCCTCTACTTCGAACGTCAGCGTGTAGAGTGCGAGAGAGACTCTTTGAAGCGATTCAAATCCAATTACCCAGCCAGTGGTTATACATCGCACCGAGGGTTTCCCTTGCGCATATCTTGAATGTCAGAGCAGCTGCCAGAGCATGCAGAAGAATCATAACAATGAATTGCTTAAAGTATTTTATTATCCTCGAACTATCTAGCGTGTATTTATAAATAAATATTTCATAAATATGATAACGTCTTATGTAATGTATGATAGCTAATTGAGTCGTCGACGTTTCAAAATGTTTATGTATAGCGCAATTCTCTAGGGAAAGTCTCGACGAGTCAGTAATTTGCAAAAGACGAAGAACTTTGGTTAGCGAATTGATCGTTATAAAATTGCCACTCTATTACCGTTCTGATAAAATCAATTATTGAGATAGTTTCATGTGATATTTTTGAGATGAGATAAGACTTTGTTTGAATTCAATCATTTTTTATATTCATGTATATAATTATTTGATCAGAGCAGCTATTATATGAAATTAGTTCTTCAAATAAAATAGAAATACCTTCTAAATAAAGTAGCAGAGGTATGAGTAAGCTGCATCTTTTCAGTATGTAATGCGCAACCTGAGCAACGAGCTTAAGAAATTTATTTACATAATAATGAAATTGCTTTGGCAAATTTAAAAAAAATTAAATTTGACTCTGAATAATATCGCGATTTTGCAATCTTATAAATATGATTTACATTATTTTTATTTGTTCCGAAGCAATTTTATTTATCTGAGTAAATGCGCTAAGCCCGTTGCTCGGGTTGTACAATATATAATGAACAGATAAAGT
The DNA here is from genome assembly GCA_949699805.1 of Tromatobia lineatoria. Lineage (NCBI taxonomy): Eukaryota > Metazoa > Arthropoda > Insecta > Hymenoptera > Ichneumonidae > Tromatobia > Tromatobia lineatoria. Next base: position 13,008,496 of record OX453041.1, on the reverse strand, counting down.
TTACGCATTTCTCCGCCACTTCATTTAGAAGGTGTCTTTTGAAAGTATCTTGCGATCAAAACTTTTGAATTAGTTATTGATCATAGCTCAAAGGTCATAAAAACACAAATCTGTAGATGATGCCCTCTTTTAAAAATCGTACTTATTTAAATCTCAGTGAGTGCATAAAAAGCGTTGTAATATCGCAATTTTGCATGGACTGTAAAGTGCATAAAAATAGTGAGGAGAAAAATGAATTTCTTAACTAGTGGTTCAGAACAGACCATTGAATAAATTTCAATATCCGATGACTTTTTTTATCTGTGGAAACGTACATTCTGGTATGTGTGTAGGGATTTTTTTTTCTGCCCTAGTTTTATGAAGCTATTATTTTAAATGTGTGTGGAAATATTCTCTTATGAAAAACTCACTAAATAATTCGTTACGGTAAATCCAATTCCCAGTGCATCCAGTATTGCTACACACATACTGGAGTGCACCATCCGACAAATAAAATAAAACATTTAACGGTGACATTTTTGTTTCTACTTGGTCTGAAAGCTGCTGAGGCTCAAGTTAAAAATTTAACTTTTACCGCACGCCAGTTTGGTGTTTACAAAATTGTAGACTTATAGTGTTTGATATGTACCGAATAGGGTTTAAATGTAAGATTTTGCGAAAGAACTATATTCTCAAAGAATTTTTTTTTTCTTATGACTTTTTTTTTGTAACAATGCTTCCTTAATTTGCGGAAAAGTGAGTTCTTTTTTAATTGATGGTAACTCAGCTGATAATTCTGCGCCAATAGACCATGCAGTAGGGTCATCTGCATGAAATTAAACGTAGAATAACGGATGGCAGCGATCGATATTCATTATGATCAAACATTCGCTTCATAGACGGCAATATTTCCCTATTTAGTGCGGCAGGGTGCGAAATCGCCCTTTTTTTCCTTCCCCTTATATATTCCTTTCGGCTTTTTTTTCATACATTGGTGTCACTTCCTCCCTTTTCTTTTCTTCTACGGTTTTTTTTCAACGCCTAACTAAATTGATTGGATGCTCGATCATTCATGACGACGCCCACAGCTCTGGGCTTATATTAGTAGTACGGAGCTTATTGCGTTTTTACATAAGAAATTACTAGAAGGGAGTGTTGGTTCGGCAATCTTTCATATGAACTGGGACTAAATAAGATCAACTCTTGGGCTACCGGAATAATAATGCCGATCATTCAAACAAATGTCCAAGCTTGAATAAGTATTTGTCAGTCAATTACTAATTATACATTTTTATTGGTAATTTCTGATTTACAATTTTCTTTCTCGACTAATTAAATAGAATATTTGAAAATTGGGTAACAGCCACGGAATTGGTATCTAAGAATTGATATATTTATATGAATAAATCGATCCTATGAGTTTTTTTATTCCTAATTCGTGCAAAAATCAAAAGATATTTATTAATATATCTGTGTACAATACTTGCGAAGTACGGGGAAATAGCTTTCATTTTTTTTCGCGCATATAAAGCAGTACTTGCACGATGTACATATTTGTGATTTTATCTAGTTCTTCGTTTTTACCATATTGGCCTTAGAAGCCCCAAAATTAACATAAAAAAATTCTCGCAATTAACTCCATCCTTTCCTTGGCTGATTCGGCCACTTGCAACGTTTTTCTTGTCGAAATCAGTCAATTTATATTTCGTTCGCATTTTCGTGTAGATATAAATTTTGCAATGAGGCTAGATAAGACTATTCCGTTTCATACGGCAAGATATTTAAAATAGCTTATTGTTTATATGCAATTTAGTTTTTGAAAAAGAGACGAAAAAAAAAAAATCTTTTACAATCAATCAAAGCAATAAAACAAATAGAAATGCAGTAAGAAAAATCAAACACGATCCCATACATTTATTACGTATCTGAGAAAATAATCAATCTATGAAAATAAACCAATACAACAAAGATAACCTAAGCCCATAAAAAAACCCTTTACATTTGATTGTCTAAACATATAGAACCAAGTGAGAAATCGATAAATCGTTCTATAGTTGCGCTATATTCAGATAATGGAGTACGAGGGCCGTGGGGCACTGTCTATACTTCATCGTTTCTTTCGACACCATAAAAATTAGATGGGGCATATGGCAGCCATCGTGGGATGTGCCCATTACATGAAGCTTCTCGCGCGCGGGCGCAATTCTGTTCGTTCCCTCTTACTACCTACTTCCTTCTTTCCTGCTCTTTCCATGCTCCCCATCGTCCCCTGCTACGTTCCCATTCCGTCTCCAACGTTTCTTTCTCACTCCGGCTTCAGGCGAGCCTCTCAAAGGCGGAACAATCGAAAATCGTTGGCACCTGCCGAGGGTCGTGGGCGTACGAGAGGGTGTGGTCCCGGCTAGTCAGTCTGGTCAGTCTTGGTCAGCCAGTATGCATAAATTTCGTACTCCTTGAACTGGAGTTAACTAAAAATAGCTGTATATGCATCATCGGCATGCTATAAAAACTTCGGTTTGCACTAAGGTGCCTATGGTAGCCAAGGGGAGGTTTGGTCTTAGCTTCCACGTTCAGAGCTTACGCGCAGAGCGTCCAGTCAGTTCAAGTTGAAGGGGTGAACTGGTGGCGCAATAAGTGGCAAGGCTAACTCTGAAAACGGAAACGATAGGACGCCGGAAGGTGTCCGGCTACAAGGAAAGGCCTTCCTGCCTTTCTCACTATGAACTCGCTCTCTTTCTGTGCGGTCGCTTGAGACTAGCTGGCTATGTGTAATGGTGCTGCCCTGTATCAGTGAGAGTTTTACCAGCGTTTGAAGGAAAGGTATAGGCAAATGTGTATGTATATTATACACTAAGTGCACTGTAGGATCGTTACAACAAATTCACTACATAGAACTTAACGTGGAACGACTCTGTTCGCAGCTGAATCTTAGATGTAAGACGTCCATAACATGCATACACGGTATGCTAGGCCTGATGAGAGGTCGACACGCAAAATCCTTTCTGAGAACGCATTTTCATTGCGTCTTGTTGCTTATTCGACAGGGTTGAATAATATACGGTAGAATGGTCGTATTTAATACGGTGTCTGTCTGGTAAAATAGTTATAGTTTACTTACAGAAATCGTAATGTTGGTTATAACTATTTAGGAAGCAAGTAATTTGCGGTTCATGCACTTTAGAAACCTAGCGTGTTGTTAAGTGTGTTGTTGTTTTTTTTTTTTACATTGTGACGACATTTTACACACTCCCAAGTGAAGGACGAGTAAAAAGTCGTCACAATGTAGAAGATAGGAAACAATACACTTAGCAACACGTTTGGTTTTTACAGTGTGGTAATATTGTCATATGTTCACGCAGACAAATTTACTTGGAAGAGTTTGGTGACTCATTTGGGTTATTCTAATCAACTGACTTTTCCAGCCATCAAATAGAGTACTTGGGTCAACATTCTGTAAGTACTACACCGAAAGGACAAAAGTCTTTACACCATTCCAATTATATAATGTGATCACGGTCTCCCAGTTCAATCACCCGTTTTCACGACAACTGCGATGGAAGTGTTGAGCTTATTTAATAAAAATAACACTATCTCTCGCGCATCGACAATAGACGCTGTTCGTCAGTTTGGACATTAGTTAATCCCGACAGTGTCAAAACTTTGTTTATAAACTATTACCAGTTTTATGGTAATCTTGACTAAATAATTTTCTTCCTCTGCAGACAACCTTTCACATGCATCCACGATATCTAGAATAGCTGTAGCCGTTTATAGTTGACAGTGAATTGGAGACAGAGAAGGATCTCGTGATGACAGTATCAACTGAGCAGCGAGGGGTGATCGTCAGTGTTTACGTACGACGCCGATCCGTATGGTCATCTGGACACTAGGGAGAAACTGCTTCACACGTCCCTAAATCGTGCGTTGCTGGTGGACATGGCTGTGTTACTGTTGCTGGTGTCTCGTTGTTGTCATTTCTCCCGATGGCTCCTCGTGATCGGGTCCTTCCCCACGGCCGCAGTATCCCTGGTATTGGAGAAGCAGTAGCATCAACCTCTAGCTCCAGTGTCCCTTCCCCGCGCGTTCACAACGCATAACGTCAACAACAATAGATTACGCTCTAACATAGAGAGCTGCCGGGCACGCACTCACACTCCTGACTCTGCGTATGCATACCATACAGCATGGGATGCTGTAGTTACGTATGTTGGAATAGAGAACCGGTATGAGGAGGCGCGGAGAGGAAGACGGGAGAAGCTGGAGAGGATGAGGACGATGAGGACGATGAGGTGGAGTGCAGAGGAAGGGCAACTGCGCTGGTGTTCCTGTTGCAAAGCGCGTTACAGGGCGCGAGAGGTATGCTAGGGCCAACACGGCCACCCGGCTAACCGACCGAGTGAAACAGCCTCGTATATGCAACCTCCTGTCCTTGTCCTACGGTTCACACGTATCCACCATCCCTATGGCCCTCAGCAGCAGCAGCGGCAGCAACGGGTAAGGCCCGCTCGAACGATCGAGTCCAATGAGATTCCATTGTCTCGAGTAATTAATATTGATTACAATAGGTTATACCTCCTCTCGCCCTGCCTCGGTCTCTCGGGGGTGCCCATAGCTACTCCTATATGCGCTTATGGCTTACCTAGCCGATCATTCGACGCCGCGATGCACGGTTATATTAGGATTTCCTATGCAGCAGCAGCAGCAACACCAACAGCATCAAGAGCATAGCGTCGCGCCGGTTTTGGTGAGAGCATCGATGCTGGCGTCAAGCAGACTCTGCTGTTGCTCTTCACTCTATCTATCCATCTCCACTCGTCAGCTAGCTCTCATCGTCAACGTGCGGACGATCGACGTCATCGTCATCCTCGCCGCATCGTTGCCCCGTTGGTCGTCGAGTTGGTTCGTCGTCGTTGCGTGTCGTTATTATCTCGCGCCTCTGTCCTATCCTACCGATGGGGATACTGTTGTGAGCACATGAGCGTGAGGACGCGGAGCATCACCATCATCCCTTATGCTGCGACCGGTTCTCGTTCGTTCGCGGCTTTCCTTTCCCGGACACACAAGCATCCCTTCTATCTTTGTTTATCTTTGTTCAGTTGCTGTTTCTCTCCCTCTTGCTCTCGGATACTTAGTCGCGTACTCATCTCTGACCGATGGTTAGGGGTGTTGGTTCATCATGAGGTGATTGGACTGATTCGTATATAATGTCGAGATTTCATCTAATAATCTGATTATGGAATTGAGATATCGCATAACTTTGTAACTTTGCTTTGTGCTTCGACTTTTTCCTTGCAATTGACATTTTGGAATTGTGTTGGAACCGTTTTATCGTTAGTTTACACATTGGCTGAGTCCTAACACTTATAAGCTGACATTTAAAGCAGTTAACAGTTCTCGCAATCAATCAAATAATTAAAACTCTCTCATTGGCCTTTTAATGAGTGCCTCGGAAAAGGGACGCTTCTAGGGAGACTTTAGGAGAATAATTAAGATTCCTAATAGAGTTCATAGAGTGAATTCGAAAAATCGAGGGTGACGCAACTTAATCCGGGTCTTCTTCAACCCTCAGTATTAGTGTCCACCCAAATACTGACACTGATACATAGATACATGATAATTTTATTTAGAGAGATACATAAAGTAGTTTAATAGTCCACTAGAATAACGGTCCTAGTGATAGTCACCTAACCAAGTGTACTGATCTTCGATATCAGTACTTCAATGATCATGGTGATCACTTGCCTTGATTTTCCTGCACACTTGTAGCGTTTCTTAAAAAAAATATCTCACGTACGTAGAATATTTTTTATTTCCTCGGAGCAAGAGCTACGGATACAGACGAGAAAGGATTCCTAAATTATTGCGAAAAGATAACGTAGATCGTTTTGCGATTTCCTACACAGATCAAGTATATATTAATACAGTAATTGAATTACCAAAAATAATTGCACTATCCGATATTTTCCATAATAAAACCTTTCTACCGTAGTTGAGTGCTGATATACATTTCACACTGCAATGTATCTTCATATATACGTATATAGTTCCTTTTTTTCCTTAGAATCGTTAGCCTCCGGATCAGGATAATCAGTATCACCTGTCGAGAACACTGTAAACGCGTTATTGCCAGAGGTGTGTGTACAGTAAAAGGGTGCATGAGTATATATATGAAAGGGAGAATGAGAGGGAACTCGATGAAATGACCTATGAAATGTTGCCATTACATAACAGCTATATTTAAGGGTAATTTAACTTCCATTACCGCATTCGATTGGATCGTCTCGTTGCAATGACGGTGATACGCTCGCTAGGCTACAGGGTTCGTTGTGCATACGTGAGAGAGGAAAAGGGGGCGCTGGCTATGTATTTATTACCTCTATAAAGCATCCGGAGAAGGCGAACATACTTGGTGAACGTTTTCGTGTGTACGGTTATACATTATAATCGTGAAATCGCGGAACTCATTTGGCAGAGGGCGAAGAACGGTTGTTCGAAGGAAGATCCTCGATGTTTCTCGGCCGTGAGTTAAAGATCGAGACCTTTTTGTAGATCGAATAATATAGATCGTGCGAGCGAGCGAACCCGCAGAGCTATATAGGATCCGCCAACGGCTATACTCTTGCTATGTCTTCTGCATAATATTTTGAGGTAAACCGATCCAGTAGAATACATATAGAGGCCGCGCGAAATCCTTCCAAGTTAATTCGAGCGATGAGATCGAAATTCGCATCATCGGGGCAGACGAGGGACGACTATACTATTGGGTTACCCCCGAGGGTACGTGCGTGCCCGGTCGATTTATTATTTGCCGAAACAACGGCGACGATCGAACCCAACGAACGATCTTTCGTCGATCAAAGTGTTCTTTATTTCCTTCGCGTACTATCTGGCTTTAATCAACTGTACTGTATGCACCGTACAAAGACATAACCATTGAATTCTCTGGTAAGAATGATTATTTCAAATAGTGATTGACATAGTTTGTAAAGTGACATTATTGAAACGCGTTGAGATGACAAATCTTAGAAAAGTTCAAAGCGATTTTGGAATCGATTTGATACAAAGATTTTTTACCAATTTCATCGCAATTCGTGTCTTAGTTTTAGTAATTTTTTATTTCAGAGAGCGCTCAAATTAGTCAACTCGAATTAATTGAATAATGTAGTTAGATTTAAGAAAAATTTAAGTTGACCGACAAATTTTTTAATGTTCTTTAGCTGACGAAGTTTTTTTGTTTTTGAGCTAAATAGTTCTTTGAACTATGAAGTAACGGTGAAGAATTATCGGTATCGAATTTCATCTCGATCTATAGACTGATCCGATTTGTACAGTATGTTATTTTGTTTTAAGCATTGACGTTATCGTTCTTTTCCACTTTTCACTCATCATCATCAAATCCACTTTTACCAATCCAACTCACATTTTCTACAGGTATATACCTACAAACGAAATAATATTTCGAAGGTCGATAAAGAACCTCGGATCTATAGCTATTTGAATGTCACGAGTGTCAACCGTTTCTTTTGTTTAATGCATCTAACGAAATAGATTGAAAACTAATATACCTACGTAAGAATGTGTAATTGGTATCGAAAAAAGTTTTGATCACTGTGTCGATTGATCTTACGCGACGCAATATTCTCTTCGCTTAGTGTTACTATAGTTTTTTTTCATTTTTTTAAATACTAAATATTTTGTTTTTTTTTAGGCAAATAACGAATTGGTATATTAACCTTACGCTCTACTTTAAATTCTTGGTAGACATCTTTATATCCTGTTCGTACGATTCCAATATGTTTGAAGTAAATACAGTTTTAAGCCTGACCATAAAACATTAGAAAATATACTTGGCCATTAATTGAACATTACAAAAACGAGAACTTGTTTTGCTTAGACTTCGAAAACTTTGTATAAAAATAGTATTAAGAATAAAAATACTACATGGTTCGATTGTACTGCAAGGTTTACAGTTGCAATGTATTTGACGGTTCCAAAGCGAATTTGCAAAGAGGATAGGATTCTTTCGATACACCATATCGGGTTACTCGCTACGCTTATTTCTTCCCCCCCAAAGACATGCGACAGCAACACGCGCCTTTACAGTTTCGTTTCAACTTTAATCGTAGTTTGATCCGGTCAGACCAGAAAAGGAACAGCCAGAGCGAAGGTGAGGGCGATCGAGGACAGGTGGCCAATGGCGTTCGTTATTGTGGAGTATTCGCTTGATCGCTTTTTCGATCGCGCGACTCCTGATTCTTGCCACAAGTAAAACAGTCGAGGATCCTTCGTGCATTGTAATATGAGTACAAAAGTCACCTAAGAAGAGAAGTTTCGATCAGGAAACGAATGGCACCTTGAAAATATATACAGGGTGACAATTAAAACGTGGGTGACAATTAAAACCTTCTATTTATTCGTTATGGGGGTTGATTGTAGTTAATTTGGGAGGCAGTCCGTTAATGACAGTTCTTGACCTTATCTATGATGGTGGCACTTTTTTTTCAGAGAGGAAAAAATCCTGTAATTTCTGATATTATTTTTTATTCTTTATAGAGGAACCTTTGTTTTCATGACAATATTTGTTGTTGACATTTTCTTGTCAGGCTACTTCAGCTTTCGCAAAATTGGCGATTTTTGCTAAATAATTATTTATAAGTGGAGGTTCTCTTAATATTATTTGATATTGAATTTGACCGAAATCAAAAAAACAGTTCAGATTTTATAGTGTTTTAAAATTTTCGAAAAATGTACGCTATTGTTCTAAGTTTAGAAAGATATAAAATAATAAACTAAAATTTTCATATATCAAATCGGTATTGTATATAGCGACGATTAGAACATAGTTTTTCCATAATTTGCAATGTGGTTCGTATTTTTCAGAATTTACACTTCTAGAAAATAATTACGTTATTGCATTAACTGTAGCAAAACATGAGATAGCTAACACAAACTTTATACATGAAATCAGTTCCAGTTATTGATGATAGGTACACAGCTTCATCATAATTTGTTGCATGTTTCCCTTTTTTTAGAATTCGAACTTTCATAAAAAAATGGTGCAAAGTAGAACTTCGCAAATCGCTTCCTTATTATTTTTTTGTTCTACGAAGCTTACTCTATGAAGGAGCCACAATTGCATAACATACTTCCTTATAGAGGTGGCTTTGTAAGAAAAACAAAAATAATGAGGAAGCGATTTGCAAAGGTCTACTTTTATCACTACAGATTCAGTAAGATTATTCAATTCTGAACTAATTAAGAACCATGATTTATTATTTATCAGGAACAACTTAATACGGGAGAATTCGAATTTTAAAGAACAGTAACTATCATTTTTACCGAACTTACAGTATGTAAGAAAACATTTATTTGGAAATTATTCAAAATAATTTTCTCATCACAGCGAGCAGGTGACATAGTGAGTTAAAATCGGAAATAGCTAACAGCCGCATCGATTCACGACTGTCGAATTTTGGCAAAGTTGAAATATTAGTAGTGCACGCTGTAAAAATAAGAGATGTATGCGTTCAATGCTGCGACAATGGAAAATGCATTTCATTGGAACGTTTTCTTAATACAATTTCCACATTCATATAGAATCTGCGTGTTCATCTTCTAGAAGATCTCGGAATAGCCTAAGTACAACGAATTTCTATTGAGAGTTCATTTATAGAAATTATGTGTCATTTGTGAAAAAAATTAGTGCGGAAACGGCAAACCAGAATAAATGTAGTCATAATAAGGCATTTACGAACAAGTTACAAGTTGAGGGAATAGACTGAAAAATGTATACACTATTTTCTCGGGACAATATTGGTATCAGACTAATTCTTTAAGTAAGATTAATTATTTTACTAGAAGGATACTAAACGGAGCCAAAGTAACGTTGAAGCAATTCCTCTGACTACACTTATGGTCTTTAAGCATTACTTTACGATTAAAAATACTATTCAGCTCGCTAAAAATAAGCTAAAAAATTTGGGCAGATGGAATACGGAGACACTTTCCTCAAAGAATACAAACCCAAAGATATTATTTATAGGACAATCAACTATTATGCTAAGATTCAACGTGATAAATAAATGAACAGGTAAATAAATAAAAGAATAAATAATAATAAGAAGTTAGATATACACAAGGCTGGACACATTTTCCAAGAAAGTTTTCTTGAGACAATTTAAATGTATTTGTTATTCTGTGAAAAAAAAAGTTAACTATAAGGAAGCAATATAGAAAAATATATGCATATAAAATATAATCAGGTGTTTCTCAAAACGATTATTGGTGGGCAGGATTGGTCGATGGGTCTAAAATTTTTGACGATTTAGGACGCTGTAATTTGATTGTTTGCATCATCAAAATTATCGAGACTACAGGCATCCTATCACGTTTTCAAGCATGCGTGCTTTTTGCATTCGCAGGTATAAGGGTGAACCAGGGGAGGCCAGATTGTTATTTCGACCTTTAAATTTAAAAACGATTACTATGTCCCCTTCTCGTGGCTGTTTTACCTCAGAAAAAAGGCGAACAGACGGACTGTTCTTTTTGTATTAAAAGGTTCGACTCAAAGCGGTGGGCGAGCACGAAAGAAATCCTGCTAGCTCGAGATTCCTAGCCCGAAGCAAATGTATCGGGAATCGTGAACGACGTGCGAGAGAATGGAATAATTGAGGGTTTTTGATTCTCATCTTTCGACGGTCATGAATGCCCAGGTGTGAATACAGTGCAACCCCTCAATAACAAAACCTTATGATAATAACGAATTAGACCGAATGCGAGAACTATGGGTGAGGCAGAATTGGTATATACCGATCTTCACACATGATTTCTGCATAGTGACATATTCGTCAACCGTTTAGAGACTCTTTTCGCAAAAAAATAATATGAAAAGAATATCAGCATAGTAGTAAAATAAAAAGTATAAGGAGTATGTCGTATTCGATGATCTAAATTATACTCATATTCGTCCATTGAATATGAAATGAGTATACACAAAAATATCAGAGTATTGAATAATTTTTAAGTAGGAATATTAATAAAAAATTTCGATTAATTAATTTGAAAATTGAAAAAAAAACTCGGACATTTATTAAGAGTATTTGAATTAGTATTAGAATTAATAGTATCTTTATAGTAATTTCAACAATGGCGCAGATAGCTAACCATGTGTCATCCATAATTATTTATCCTTTTTTTACCCTTCGCAATTTAGTTCAAATGATGAACAATAAGTCACCCGACACTACCCTTATTATACTGAAACTTGGTCACGAATACGAGGACATTCCCTTTGTCGTTCGGTTGAGGGCTTCCATGAGACGCTCGCTCACGTTCAAAAGAGCCCACCTGTGAGACCCGCATGAATGTGTGAAGCAAAACGAAAAACCGATATTACACTGCCGGACGAAAATTTAATACCCACCGATAGCTCACATTTCCTTCAATAATATTTTCTCTTTAATAAGAACAATTTATAGTACATCCAATAATCTGATCGAAATGTTTGTTATGCACGATTTAGTTAAGTTTTATTTAAAAAATAATTCGCAATTTTGTACAGGGTCTCATTCTGTTTCTCCGATATATTTCAAAAATATTTTTTAGCAATGATCGTTAAATAATGACAATTTATTGTTCAGTTAAAAAAATCTTTAACTTCAGAACTGTTGCAATTTTTCGAAAGTCAATATCGAATATAACGCTCTATTCGTAAATATTTGAATTAAAGCACAACAATGAATGAATCATTTACGAATAATTAATTTAGAAAACTCAACGAAACTGTATATCAATTTTGCATTGCGCTTAAATCCAAACTATTTTTAAAATGTTGAATAGTTTACCAGACAAATATGCAGACATGATAATAAAATCATGCTAGCAAAATTCATTTTAAAATATCGCGTAAATAAAAGTGATAGTTCAGTATTTTCTCCACTACCATTCTGAATTCTCTTTTCATTGTCTTCGTATGCAATTTATAATACATTTGTATTGAATCATTTTTGTCTAATCGAGTGTATTACTTTTTCGGCAATAAGCTAGAACTTAAAAACTTGAAATAAATAACGCAACATTATGTGTCAAAGATACTAAGACAAAATTACCACGACACTAATTGGAGAGTTGGTACTTTAGGCAGGACGATCATAATTTTTTGTAGCATAAACATACTTCCGTAGTTTTTTTATTTTTTAAATGAAAATTCAGCAGCGGTGTATTATCGCGGGCGATTTTTTCGACACATTTAACACGCAATTAATTAATTCGCCGTCACTCGGGCACGTTATTGTGGCACACAACATTACGCACGAGCCAACTAAAGCGGCCCGAGCGAGTAAACTCACCCGGATGAAACGGAGATAAGCCATTGGGCAGTTTTCTTTGGGGTCTCTCGCTCGAGCGAGGTTCACATAGTGGTGCACAGTGCAGTGCCAATTACGTATGTGTGGAAAAGGGAGGTGGCGAGTTCGCATGACGGAGGCGGCAACCGAGTCATAACTCGTAGCTTGAGACGCAGTCTCTCCGAGATATCGCACACGCGCCCGCTGCACCCTCTTAGCATATAGAGTGGCTGCGATTAAGTTGCGCTCCTTCCTTCCACCAACCGCGAGATACTAGATTCCGCTTTTCCGTAAATTTAATTCGACTTCGTGCTCCGATTGTCTTGGTTCCGGTGTAATTACCAGAGAGATTACAGCTAATGAAACTGAATAAGAAGAAGATACAGTTGGTAACGTATACGCTGAGAAAATATATCAGTTTAGTGAAACGAAAATCGTTCCATTCAGTTAAATGTGTCTATTGCGGGCGATTAAATAAATATGATGGGCCAAGAAATACCCTCATGGAAAAAAGTACAACCAGAACATACTGAAAAATATATCTCAAATATATGACATATATTTTGTCCGAAACATACTATAATTGAGATATACTTTGGGATATATATCCCAAAATATATTCCTGAGATATATACTTGGGATATATGAAAAATAAATGAAAAACGTGTTTTTGTTATATTATCGTCCGAAAAGTTGTATATGTCCCATATATTTTTGTATGCACTGAGAAAAAAAATTGTTAAAAACAACAAAACGTGCGCTTGCGGGCGGCGAAATAAATATTTGTTTGATCGAAAGAAATATTCAATTGATCGAAGTGGCTGGTGATACTATTAATAGATGTTTCGATCAGCATTGCCGAATATTTTGTTCAATCGACAAAATATGCTTTTCGCTGCCGGCAAACGCATGTTTTGGTGATTTTAACAATTTTTTTTCTCAGTGTATATTTTTTTCCATGGGGGTAAATATTCGTTTGGTATAAAATGTCTTACCAACGAATCCTATTTGTTTTGCTTTAGCCGTGTATGAATAATTGATTGTGGGATTAGCTTTGGCGAATGACGGTTTCATTAAATGGTGTAGGTATTTACGTTTCGCCCTGATTAGGGCCTCTTCAGTTTATTATTGCAGGATTATATTGGTATTAAGTTTGTGACCTCTTTCCGGTCCAATAGGTTATGTTTACTGTGTTGGATGTGTTCCGTTTACATTTTAATGAAATTTGTGTGTAGTTTATTTGATTTTCATTAATTATTGTATATTTGTAAATATGTGGGACCGGAAAGTCCGGTCAGTTTGAGGTCATATTTTAAACTGTAAAAGTAAACTGCTTATTATCGCACTTTTGTTTGGTCTTCATGGCTTTAACTTGAGCGGCTGACTTAACAAGCAACTGTGCAGAAGGTATTCGCCGGCAAATAATATTTAGAGGTGTCTTAATTGAGATATTTGTTTTCCAACCAATTCCAAATAACAGGAAGTCACAAAAAATGTGAAAAAAATGAAAATAATATAAAAACAATTTTTTTGCAGTGAAAAAATAAATACATAAAATAAATGCATTTTTTGTCACCACCTAATTTAGCCATTACAAAATTGGGAGGAATCAAGATCTATTTTTTTTTCACATAAAATTTGGTCGTACATCTTCAAAATATAATATTATGCTAAAAAGCAAAGTATCTAGAGCAATGTACCAAAAAGCCGAAGGAATTATATAAATAACAAATAAACAAATATCGGAAAAATGAAAAGTTGGTATAAATGGAAATAGTAATTTCTCTATTATGGGCTTAGCCATGAAATTTTAGGTATTCAATGTAGTAATATCGAGGTTTTCCGGAACGAATCCGAAGGGGTCGTAATTTTTCGAAAAAGATTTTTTCGGTTAAAGGCGTCAAAATAATATTCAAATTTTTTTTATCCCATATTTTTATAGTGAGCTGTTTTGAATCACGAAAAGGTTGCCCTGGTTATTTTCATCAATATAATTTTTCCATTTGACGTTAGATTTTTTTTTCTCATTATTTGTTACTTTTTTAATTTAAAAAAATAAATTGAACAAATGTTAAAATGAACTTGTAAAAAAATTTACAGGCGCTATATTTACTTCGATCAATGATAGGAAAAAAAAATTAAGTCGGTCGGGTTTTTATTTGTGTGAAATACCGCGGAATGCCTTATACATATCGAATAAATCATTTCGAGTAACCAGTTATTTTTTTAATTTTCCAGTCTGCAAACGTGTCATTGATTCTCTTTTGTAAATTTATTTTCATATTTTTATACTGTTCGTATTTGTGACTAGATAGTAAGGGAAACGGTTTGAAATCCGAGAAAGAATTATTTTAATAACTAAGTCCGCCTACTGATGATTTGCTATAACCCAGCAGCAGGATGATTGATTCATTTTTATAATCTCTTTCCTCTCCAACTTGATCTTCTTTCGATTCTTCAATCTTTCGTTTGCAGCGAGTCGTTTCCGGCGATTTCGACACCGGGCATCAGAATTCTGAGGACCACGGATGAATCCCCGATTGCCTAATGACGTCGGCGTGTAAATCGCTGACAATAGACGAACGAGTGTTTGCCTGAGGGCTTTAGAAAGACTGGAAACAAAAGATGTGCAGGGTGCTCTGTGGCTATCTCTTCCCTTCTGTCCCCCGCTGAGTATTCTTCGTTGGTTCTTGCTGCTTCAGCCGATGTTCGTCGGCGGTGCCTTTGTCTTGGTACGCGATTGCCAATTCTCCTTTTTCTGTTTTCCGCATGGCACTCATTGTCTCTTCCATCATTTGCCTTACCATAATATCGAAAAAGAACAACCCTAACGTAATAGAAGTGGGCATATAGCAGGAATTAATTATATTGTTACAGTGCCGTAATTTCGAAACTAAAGTATTTTTATTATAATGGATAAACAACCTTGTGGAATATTTCGCAAAGTACATAGGGCAATCCACTACGATTTGACCTCGATCTCTCCGATTTGGCTCGTAATTTTCTGTAGGCCCAGTTGGACTCTCAAATGCACCATATTTTACTCCTATAGCAATTTATTTAAATATATTTTTTAAGTGACATATCGAACACCATAATTAAAAAATCTGAAAAATACTTTGTCAACTATAAAAATTTTCTGGCTTATAGCCAAAGTGGGCACGATTTTTCTTCTTATAGTCTTTGAGCTTTTTTTTTATTTAAAAAATTGTTGAAAAATTAAAAAAATTGGCGAATATTTAAAATAGGAAATTAAAAAATAATGAATGCTTGCATCTAGAATAGTCATCACTGTCGAATTCGCAATTTTATCTATTCGCTATTTGACCCTCATCTTATTAAGATGCAATCAATATACCGAATGGCTAAAATAGCAAATTCCACAGTGATGACTGTTCTAGATGCAGCCGTTCATTATTTTGGAATTCGCTATTTTACCCATTCGGTATTCTGGTCATTCGATATTTTGACCCCTATCTATCCCACGAAAGGTAAAAAAAGTATGTATGTATTTTGTCAGCGAATAGTGTGGTAGTTATTTGTAGAAAAATTACCACTTTTATTAAAAAGCGCCATTTCGTAAGACCGTAAAAATTAAGACATTTATTGATCATTTGAATACCAGTTTGATCAATTATAATCTGATTGAAATAATCAGATTATAACTCGGGCCAAATCAGGCACTTAATGAGGACCGAATCAAAACTATATCTGCGAACGCGTTACACCAAATTGATCGGATGTCGGCCGCATATTGATGTAAGGTCACATCTGATGAGGGCTGCGTTCCAGCAAATTTAAATTTCCGTCCAGGTTAACATGAACTTTCGTCCATTATACACTCAGAAGAATGGATCGGAAGGATTTATTTGAATCGATTATAGAGCTTATTTGAAATGAATGAAATTTTATTCAGATCAGATAGAATGTATTTCAATCAGATGAAATTTTATTTAGATGAAATAAAGTCTATTTAGATTAAATAAAATCCTATTAGACTGGCCATTAAATAAATAATTTATTTAATGGCTCGCCCAATAGTATTTTATTGAACCGAAACAGACTCCATTTGATTAAAATAAAATTTCATCTGATCAAAATAGACTATTTGATTGAAATGAGATTTCATTCATTTCAAACACGCCAAATAATTGATTCAAATAAACTCATCAGACCCATTTCTCTGGGTGTAACTGTCTCTACTAACTAGTTTCAGCAAATAAGAAATAAGGATAAAAGTAGACATTTAACTGGTTGCTAGACCAGTCACGAGTTCTATGGGTGACGTTTGTTTACTTATTTTCAGAAAATCATCTCAGTAATACCGGTTATTATGTCTCGATAGTTATTTCTTTCTCATTCGATGAAAAGGAAAATGTCCTGAGTTAAATAATCATGTGTCGACGAGGCAATATTTTCCCATGGGAATTAGGTACTCAATAAAGTCTCAACAGTGCTTTCAAGTGTTGCAAAGCATATATGTGCTCTTACCTACGTAACGTAACGTGGGATCCAGAGGGTCATGAAATATGATTTACCACAGGCGTTCAGATAGGGGTTATCACAGGAATCTCCGGCTGGCTTTGCTTCTAGCCCGACCGCCTATATTCCGTCCGCGAGACCTATCGCGAATCGCCTGTATTTACTCACGTGATAATTACCCGTTTGCGTATCTCGACTCTGGCGGACCTGGAGCCGCCCGGAGCGTGATTGCCCTCGGCCCACGAGGAAACGTTAATGCGAGTGACCCCCAAAGCCTAGCTGTTGACGTTAGGTACCTAACCTCGAATAGGGTTGCGTAGACCAGGCTAATCAAAGGTCTCAAGTATATTTCTCGTGCTGGAAAAAAATGTTTCTACAAAAATGTACTAAGTAATTGCTTGCGACTCGGGTCTAAAGATTTGTTACGTGCCTTGCGAAGTGCAATTTAATATAAAGCTAGTTTTGATACCCATAAATACAACTATCGATTTTCAGTTAATTGCATTTTATTTTTACGATGAAGATAACTGTTGTGTATACGAAAAAATTATAGTTGTGGAACTCAATTTCAGCATATGCTGCGTTACGTATTAGTCGCCGAAATCAAATCGGAATTATCTTCTTTAAGTGTTTTCTATTGTTACAGAAAAATGGTATGTAAGGTTGACGACTTAAGTTTTGCAGCTATTGCGGTGTTGTTCAATTTAAATGATCGAGATCACCTCTCATCCGGTTAGTAAAAGTTACGTGATGCCAGTCGGTTTCTGCTAGGGTTAAGTCACTAATGAATTAATAGCTAAGCAGAAAAATTTGATATACCTAAATTAAATTTTGGCACCAAATCACTTAATAGAGAACAGCAGGAAAGTAAGAGAACAGAAACCATAATGATAATAATTTGAGCGATTTACTGCGAGGTGAGAATATTTGCGAGTACGCTCGTTCTCTTTCTCTCCGGTCCGTCGATGAAGTAACACCTCATTTGGGAACGCCTGTCATTGAAAGTCTTCCCTTTCGACTTTTCCATTCGTCAATCTGAGTTCTTGGAGAACGGCTGACCGAGGTACTTTGTGAATGGTTGACAATTTTTGAGAATTGAAGGAGAATATTTATCCTGAGACTATTTCTCCGCAGGTTTCTATGGTTGGTTATTTTCTAGTAGCCAAGTTTGTTAGAAAATTCACTTGTAATTTACTTGAAATTTAATGTATCAGTACAGGAAGTTTTTATGCACAAACTGGTATAATAAATTTTCTATACAAGTCGGATATAAAATTAAAGTATGATACACTAATTTCAATAATCAACATTGAATTTAATGTAAAAGTGCATTACCTTCTATAATATTTTATCACGAATTTATTTAATTTTACTACGAATTTACATAAATTTTATATCCCAATTCTAATTGAATTTAATTTACGATTTTATGCATAAAAACTTCAAGTTTCTTTTAACAGTGTTCTGCACCAAAATAATCGCGGTAGACAGCTGAAAAAAAATTCCGTTAAGTAGTCCAAATATCTCATAAACTTTGAAGAAGCTGTTTTTCATTTACTGGTAACTGTTTAATTACTGGTGCATTTACCCTACTATCATAACGAGGTTCCATTAAACAATTGAGTAGTCAGTGCTATGGTGACTAGTTCGGTTTGTTATCAGCACCGATTCGTTGAACCCATAAATAATGTATAGTGAATAAAAGTATTATAATGGAAGTACATGAAAAATAAAAAGTAAAATACGGTTTCATAATAAAGACACTGTAAAAAAAATCTACTTGAAATTTAATGTACTTCTAATGGAAGTTCTTATTAATAAACCAGTATATGAAATTTAGTATACCAGTGTAATGTCAAATTAATGTATGGTACAGTATATTTAATAATTTACTTCAATTTTACAGTAAAAGTACATGAATTTCAATAATTTGCTTTAATTTTACTGGAAAAGTACATGAATTCTCTACCAAAATTGTTCATTTAATTTCAATGACGAGCTTACGTATAAAAACTTCGAAGATTTTTTAACAGTGTACGAACAAAAAAAATTCATAGCTGTCACTTTATAGATTCCAGTTTGTCCGAGGTTTCTCAGATTAGGCGAACAAAAAGTTGATTAGCAATACAAATCAAAGCGAAACGTTCATATTGTCTGGGGCAGTTTTTGAGGTTTCAAGTTCATCTCGATGTAAGAGCCAGGTATATCTTCTGTTGGAATGACTCGGCGAATAGGATTAACCACGTTGGGCTGCACGCTCAAGCACATCGCCCCAAGTAACGAATCGATCGAATCTGGTCTTCGGAACAAAGGTGTTTTGCCGCTTTGCTTTGCTATATGCTGCAACAGAGAAGCTGCGATAAAAGAAAGAAAAAGTGACGTAGAGAATGAAGGTTCGGAAGGAACGAAATATCAATTAAATTTCGACAGGACTTAGATCGAAGCCTGATTTACAATAGATGTGCTACCGATCGTAGCCTGGCGCCTCACCTTTCATAATTCTGGCGATCTTACCTTTTACCTATAATGGTACCAATTTTAGGTCACATCCCTTTCACATAACTTTCAATTAATTTCCTGACCTTACAATATCGTTAGCTTGGAGTATAAAGAGGAATCTTAAAATGTTTCTATGTTAGATAAAAATGCGAACAGAATTATGTTGGTTGAAATTGTTTGCAGCACTCCATTCGGAGAATTTTAATTATAACAACTATAAAGCGTCAGCTTTGGCTGTAAAGTCGTCAATATTCTTTGAAGATTATGTCGATAAAAATTCGATATGATTATGATAATCAATACAGTTATCATAATCGTGTTGAATCTAAATGGTTCAAATGAAGAGAACACTCTCGCTGAAGACAGTAGTATACTCATTTGCCATTTTTCTTGAGGCTCATGATAAGCACTGTTATCAACAAAATAATTCCACTTTTTACAGTACGGTCTAATGCAGAATATAATTAGACATAAAAAACTATTAAAGCAATACTACTAAAAAATATAGGTAAGATTGTAGAAAAAAAACTGTTTACGAAGTAAAATAATTTTAAAAATATAACTTTTTATAACTCAGATTGAGATCTATCGCAGTAGTGGAATAATTATGAGTAGTTAGTAAGTAGTAAGTTTAAATCATTAGTGTAGTAAGTTGGCAAACATACATTAGGTTTTCCGAACACTTGGCCACTTACAGGCCAACTTTTGCGGCATAAGTCACATACTTTATCGCTATGGACACTATTTTTTTTCTCTAACTATGGATTTGCAACTATGATAACTATGAGTTATGGTTTCAAGGAATTTTCCGGCTAAATAAAAAAACCACAATTTTTTTTTCACCATTGCATACATATCATATTGCAGACGCAGGTGTATTAATGCAGGAGCAGAATATGATAATCCATACGGGCAGTCGCAACGGAAGCTAGGAACAACCCTTTTTCCTTGGAGGCACGAGTAAGAGAAGCATGATGACCGAAGACGAGAATATAACGTCATTAGCGCAACTAACTGGATAAAGCGCAAAGTAGATACCTGCGAGAAAGGCAGGAGATGGAGGGAGGAAAAGATAAAGGAAGGAGGAGAAGAAGGAGGAGAAAAGAAAGAAGCGTAGTCCGTAAGCCGAGTATTGCAGTTCATCCGTTGGGAATGTTGTTAGCTGAGCGAGAAAGAAAGGTCACGGCAAAGAGGGTGTACCGGTATTTTGGAGCTCTTTGACAGTTATTGGCCATTTCACTGTGAATAGTCTTTAAATCAAATTAGATAGAAAGAGACAAAAAAATGGGAATATTTTATTAAATGAAAAAATCGAAGTTTCTTTTTTCATCAATTTTCAAAAAGAAATCGTGGCGAACGTGGGGCAAATTAGGACGCTGGGAAAACGTAGGACAGTCATTAGGAAAAAAACCTGGGAGGAAAAGTGGAATACTTGAACATTTAAAAAAAGCGTTTTTTAAATATTAGACAAATGAATTATTCAACAGAAATTTTTTTTTTAAACGTTTCAAGTGCTCAAAGTAATTAAATCTTTGAATTCAAAAACCTAAATTTCGTTACTCATGATGTTAAAAAATCATACGTTTCTGAATTTGGGAAAGTGTCCTACCTTGACCTAGTT
The DNA here is from genome assembly GCA_949699805.1 of Tromatobia lineatoria. Taxonomy (NCBI): domain Eukaryota; kingdom Metazoa; phylum Arthropoda; class Insecta; order Hymenoptera; family Ichneumonidae; genus Tromatobia; species Tromatobia lineatoria. The sequence continues at coordinate 12,987,571 of OX453041.1, read as the reverse complement.
TTTTTTTTCTTGGATCAATACTCAAAATCAATTATGTGAATCAAGTTTTCCGATGAAAAGTAGTAAAAATTCACTTCAGGTATTGTGACTCAGTTATTTTGATTCATGTTCCCCAATTGCATTGTTATAATTGTCGAAACTCTATTTGCATTAACTTAAAAAATAAGCAGGACTGAAAAGTATTAATTGCAGATGTTGATCTTCTTGAAAAATCGTTATACAAAATTATTTTATATAGCTTTTATAATACGATATGACTCACACTTTTCAAAATTTAAGACAAAACTTTGTATACATAATGAAAACACCGTTATGAATAAACTGAGTCATGGGATTCATTATGATCTTTCATTTACGGATAAAAATAAATAAGACATGATCTTTTTTCGTTTGATCGGTGGAGCTTAGCCTTAAAGAGCCGATGACTGTGTCTTGTGAACTGATACACTGAAGCTGCTGGAGCAGTAGCAGAGCAACGAGAATGGTACACCGCAGAGGAAAAGGAAGAGGTGAAGAGGCGGTGGCGCCCGCGGTGGCGACGGTGTTCGCGGTGGCGACGAGAAAGGAAAAAAGATATGTACAAGGGTTGCCCTTTCCTCGCGAGAGCTGCTCTAATGGCCCAGCGGGTCTTAAGGGCGATTTAAAAGGCTCTTAATGACATCCATGGTGCCACCCACCCTTCCTCCCTCCCTCTTCTTCGCCATTTCTCCATCGCTGCCACCGTTGCCTGTGCTACTCTAATTTCATCCGAGTGAAAACTGAAGAAACAAGTGAATTAAGCACCGCGCCCTCTACGGTCCGCTCGCGCCCAGCGATGCTAATGACAGATCGGGTTCTGGTGCGAAAATTCTCGCCTCTCTCCGCGCTTTCTGTGCTATAACGTCTCTTCTTTCCTATGCTAAGTAATAATAGTAACAAAATTCACCAATTTATTTTTTTTACCAAAGTTACCCGGTAAGAAATATGTCAAATAAATTATAGCAAATATTTTGCTCCAATAAAAGTCTTCGTTATGATTTTTCTACTTACGTTGATTAATTTGTATGTTTTAGTTGCGAATTTTGACAAGTGGGTTCTCATTTTTCCTTGGTAGGACATTTGATACTGACCCTGCACAGTTCCCTTTTGCCAAGGTGTCCTCTATTTCCTATCGCTTGTTATTAACATAACAAAGCATGTTGAAAACCGTAACCGATATTTAAAAAAATTACTGGGTTGCGATTGATATATTTTGCCAGAAAGAAAATTGTTAACGATCTCGCTATAATCAACGGCAGATTTATTAATCAAGGGAACCCAATCACTGAGTCCAAGTCATAAGAAAACATTTTTTACAATCCTATTCTTAACAAACAATACATGTAAATTTATAATTAACATGTATAAAATCTACTCTTCTTAATAAAATCCAACCCAAACATCTATATATACTTATACTCTGCCTGAAAAGTAAAGAATAAAAAATTGAAGAATTAATTTTTTATTTGTAGACGAATCAAAAAGTCCTTTCGTTTGAGACACATGGATAGTAAATGAAAATAGCCAGTGAGTAGACCATGAGTGATTCAGTGTAGCTTAGTTTTTTAAACTCATTTTAGTTACATTAACGGGATTTCAAGGAAGGTCGTTTCTGAAAAATGTGCATGATCTGAAATATGGATTCTGTCGCAGTACAATAAAAAACTAAAAAACAAGATGATTATTAAGTTATTGTATCCTCCTCTTGAGCGATAATTGGCTGCCGCCATTGACCTTAATTGAGAATAGTCGTCATTTTGTTGCGTGTAGTGAATTTAATTGGCGTTGTAAGACATTTTTTCTGTCACTGCAGCCAAATCATTGCTCTTGCATACACCTTTACTGACTTATCTAATTATTTTTCTGAAACAACAGAAGCACGGACATTTTTCTCATGTAACAAGACGATTATTCTCCGTGCGTGATACGAAACTTTACTCGTGAATCCAGCCATTAGAAAGAAATTACACTGCAGTGAGAACAGAATGGGACCATAATCTTTCATTGTACGAACAGCGCTTCGCGCACGATTTCTCGATCCTCCTCCGAACTCTTGTTGCTTCTCTTTTCGCTGTTATTCGCTTTTAGCTCGTCGTTCACGACGGATTCAGCAAACGCTCGCGGTCATGGACTTTGACCGCGAGAGGGCTCCTTGGACTGTATTTCACGGTAGAATTTCTTGCGGTTGAGGGTGTGGATGGGAATGGAAGATGGAAGAGAGGCGAATGGGAATGAACGCAGAATGAAAGGGAGGGCAAAAGAGGAGCTTATAAAAATCAACGACTCGAATCAACTCGCGAAGATATAGGAAGGGGTAAGAGATGAGTCGATGGGGGAGGCGAGAGAGAACGAGAGAACCCGACAAAGGCTGAGGCGGCGTCGGAGGCGGCGGCGTACCTTCCCCTCATTTTTCTCTCATTTGAATATCTTCATTAATATCCCTCCGACTTCGCTCTATGGCCTTCTATGCACCAGCAGAGCAACAAAAGGGCACGACGTTACCACAGTACACGAATTATCCCTAATCAACGCGTTGAGCATGCGGCACTATTTAATTGATCACCGTAAATTAATAACCATGCGGCGACCATGAGTTCCTGCTTGAGTATTCGGCCTCAGACCTCACAGAGGAAACATTCACTAATCGACAACGCATGTTCATATTCAATTATATTTTTAACAATGAGAGTTTGTGAACTGACTCTAAAGTATCATGTTATGGATCGTAGAGGACGAATTCCTCACTGGCTATTTCACCACTCAACGAAATTGCGATAGGCCTGCAACGAGAGAAAGGTTTCATTGACGCCAAAGGAATCGATGGGTTTGTTTCGATTCAAATGATTCCAACGAAAATTTCTTTGATTATAATGAAATATTTTTGTTTTTTTCATTTTTTTTTTTCGGTGAACGGGGCAAGCCCCTTGACAAAAAATAATACAGGGATGGCAGACACTTATAATATGATATGATATGACTTACATTTCGAAGAGAACATTTCGTTGCCTGCAGAGAAACATTTACTCAGTAAGCATATAATAAACAAAAAATTTCATTGGTTAAAAAAAAAGGTTTTATTGATTCGTTGATGGTAGCACGCATTGGGTATTCCATCGTCTAATGTTAAACACCTATATGGTGTTTACCTGTCTCTCCTGCACCTAACCTCACTTTTTTGATTTCCGATTCTCCCAAACAAGCGGCTTCGAGATTCAAGGAACCCGTATCCAAGCCTATTTCCGCCGTACTCGAGCATGTATTTTTCAAATTTGAGCCTTATCTGCCAAGTAGATTAAGAAAAAATGGATCACAAATTTCTGAGTTGTGATGAGGAATGTGCCGCTGCCTTTTAGTAAAACCAATGAAAAGAACAGAGACGATCGCTTTGAGTCAATGTCACTACTTTTCATTGTGTTTGAGATTATTTAATAAAGAAATAGTATTGGGACTCAAGTGTTTCTTTTTATTGGCGTAGATTGCTGTAAATCAATAAAAAAATTTCTCTCGATAAGATCGATTCTCACTATGCTACAAGAGAGAGATTGCGTGATTTTTACCGAAGGTGAAGCTTGTTGCCCGGGGGAAGCAAAAACACAAATCACCCGAGGTCAAAATGATGTTTTCTTCTGCTGCAGCGTAAGATTTTTTTTACCTGACATCACTGAAAATAACTACATTCCAGACTCGCTTCAAGGTCGTAAGAATTGATCATTCTTAACCGATGACGAGTACGCACTTGCAGTACGGTATATGTATAGTAATCGCATCGGTCAGAAATTCATCATTTTTTTCCCTAGAGAGTAATGATAGTGGGTTGCGCAGGCGAGTGGTTTAAGTTAGTTACAAGTCAGTGGTTAAAAATTTGTGATTTAGCGTCCGTGTTACGCGCACGAAATAAGGTTATTTCAATAAAGTCGGGGAAAGAAAAACTTTTTTTGAAATTGCCACATAAAAAAGCGATAACTTAGACCCTAATATTGACCCGCGTGAAAGAAAAGCTTTGTCTCATTTTTTTAACACGTAGAACATTGAATTTGTTCAAACGAAAGTTGAAACTTTCGTATAAAACAGATTTTTCCAAGAGTGGCATAAGGAATTTTCATATTGGCCATTTACAGCAGCTCGTTATAAATCCAATGAGAGGTACGAATTCTTCATAGTCTTCTTGGAAAAATCTCTAGTGTTGCACGAGACTTGTGCAGCGTTTTACGAGGCTTAATATTATGGTATAATCCATCAATAATAATATTTATAATTTGAATACTATCAATAATAACACGTTATTTAGAATTCACTCTAAAGTTTTTGTTCTTCAGCACTTCAATCGATTTCATTGTCGGACAGTTTTTTTTCTTGCGCCATTGTTTCATTAACGCAACATCAATCTTAAATATAGTTCCAACGATCGATTGGGTGATACGACTATGGTGAAAATAAAAACTACCAATTACTAACTGTCATTCGACACTTGCTAATTCGATACGAATTTTTCTGTATGACCAAGGAATTATTTCTCTCTCTATTTTCTCCTCGTTAATATGATCTCAAATCGGAATTTCATGTAGTGATGGTGAAGAGCATGAAATGCAAGCGCGATAATTTGGACCACCCATTTACTACATATACTGAATTTTCTCCAAGGGAAAGAAAAAGGGAGATAGAATCTCAGCCGAATATCAGAGGCGTAATACATCCCTCGATACCACGCGTTCTAAATTTCGACGAGACGAAAAATATAGTACTCAACACAACATTCGCACACGAAAATAATGTTTCGGACCCACATGCATATGTATGCGTATGCACGTATGAATGCGATGCAGAAGGTAGCGAAAGAAGCAAATATATAGTACATATATATATATATATATATAAGAGTTATCCATGGGCCGGGAGCTGGGAGTCCGTCTGGCGAGGCTGCCGGACGTTCGAGGCGATCGTAATAATCGCCCAGAACCATTAAACTAAACCGGGAATAATATTATATCGTGCTTATCGAGAGAGACTGAGGGAGAAAGGGGAGAGCGAGGATCCTCACAACCGACCAAAGAATACGAACGAAGGGAATGAAAGAAGAGGACCAAAAATGCGGGAGAGAGAAAGAGGTTAGAGTGGGTGAGAGTGAGGGAATTCGGCGTTTCTTGGTCGATCGCAAAGTCGAGGCGTGCGCTTCGGGGATGAGAAAAAGCGGAATGAGAACGCGAGGGATGAGAGGGCATCGGAACACACAGCCCGAAAGAGCCGAACCATCGAGAAGTATATATAGCATATACTTGAAGCACACAACCGACGCTGGTTCTGGCTGCTGTTGCTTCTCAGAACTAAGTAGATTCGAATTTCGATACGGATGATCGGGCTGAATACAAATTACTCATATATGCCCATCTCGTCGTGGGTAATCACACGGTGGCTGCGCTATACGGCCCAAAGAAAAATGTGTTGCAGTTCTCTCTGCTCGGCTCTGTCTCGACGCGCTCCTCTCGAGATAGCCTTCCATATATGTTATTTTTTTCCCTCGGTTTCCTCTTTTTTATTCATATTTATAAAATACTCTTTGATTTCTCTCTCGTCTCGACGCTCAGCGTCGTCATCCTTGATTTTCATAGCCAAAACGAAAAGTGCGTTCGACTGCACTTAGGAGTATGAGTTTATGTTAAGGTGTTCGGTGGAATAGCTAATACGTTTGCCTTTTTGTTGTGTCATTATGGGTTATTCTTTCAGGCGTTAAGATGTGTATCATAATTTTTAACCGCTTGGAGATTCAATGTAGACGGAGAAAACGATTTTGCTACGTCAGCAAATCTTGTGCTGAAATAGTGACAGCATTGCGGTATTTGGTAGTCTAACAAATTTTTGACGGCTGAACGGAAGCTTTAACAGGAACGGATAAAAATTGCTGTGCTGTGATACCGAACTGTGTCAACAAAAATCGTAACGTTAGACTGACAAATCTTTGTTCGACTTACGAATTTTTGTTCGACTGACAAATCTTTGTTCGGCTGACAAATTTTTGCTGGTCTGATCAATCTTTTTGTTAGCCTCGCAAAACCATTTTTTTTCACCGTTTTATGTTGTCGAAACACAGAAATTTCTCTCCGTGCGCTTGTCATATTATTGTGAGATTATGACTTATCGTACTAGGCGTGCAAGTGAATTCTCCATTTTGTTTATCGTAATTATTACCATTCCTTTGATATTCAAATATTATTTTCAGAATCGATCTTCAAATGCGATTTTTTTTCCTGTTTTATAATTTGTATACGAGACAAATCAAATTTATACTTTGATTCTCAATTTTCCGCACGGTCATTTTTCATTTGCGAAGCCAAAAAAAGATACGTTTCAGAGCCCTTGAGACGTACCGCTAAATATTTCGGTTCTATCATTATGTCTTTGTAAGTTTTTGACTTAAAACATATTGAAGCATTTTCGTTATCGGATTTGTCTCCATCGCTCCATATCTAACATTCTAATATTATAGTACTATATTGTTTCTTTTATTTCTCTCGCCTCTCAATTCATCCATTGCTATTCTTGATTTTCATACACGAAACGAGTATTCATTAAACAGTACTCGTTCAAATTTTTTGTTTCTTTTACTATGAACTTCACTCCTTTTTCAGGAGTGGAAATGTATTAAACTGTATGTATCGTATTTATCGACATCGCCCTGAAATTCAACAAACTACTTTCAAGATAGCGATCGCGATTTTCAAGATTCCATAATCGTTTTTTTTTATTCTACTTTATTTACATATATTTATGAACAACTTTACGATATGTCTCATGTCGCGACTTTCTGCGTCGCCATTTTTAAATAATAAGAAGATACGTTAAGTGTATATAAATACGTCCGGATGGACGGTGAAATTAATTTCTTTTTTTCTGGCGTTTCTGTGAGCTTGCGTTCCAGGATCAGAGTCGCATTATCTCACTTTCTTTATCGTATTTCTCATCACGACGATAAACGAGAGATATACTTCTATTCATGTTTTTAAACTACTCTTCTTCCACTTTATCCATATTTATAAGATGATCTCAGATTTCTCTCATCCTTGATTTTCGTAAATAAATAAAAAAGATACGTTTTGCAACACTTAGGAATGTACGTTAAGTGTATGAAAAAATATCTGGATGGAACGTTTAATTTAATTCTCTTTTTCTCGTGCACTTATGATGTTTTCTTGTAGAATCATATCCATAACATTTAATGTACTACCCACGACATAGCCTTACTCATTTTTTTTTCGCTTTTCTCTCTTCATTTTTTATAAGACAGTCTTTGATTTCTCTGAATACCCGATTCTCCGCTCCATTATCATTATTTTTCATAGGCAACAAGAAGGTTTTTCTGTAGCCCTTAGGAACATACGTTAAGTTTACATAAAGGTATCCTGATCGATCGTTCAATTCGTTTCTCTTTTTCTCGTATCGTTACGACTTTTTCTTTGAGGACCATAAACGCATTCACTTCAATTTATTAGATTAAACGTGCAAAATTCGACATAGCCTTTTTTACATTTTCATCGCTTTTTTTTTTAATTCTCCATAAGATAGTCTTCGATTCCTTCGACCACCCGATTCCCGTTCCGTCATCTTTGTTTTTCATCGCCAAAAAGAAGGTTTTCTTCGTAGCCCTTTTAACAGCATACGTTAAGTTTATGTCGGGATGTCCAGACGGACCGTTTAATTTGATTCTCGTTTTTCTCGCATCTTTACAATTTTTGTTTTAAAAACGGTCGCCCTTCCCCTTCCCCCCACATATTTCTTTCGTATTTCTCATCATCGTCGCCTTCTTTCTCTTTTCTTCATCCTCCTCATATTCCTCTTCTTGGTCTCTCGAAGAGACTGAGAGTGAGCGAAAAAGAGCCCGGAAGGCGTGCCTCGCTTGCCGAAGGAATCCAATCATAATAATCCGGTCGAATCGATTGCGGCTCTCGATGGGATTGGTCCGGTCGAACGCAACCGGCATCACGAGCACCATCACCAGTGCAACCAAGTCCGCGGAGTTTGGCGCTTAGCTGCACTCGCCGGAGTAGCTGAATGGTTAGCGGAGACTTGACGGTGCATTTATAGCGCATCGGGAGCGCGGAGAGACGACGAGTCGGGCGCCTACCGTGCGCGGAGTCGAGGAGACCGGCGCGCGCTCACCGATGCAACCGCCGCGTGCAACGTCCGCAGCATAAATAATTAATAGTAGCCGTTCTGCTGCCGCTGCTGGTCGGCGAAGCGAAGAGGGGCCTCGGCAAGTTAGTCGGCGAGTGTTTTGTGGTTCCCGAAGCTCCGCCCAGCGAGAACCCGGAGCTCCTCCCTGCGCCCTTCGCGAAAGAGAGCGAGAGAGAGAAATATCGCGAGTCCGCGTTGCTTGGCTTGACCACGACGTGGTCATGACGACTGACCACCACTTGGACTCGTCAAGTCCCTCCACCTTTGCCATCGACTCCTGTGCGCTTATACGCGGCTATATCTAAGGCGAAACTCTGCAGTTGGATGCACTTACCAAGCAGCACGAGCTCTCCAACCACAATTGCAACAAAGTTCGGAGCAACGTGTTTCTCCGATCGTCGCGTTGCGTGCGACTTACCGCAAACTACACGCGACGAGATATTCTACCTCGTTTACATTCCCAAAAGGATTGAAAATAAGAAAAAGACGCACGTAAAACGATCCACCCGTGGGTATATAGAAGTGGCAGCCCCTATTATTTCCGGTGATTACTTTTACCTCAATCAATCAGTCTCGCTTCTAACAGATTTTTTGAGAAAAAGGTGTTCTTGGAAATTGTTTCCTTGATTTGCATGCAATAGCTATGTGAAGAGGTACGATAAAACATGGCCGCAATTCAGATCTCTGGTCGCTGATAAGAGTATGAGTGTGGTACGGAAGTAGGCATCTTCCATTTTGTTTTTTAACTCTTTGCGAAAACTTTTTGCCGTACCTGTTATGATTTTTGGATATCAACGGGTTTTCAATAGAAATTTTGTTTGAGTTTTTTTTCTGCTCCATTATTAATTCCATGTTCACCGCTTTTTTCTTCGAATTGCTTCCAAGTTGTAAGTGACATGACATAAGATACTGAATCTTAAGAACATAATTAAATGCAGGATATATTGAATACCATAAAAAAACATTGCACTTTTACCAAGATGCATCTTCAAAACCAGAGAGTCAAACATCCTCCAATTCGATGGGTTGTTTTAGCTTAAATAATTAATGAAACAACTAACATGTTACTTGCCACTTTCATTAACTATAATAATAAAACATCATCCATTTTCGATGCATAGTATACAGATGTTACAAGGATATTTTATCTAAAAATCGATAAAGTAGAAACTCGTTCCTTGATAACCGTCAGGTTGAATTTCATTAGCTTATCTCTAGGAAATTTATACCGTTTTTCCTTTTAAATTTCCTTCGAGTTGTAAGTGACGTTACACAAGATCCTACATTTGAAAGACACAATTAAACATCGTATATATTTAGTACCCCCAAATATAGCACTTTTTCCAAGGATGCATCTTCGAAACTAGGAAGTCAAACATCCTTCAATTTATTTGTCTACCTTTTCTTGAATTCTTAAAATTCTTGAATCTCTCAAATTCCTAGATTTCTTAAATTCTTAAATTCTTAAATTCTTAAATTTTTTTAAATCTCTTAAATTCCTAAATTTCTCAAATTCTCGAATTGAAGAGAATCTAAAGAGTTATTTGCCGTTATGATTAACTATACTAATCAAACATCATCCATTCGCGATACATCGTATACATGTTAATATTGCTTAATTCAAAGTGTAAATACCTTGGCGCACTGAATTCGCACATTTTCAAATTTTACCGATGTTCTGAGAACATTTAATTCAGGAATAGACCCAATAAAATTTACTACGTTTTATAGAATATAATAATTATTGTAGGCGTACTTCATCCACAAGACAGAATTATTACTGGAATAATGTTCATGCAATCTGCAAGAGCTGAAGTGTCGTAGATTTTCACCAAGCCTCTGCAAGCCTCGCTCTCTTTTCATTCCTCTGAACTCTTGACTTCACTGACGTAGAAACTCGTTCTTCGATAACCGGCCGGTTGGATTTCGTTGGCTTATCTCCAGGACATCTTTAGGAGCTTCCGCGATCCGTAGCGACATTTATGTAAAGCGTCTTCGGGACGCCAGGTTGGCGGCTGCGATAATCGGCAGCGCAGATTGTAGTGCGAGTGAGCGAGCCTTGGAAAAGCGGATTCGCGGGGTGTTCGGAGGGTCGCAGTGCACAAGATGCTCTCTCGCTTCGCGAGACCTTAAGTCAAATTCTGCTGGGAAGAAGGCAAGATTTCTCGCAGGGTGTGAAAGCCTGCCCATCGGAGATCGAGGCAGCGCAACCGATAAGGAGTCGTAAAAAATAATGACCGGAAAATTAATCGAACTCGACATCGGGCCGTCGCGTCGCGTTCACCGAACTCGTCAACTCTCGAGCGAGAAAACTGAAAGCCGATCGGACTGCTCGCCTACCAGAAACCCCCTCGCACATCAATGTCTCCCGACAGAGGGTTGAGAAAATCGAAGATATCTCGTACAGCTTGAAAGAAACTCTGCGAATTTTTAGACCTCAAAGTTCATAAAACTTTCCTAACTGCCCGAATACGTCACAGGAAAGATAATTTATTGCTCTCTGTACGAAAAATTGTGATTACATTCGTTCCTCCGACGCAGAGAAAAAAATGCAGCAGAGTTAACTAATTTCCCTACAGAAAAAATAAGTCAATATGGCATCAATTTTTATATATAAACGTTATAGAAACATTCAAAGATTCGTATTCATATTCATGAAGAGGATGGAGTCACGGATGGATTAAATAAATGAAGAAAATGAATTTTTGCGAAGCTATTTTCCATAAATTTACTGTATTGACACTCAGTATGAAAATGCTTATATTTATAAAGTTTTTAATAATACTTATTGCATTGTATAACTTTTTTTTAAAGAACGCAGTTACGAATGAATAACCAAACAAATTCTCAATCGGGTATCAACATTTTGTGAAGAATTATTTTATAGATTAACTTACTTTTCTTCACGTTTTTTTGGATCTTATTATTTTGCCGACTTTTCTATAGAATGGAAATGATGTTTTCGCAAGAGTTGGATGTTCCCGCGGTGAAAGACTTCTTATCGAATCACTTAACCGATTAAGGGCGGAAAGGGTTGTTTGGACAATGACCCGAATCACGGGTTGTTTAATTCTCCACTTCAACGTCGCCGCCGTTGTCGTCGTCTTCGTCGTCGTTGTCGCCGCAACTTCCACGACAAGCGCTAATAACATAGACGTCCGGTAACGCCGTTGTCCTCCCCCGCATTAGTTCTTAGTTGTTGCCTTCTTTATCCCCTCCGAACTCAGCCGCTCGTGCTTAAGACTTCATCGGCTTGAATTAATCTGTTTTATAAGTGACTCTTCATCTCTCTCAACTCATTAACTCTTTTCGTTTCAATATTTAGACTCCATAGATCGTTGATTATTGTGTTTTAAAACAAGAGATGCATTTGTTGATTCCAAATATTTGAAGTGGCATTTTTCAAATGCGGCATAATATAGTAGTGCAGACACTTGATCAGCCATAACCCAAATAGAGTTAATATCAACGCTTCCTACGTAAAAATAATTATGTCAATAAGGGATGATGAATTGGCATATCACAAAAAGTGTCATTTTTAAGACGCGGTCAGATAAAAATCTTAGAAAACTTCGGAGCGATCTTGAGATCGATCTGATACAAGTTTTTTTTACTAAAGTCAGCGAAATTGGTGACTCAGTTTTAGCTAATTTTAATCTCAAACAGTGCTCAGATTAGTAATATCGTGCGATTTTCGTTCCACCATAAAATCGTCGGAAAAATTACTAAAATAAAGTCACAAATTACGCTCAAATTAGTCGGAATCTGTAGTGTAAAATCGATTCCAAGTTCACTTCAAATATGCCCAAAGTATTTCGATTTGACACATTTTAAAAATGGCACTTATTAACATATGTCGATTTATGATCTCAATTTGGAATAAATATTTTCAGAGGAGTCAGATATAAATAATTGAATTTTTTAATGCAACATCAACCACATCATATAGTACATAATATTATGTATGTATTGTTACAGTGATTTCACTTTTGTTACAATAACCTTTACGAAATACTTGACATACCCCGAAAACTAATTGAATAAACCAATTAATAGTTGCATTTAATATTAGCCAGAACTATTATCACAATTATTTGGCTATAAAACTGGCACTGCGGTCTGTAACATTTTTGTTTCGTACGAAAAACTCAGTGAATCTTTTGTGTTGAGCTTCTTCTTCTTCTATTTCTCCCAATAATACAACATTTCCCGCCAAACGTTTTTCTTCATTATTTTCCCTACAAGGAGCTTTATTCTCCTGCAACAGATGGTAGAACTCTGATGGCCTCGTACAAAGAGAAGAATAACTTAAGGTGAAGAGAAGATCGGATGAAAACGTTGAGTGAGCCAAGCGAGTTATAAGAGTGCGAGACTCGTGCACAGGTAGAGAATATAGGTAATGGTGCGCATGTTGGATATAACTCACGGGACGATGAGAGTATCGTCTCTATAAGATCCCGGAGGCATTCCTTGGTATTCCCATTTACGCGGACGCGCGCAGCTCGTACCTATGTATATAATATTGACGTTATACGGACACTGGAATCCTCGGGATAGCGTAGTGTCCGCGTTCGTTGCGCCGCGATATTTGCACTGTGTGTCGACGAGATGCGCGGTGTCGAGCGCGAGTCACGGAGAGCAGAAAGCAAAAGAGCTTCAGACCCTCGGATCCTCACGATCGCATCCAAAGCTGCAGCTTCTTCGTCTCGGTCTTCTTCTTCAAGCAAACATTACGAGATAACGCTGCGGCACCTCTCGGCTCGGGCAAACCGCTTATTAGGCCCGCAGTCGCAACGCGAAACGAGCGTTGCGGGAGTAAAGCTAGTAACTTGGGTGTATATGAAGATACGTACATAACGCGTCGGATATCGCGAAAAACACTCACAATTACTACGCGATGTCGGAAAGACGGAAGACCGTGCGAGGTTTTCGCACGTCTATCATCTCCATTTCATGTTTTTATTGTTAAGGTTATTCTAGATGCGTTTGAAAAGTTTGAGAAGAGCGAATATTTGTTTCTTTTTAATTATTGAGGTGGATCACACAATTCAAGAATTTGATAGAAATGTGTATGCAGATTATTAAATATTTAATCTTAACACTAGAGCTAGCGGACATTGAGGCTTAAGCGCCCTTGTCCCTTTATGTGAGTTTTAATATTTGATATGAATACAACAATTTCAATGCATGAATTTGGTCTGAGTGTCTGACGACGCGCGCAAATGAAAGTATTAAAAAAGTATTGAAAAAGTATTAAAAAAGTATTTGAAAACGACTGAAACGATGACAATGACTGCGAGACTTTCGGAATTTTTAAGATATCTCGGACCACAAACTTTTTAAAGGAGGTTATGTGGAAACTAAGGTAGTCGTCGAGATACGTGCACTGAGAGAAATAGATACTAAGATTTTTAATATCCGATATACTAAATATTATATACTATCGGGTAGTATTTGGATAGTACCGTGTATTGTGTGTATTGTAAGGGTTTATTATACGGAATGTACTTGGTACAATCAGATATTAACCATTACTATAATTATACTAACTGTTGCACTCCAAAGAGTGATCCCTATACGAAGCATCCAATATGCTATTCGATAGTATATTTCTACTATCGCGTAGTATCTATTTTTCTCAGTGTGCTTGTCAAATCGGTGCTAAATTTTAAAAGCATTTCTATAAATTATCGTGGTTTAGTTATAAAGAATATTGGAGAATATTCAATCCTCTCGATTCAAAGATGCAGACGCGAAAAAAGTGATAGTCTTGGTATTACCTAATCTTTCTGACAGTTGCATGGAGAGAATGGATTACAATTTGATGTACGTAGCATTCGATGTATTAAAAAAATGTAACCAGAAAATGTATTCCCAGGACCAGAGAAAATAATTTATTTCCTGGAAATCAAAAACTGATTGTACGTATATTGCAAATTTCATTATTTTGAGAAAAAATTGCCAACAAAGTATCCACCGTTCCTTAAGAAACACAGATTACAAGTAGAATCCGAACCTTTTTTATCGCTTATACGTAGTAAAAACTCCTGCAAAACTCTGAACTTTCCTGAAATTATGGGAGTTGAATAAATTCAGATCCTTTAAATCGAAGTGGCGAAATATCAACTGAAACGAGTAAAGAAAATTTGATTTTTATATACAGTTGAACCTAGTCCGCTGAGAAAAAAAATATTTTCATAAAATAACGAATCTACAGGAAAAACTTCAACTTTTGCCACATACTCAAAAAAAAAAAGCAAAAAAACAAGAAAAATATTCATTTTTGAAGTAATGTCACCTAAAATAATTATTGTCGTTATGACATTCATTCTTAACGCGCGTTTATCTTCACCTTGTTTCACGTGACCATTAGTAACAAATCTTCCGGACGTAAACGAAGTGGCGGATAATATCCGCATTTTGAATCTTAAATAATTAGGCCTTGAGAAGATACAAGAATATGGGCACACCGCAGTCTCCAGAGCTCGCAAACGACGCGACCATGCGCTTCACATATACGTATACAGAAAGTGATCGAGCCTGAGAGGTTCTGCACGCTCGTATCGTTACAGTTTATTATAATATAATTATGTAGTGACCTGGGAAGAAGGGATATCGATGCAGTGGTTGGATAGACCGAGAGAGAAAGAGAGAGAGAAAGCGAGAGAAAAGTTTCTTCAAGCGAGCTATTCTATGGCAAAACATTGTGGGGAGCTGAGCAAATACTAAAGTCACGAAGACGTTCGAGCAAGGATCATCTGATCGGGCGTTCGCCGCGGTCGAGGTTCACCAATTCCTGGTTCTCTCGAGTGTTTGCCCTCGCTTGGTTATACCTGCCCGATACACGGTGAGCATGCAGGCAAAACGTATAAAATCACCTTCCTGTTCTTAGGCGACGGCGGGGGTAACCAGCGCGCGAGGGAGAAGTGACCTCTCGCCTGTGCGATCCCGACACCGTGTGTATACATATATCCTCCAGCATGCACCTCACCGAGTGAGTAGGTGCAAGTATTCCGCCGGGGCAGCACAGAGTATCGACTCGTGACAAACTCATCGTCTTCCTTTTGCGGATCTTCGCATCGCGGGGGTCCCCACCGATTTTTTTTTTCTTTTTCGTTATCTATTTCATGTTTTTCTGGTGCAGCGCTGCGCAAAGATTACAGTTATTGTGGCTATTGAACACAGTTAATAATCTGGCTTGTTAGGGGTAGAATACAGGGTTCTACCTAACAATACATTTAATATTTGCAAATCATCTCTCGCAAAATGTGCTCGGCTTCAGGTAAATGTCCCCACTCCTGGTACCGCTCCTATTAGTGGCTACTTTGCCGCAAAAGCAAATCTACAAATGCGGAAATTAAACAGCACGATTTTCAGTGTTGTGGAGAAATTCAGGAATTCATGATGTATCTCACTATATTAAGAAAAAGATTTAATAGATGGATCCTACATGAGTTTTTTAACATTTTCTAGCACATTTAATCAGCGTCTATCCTCAAACTGGATGTCAAGATATGTCGGCCTCTTCGATTAGACATATTCTAGTGTAAAATTGTTTCATATTAAAAAATACCCACTTAAAACGAGTTGTAATAGTCTAATTTACCGATTGCTGAAGAGGATTGACAAAATTTATCAAATTCGTGCTTTTAATTTTATGGTCGGGGATTGGATCCAGTAAAAAACTTGCTTGTCATTATAAACGACCACGTAAAATTTAGCTCACTACCCACTATTAAGATACTGTGATATTATTAATTATATTCGTGAATCCCTTGTTAAGATAAGCTGATAACTGAATGATTTATCAATTGTTTGGTTAAATAAACATAAAAAACTATAGATGCAGTTTCTGTGCACAGGCAGTTTGTATTATTGCAAGATCATTCTTGAAAAAAATCGACTTCTTTATATATATTTATTTAAAATGGAAATTGCATTTGTTCTCTAATGATAAACGATAAATAGTTATTGTTTATATGACTGATAAATTCCAGCCTTCTAATAGGCAATTTAAACGGTGTCGGTATTGGGGACATGCCTGCCCGAAATTGGGTACAGCTGGACGATGAAGAGGACAGTTACAAGAGTCTCTGTATTTTCCTTTATCTGCTGAAATATTTTAATAAACTGATAGTATCGAAGATATCTTAAATGATAATTGATTGTTTGAATAGTGTTTAGTATGTTATAAATGCAGAATTTTTAAGCCTGCCTTATAGGTGCCGAGAATGGGTACATTTACCTTATTTGTGAAATGTTGAGCTTTTTTTCAATCGCTTTCAGCTTTGAAGAAAATATTTTTGTTTTCTGGACATGTATAGTTTTTTAACTTTCTACATCTGTCGTTAAGGGTAAATGCGTTTATTGTGATACTGAAATATTTCAATTAGCAATTGTACATAAAGTTGCATCAAACATTTTTCTAAAGACTGACGCGTTGTTCTCAAGTTTTTGAAATCGAGGAATGCATAATTGATTTGGCTAATTAGGCTTGGATTTAGGATGCACATCGAGTAAATTATTTTTCAATATTGACAGCAGAATCGAATAGCATAATTGATTTATTTTATAATGGCTGTCTAAAGAAAACGAAAGTCGGTAAAATCGTCAATCAACATTCAGTATGCCACAATTTTGTGGTAATCAACGATATTTTTTTTAGACGTCTACTACCACAACCGTTGCAGTAAATATATTTACTGTGGTATATAATACACGTGGATACTTTTTTTCCCCCAAGAAGCACAAAATTTGTGAAGTTCTAACTGAAGTTATCGCAAAAAAAAACTTGATTATTAAAAAAACTTATTTCCGATTAAAGATTGTCTTAAAAATAGCACTTCACAGTATTTTACTGCCTCAATTTTTGATATTTAAGAAGTACCTTGCGCACAAAGGAGATTTTCGGTATTTCGATGATAGCCATAGTACCTGGCCCAGAGGGCACTTCAGCACCCTTCCGAAAATGAGTAATACATTTAACAACTGTAGGCACCAATGTATAGTTCGATGCCAATATATTAATACGGGAAATTTATTCCAGCCGTCAGAATATGGCTTCACCACTACGAAATATATGGTATAATAATTCCTCGATATCAGGTGCCTTTAATCACCTTAAATCCACAGCGTCGGCACACCCCGGCGTTCACTTAACTTCAGGGTTATCTTAATCTTTCGACAGCTGCCCAGCGCCTCTCTCGTTTTCTCAATACTATCGGTTTCTCGTCGATTCACTCGACTAGGTTGCACATCGAGATCGGTGTGTATATATATATATATATACTTCGCGATAGTGTTTGTCTCACTTTTCTATCGATTTATATATCCATACGTAGCATTATTTTTTCAGACTATTACGCATTACAAGAAATTATTATTCGCCTTAACTACGCTAAAATCCACATTCCATGACTGGAGCTCTGGTCGAAAATTGTCGACTTTTTACCGGTGGGACGAAAAGTAATCCAGCGGGAAGAAAAGTACACTGAAAGAAAACCAAGTCGTTGATTCAACGATTTCAAATAATAAAAAGCATATAGGAAGGCTTGCAATGTTTTATAGTTGAAGTGATAAAAATATGTTTCAATAAACGATACTTGCAAGTTTATCGAAAACGAACGTTGAAATCGTATATGCAACAAAACGGCACGTTTGAAACTGTTAGAACAGTTTTTGAAACTATTATTATTTTCATAATCGTTACTATAATTATATTTGCTATAACCATGAAATATAGATGTTTCTCCTAGGAATTATATCAGTGGTTGATCCAACTATTTTCTTATATTTACTATAACCGTAAAATATAGTCGTTCCTCCTGTCAACTTTACATTATAGTTAGATTATCGTCGGACTAACTATTTTTATTATTAAATTACAATATTTTTTTCTGAGTGTACTGTAATGGGAGGAAAAGTGCTGTAACAGGCAGGAAAGTGGTTCCAGAAGGCAGAAAAACAATGTAGTGGGTAGAAACGGTATTTAGCGACCAGAAAAGTGGTTGCAGTGGATAGAAAAGTTTTTTTTCGTTGTAGAAATAAAAATCCTCACTGCACATGTGCACTTTTCATCAGTTAATAAAAATGAATCCTTCTGCCCTGGTTGTGACCACGGGAGAATCTCCTACAAAATACAATAATATAGATTAAAAAATACTTTATTGCTTACATAGAGTACATCTCTTATCGTATACGATAAATTAATTTTTTTTTCATAAAGAATAGATAAGATGAATTAAACCGGCATAAGATGAATTTAGAGACCGGTAGAGAAGTTAGGATTTTTTAGGATTTTGAAATTTCGAACAATTACCGTTGTCTCCTTTGATTTCAAAATCCTATAAAATCCTAACCTCTTGTGTTGATTCGTCTAAGTTTTTCTCTTACCCGAGTAGAAATTTCAAGCGTTACATGAGCCGTAAATTTGGCACTGCCGTGGTCCTATTAGGGCCTCCTCATGACCCTATCAAGGCCTGATTTGAGCCTGATATAACACAAGAACTTTCTGCTCGGTTTAGTGTATTTCATAGCTCATATCGTTTACAAGTTCATTTTCCTTGTAGATCCAAGCAGGTCGAGTCCTTCACCTTCCGGTGACCTTGAAACTTGTCGATTAATTAATGTGAATCGGAACCGAGATCTAATTACCGGTGTAACGTATAAGTAAGCGTATATGTAACCGTATATATTTCTCATTCCCATGTAACCGCAGTATATCTATGAGCGTGCTTTGATCGCTGCATATATTCGTTCGTTCGTTACTTCGTATGCGTATATGCTATATAGCATAACTAGGTGTTTCTGATGTCTTACCTTATTAATGCGTGCGGTTCCTCTTTCACGAGTAGATGCAGAGGAAATGATAATGCTACTGCCGCTTGTTAACTCCTCATTTAATTGCCCTCTCCTTTTCAACGGCTGACTTGGATACAACCGCGATATCGTCGACGCCTTTCTTGTCTACCTTTTCATTATTCATAGTGATCCGAACGTCGAACATGAATTTTTCCAATGAATAACTATTTTAGTTTGCATAAACGTTGATAACTTCAAGTGAGTTTCTTAGATCATCGTAAATGATCTTCAGACATCGACATTTATAATGACGATGGATTGCAACTTTTTTCGACCAATCTGAAATAACATAAAGGAAGAACTCCGTATAAAAATCGAACGTTTTTTTTCCAATCTTCTCTGATTTTCTTAATTTTATATTTTTTTAAAAAAGTTTTTTGAAAAAAGTCCTATACTTAAGTCGGAAAACACTTTCTTAAAAACAAAATGATCCTATGCAATCCAATAGCTGCTGGTTTGATCCGAAAGTTATGACAATGAAAAAAAATTACTTATTACGTTGATATAATCTTTACATAATCTTTAACGATAATCCTATGGTGTTTGATATATATTAGAAGAGGATGGAATACTTTTTTTTTAAAGTAGTACCAGTATTGCTAAAGTTCCGATAAAAATAAATGACCCCTTTAAGAAATTGTGTTTCACTTCAATGGAGATTTACCATTTTTTATCTAATCACAAAATTTGTAGTTCATAGTATCCCAAAATACGTCTACAAAACGCCGTAATATTTTCAGATCAATCGTGTTATTAGTTTTTCGAGTTACATCTACAGAAAATAATGGAAATACAGCTTTTTTTTACCTCCAAGCAGAACTTTTGAAAGAACTCAATATTTTGTCGCCATATATTTCACAACAGGAATTTTTATCAACAATGTTTTAGGTTACTTTAGCAAAGAATTTTTCTCATTCAAACCGATATATAAATTCATGTGCGAAATGGTTTAGTTCTAATGCATTAGATATTTTATCAGAAATATTATATAATTGAATCAATTTACAAGCATGTCTAAACATATTTCCACATTTAGTTGAACAGAATATTTGGTCCAATGAAATAAACATTTAATTAGCTAACATTTAGTAAGCATTTATTCGAATTAACCAAACGTTATTCGAGTGAACTAAGTCCATATCTGTTGTTTCAACTAAGCACGATAATTAACTCGGGTCTGAAAATCAACATTGTCGATTTTGCTGATTCAACTAGAATTCATTTCATTCAAACTCATTCAGTTAAATCAACTAAATTTTTTTATTGCAGTGCATCAATCTTATGTATTGATGTTTGAATGAGATTCAATGAGACGTTCATACCGTATCTTACTTAAATAGAAACATTTATTTGCAACGCCAGCACTTCTTTTTTTCTGAAGCACTCGACGCAAGTCCCTGGAGGATTTAGCCTGCATGGAGAATATCCACATAACTGCATTATTTTCCAATACTCGTAACAGGCACTACGTCGATCTGGCTTTATACAGTGTGTAACACCGGGGTGCGTCAAAAAGGAAGGTAGGGGGTTGAAACTAGCTATCCAACTGGCTCCGGGTTCTCGAGGACTCTGGGATGGCACGCACGCTTGAATTTCCGAGAGTCGAGGGAAAATCGGTCGGGGAGTTGAGTGGCTAAACGGACCTGAGGGACTTGCCGTTGCGGTCTCTCGAATTCCCTAATCGATGGGTCTTGGGATATATTCTGAGTAAGGAAAAATATCGAGTGAATGAAGTCACGTCGTTGGTATCGAGATTTTCGACCGTGGTCTCGCAATGTGAGCTAAAACACAGTTTAAATCACCTATTATTTTTTTATGAAGCTTAACTTTATTATTTATATGATAAGCAATACTATTGTTCAGGGTGTACAACTACATTGATGAGAAAATTAATTAATTATATAATCGCAAAAAGAACCTTGTGAAGGAAAAAAATCTGGTAAAATGACTGAAAATTTAACAAATAAAAAAATATTCAATAATATTTAGTGAATATTTAATGAGTGATGCTTACTTTGATTTTTGCGACATTGAGTCATCACTGCTGACGCAAAAAATGACATTACTGCTATAACACATTTTCGTCATGATGTGTTGTCGAAATCCTGAGATTAAAGAGTGTAGATCGCGCTGAATTTGTTAGTAGGATGTTTTTGTTTATAGTACTTCGTTCTTGGAGATCTCAATATAGATTCCATGGTATTTATGCCAGTATTTATTTCTTACTGCGGCCTGAGATTAAAGAGTGTAGATCGCGCTGAATTTGTTAGTAGGATGTTTTTGTTTATAGTACTTTGTTCTTGTAGATCTCAATATAGATTCCATGGTATTTATGCCAGTATTTATTTCTTACTGCGGCCTGAGGTCTCAGTGTCAACTAGTTGGAAATTTGTATATATTTGTCTTAAGGAGTTTTTAATTTTTTTAATGAGTATTTATTATCCACTACACTAAGATAAAAAAAAACTAGTGTGAATCAAATTTTATTTTGTAGAATTCTAGTTCTTTTTACAATAGGCTTTCTGAAGCCTAAGTGTTGCCATGGAATTCTTTAGGCGATGGCAGTTTTCCAAGCCAAAGTTTCCGAAAACCCAATGTGAACTTTGACGGTTTTTCATCTCTGAAATATTTTTCGTTCTTATCGTTTCGGTTATAGG
This sequence comes from Tromatobia lineatoria, assembly GCA_949699805.1. Classification (NCBI taxonomy): domain Eukaryota; kingdom Metazoa; phylum Arthropoda; class Insecta; order Hymenoptera; family Ichneumonidae; genus Tromatobia; species Tromatobia lineatoria. The sequence goes on along the minus strand of OX453041.1, from coordinate 12,965,870 downwards.
TATTTTATCTGTAGGTTAATCACTGAAGTTCTATTTTATGGTTCACAAAACTACCGCTACGGAGACAACTTTATGTTTATTTTTCAAAAAAGATTATATTTTTCTTGATAATTTCTCTTTTACTTCTGCGCAGAATTACCTCAACCTAAAGATCATACATTAAAAAAGGATAACAAATCGAAAACATAACTCATTCTCCAATTCCCGTCAAATTCAAGTCCCAATATTTTTTTCAAGATGGTTCATTTGTGAACTAAATTAGACCCGAATAATAATGAATTCCAACATTTGGAATCCGAACATAAAACAGACATCGAAAAACCTGATCGAAAAAAAATGCTTGAACAATGTTTACAAAATTTTCAATAATTTTGAGCTCGCTGACATGAAACAAAAAAAAGTCACAAGCCAACATGACATCCTCTATGAAAAATAAAAACATGGGAAAAACAAAAGCCAGCCGTGATGACAATTTTTTGAGATAGCTCTTGGAAATCGGTTCCGGTTGATGCCATTGCCCCAACATTGCAGACTGCAGTGCAGTCACAGTACTTCTATATGCCGCGGGTTCGTTAATACGCGGAAAGCGTCGGTGGGCTCTGCCGCCGAAACTATATTCGGCCCAAATAACAATCGGGCTGGAAAATGGCTGTGGAAAAACACGTTTATATTTCACCGGCTGCGAGAGTGAATTCCCTTTGTGACTGTAGGATGACAATTTCACGGCATTTAGCCGCGACAGGACCCGGTCCACCCGAACGAGCGGAACAATGCCGTCCGCCAACCAGCGCTGACCGTTCCCGTTCTCTGTTTCTCATCTCACCCGTTCGCTTTCTCTCTCCATATATCTGTCTCTTACTCGGCTTGTCCTGCACTGTCCGCAGTGTTCTCTTGCATTGTTCATCCCTGTCTGACTCTCTCTCGTTCGCTCACCGTTCCATCTAGGAGGTACTTGCAAACGTGGACGTACACATTGCATGCGTAGGGACACATCTCACCGCTCACGTCGCAACGCGCTCGCCACGTTTTTCTCGGTTTTTAATCGGAAACAAAAGCGTTATTGCGGAAATTAAATGACATCGTACCGTGACCAAGAGACGGGAAAATTGTCCGCTTTGAAATGCTGGAATCAAAAGCTGAACATTGCTGTGGATGGCGGACTTTCCACCCCTTGGATTAACGCATCTGTTCTGAACTACACCGTGTACACTTTCTCACCGCATTTTTGGCAATTAACAGTTTGTAGGAAAAAGGATGTATGGGTTGTTCCACATTATCTGTGCAGCTTTACAGCGGAATTTGTAATTTTGAAATTTTGAAATTTCGAGCGTCAGAGTGTGTCTGAAAAAAAACTTTTTCTGTTTTCTTGCCACATCAAATGATTATAGTCTGGATCATAAAATGGATCCTCGTTGAAGGAAAACTTGATTTTCTACATGTTAATCAAAGAGCCTTTTTTTTTTCCGCCACCTCTAAAAAAATCGCACAAGACTTTACTCTCACGAGGTTCAATATTAATATCTAAACTATAGTTTTTTGATGTGGCAAGTAAAAAAAAATTGTTTGTTTTCGAATCAAAGTCGCCTTGCAGAACGATTTGTGGCAACGCACTGAGAATATTTCAAGTGTCGGAAATACCAAAGAAGACTTTAAAAAAATATATGTAGCTTTTAGCAGGAAATTGATGCGGCACTCAAATTTTTAAGAAAAGTACTATCGAGGTCTATTTGAATAACCATTGCAAAAATTTTGCTTGAAAAAAGATAGCAATGACAAAATGTCACTCCTGAACCCCTCTAATCTATAAACAGCGTGTTTAGATTTATACGAAAAAGATAATAAGTCGACAATTCAACCGGCACGTCAATGGAAGTCCAATGCAAAAATCAACCCATGTGAGAACCGTTTCTATCTCTAAAACTTCATTATATTGAAGCATAAACAATTTTTCAACAAAAGCGCGCAACGTTGTTTACACGGAAAAAACGGCTCCGTTGGGCCAACTAACTATTTATTATGTGAGTGAAAATTTGTTGCCACAACCATCCGGTTGGTCGGTGTAGCGACCTGGTATCAATCACATGTACCATTCCGACTTAGTTGACTTAACTAGGTAACACAACCAATTTTATTCGTGATTCAACTAAGTAAGATAGATAGGGCCAAAATAGTAGTTGACCCAACTAACTATCTAATTCAAGCAACGAATAAATCAAACCACCTGAAAATACTTGATCTAACCAACTAATCATCTGTCTCTCAGAGCACTAAGTTACTTGGTCGGGTCCAACTATTTTTTTTTGTTACCGTAACGAACTCGTTTATTCCGTGTAGAAAAATACATCATTTAGTTCGGCCACAAAGCAATAAAAAAATGACGCGTGAAGCAGTTGATAAGGTCAGTGTCACCACGTTGACGGCTTCTGTCGTGAAGAATCATTGTAATTTGTTTAATTAATTTAATTGCTCATGCAAATTCATTGACGGTCTTCACATTGGTGCCCATGTGCCGTATTCTGTAGTACCGATATATCTACGCGGGAGAATCCGTAGCAGCAGCGGCGGTCGCGGTTGGGGCACACAGGCAATTCTATTGTCCGCGATCTCTAGGATCCACTTATAGGCGTAGAGTAATTGATAGATCCTTTCTACGTTCCGCTCTCTGTCTTCCCTTACACGCAGAGGAATATAGTTGAGAGAAAGATGCGAAGGAGGGATCGAGGAATGACAGGTTATGTCGCGGGTTAGATACCGGGTTCGCACGACCCTACTTCCCTGACGTATTATTAGTTAATTCTTACAATTACTGGTCGTCCCTGTGGTTATTCCATTACCGTGTATATAGCCTTTATCTCTTTCTCTTCTCATAGATTAGCTCGATTCATTCAGCGTCTTCCTTTTTTATCCTATTCCTTCTGGTCTGCTTGGCTCTGTCTCTCCTTTTGGATAGTCACTCCCTTTGGTCATCAAAACACAGAGCTGACTCGTGCCCAAGAACGAACTGATTTACTTTTTTTTTCCAAGTTTAAAAGCACTATGATCTTGATGCCTAGCACGAGTCTTCAGTTATGGGTCATCTTATCTTAAAACGCTTTGTAGATAACTAAGGGCCATCAAAAGGTAATGTTGATCGTCGACGATATAGTTCCCGACATAACAATACTGCGCATCGTTACTGATCAGAATCCTTTCGAGTTGCTGCTTACCATCTTCATAGCTCTGGTGCTATTCCCTGCAAGCGAAACACAAGTTCATGGTACAGGAAGGTTCTTGTGACCTTAAGGAGGTCGATCAGTTGCACCTTGTGTATATAGCCCTTGTAACTTATTCTTCTCATAGATTAGCTTGGTTCGTCCAGCATCTTCCTTTTTCATCCTATTCCTTTTGGTCTACATGGCTCTGTCTCTCTCTTTGGTTAGTACACGGAGAAAACAAGTTCGTTGAAAAGACTAATCTTTAAGGGAGGGGTTAGGGTTTCAGCTTAAAAAAAAACACTTTTTTGCGATTTTTTTCTCAAATATGGATTGAGCAATTTCATTCGAACCTTTTGTCAATTACTGAGCATACTTTTGACATTGTTGTGTAATTTTTTCATGCTGAAATATTGAAGCATAAGCCGGTAACAGAGCTTCTTCCAGACCGGCTTGGGAAAAAAACAATTTGCGGTGTTCACTATAACTCGGCCGGAAATTATCTGAAAATGAAAAACCATAAAAATTTAGTCAAATTATAATCAAATCTTTCCCCCAACGTTCTCCCATAATTTTTTTTTTTCATTTAATAATTTTTGGCGGCCATCTAAAGTATGAACTGTCATTTTCCAAGAAAAATTCCGCCATTATGTGGATGGGGAAACACCCTTAATGTAAAGGGTGTTTCCCCGGGGGGCTGAAGCGCCCCGTGTCCCCCGAACCCTAGTTCCCTTTATGAGGAAAACTTTATAGTTTTATAATAGAAAATCCTATTGATATGATTACGCCCAGACATTAATTTTTTTTTCGGACTTTGCAGGATTTCGAATCTCCTAATTTTTCTAAATAATCACATAAAATTCTTCATCTGCAAACAATCGAATTGCTTTCTTTTTAGCTTGAAAGCACTATTATTTTTATGTCTAGCATAATTTTCGAGTTGTGTGTCGCTGTATCGTGAAACCCTCTGTAACCGAGGTCCAGGAAGAAGTTAAGTTGATCGACAACGATATAGTTTCCGCCATAACAATGCGGATGAATCATTACCGATTACCGGTTACCCGCAGAGAATCCTGAACTGTCGAGGTTGCAATAATGAAGCGTTCGACGATGCTGTAACATACATCACATAATCCTTCCGCATGTACGCGGTACTTTGGGTTCTCGTGTGAATACGCAGGCCACAAGAATTCATGGTGGAATCCCTTCGATGCGTATTACACGCGCTGCCGCTTCCATATCCTCCTTCTCGTGGCCATTTCCAGGAATTTACGTGCCTGTAAAGAGTAGCCAGGCTGGCATACGCGGGCCGGTTGCACGCGTATATGCGTCATGTCTCTGCGAAAGGTGACTGCGAACTTTTTTCGGGAAAGAAACCATATACACGCAGGCGACACTCCGAAAAATAAAAAGAAGAGACAGTAATTGAATAATATTAGACAGATTGTGTCTCCGTAAAAATAGAGAAGAAAGTGTTAAAAAATTGATGAAATTTGAGCGGTGCACTATGAATACGTACGAAAAGTTTTGAAATTAACAGACAATATCTGCAACGTGTATTCCAAAGTTAACATCATTCATCATCTGTGTACATATATAAGTAGAGAAAAAAATGGTTGCATTCAAAGTTAAAAAATGTAACTGGAAATGAATGAGAATGAGATTCGAAAATAAATAAATAAACTTTATGGAAAGCGAAAAAATACTTTTTTAATCGAAATAATTTTTTTTTTCCCAATATATAGTTGAATAATTTGCCAATTAAAAGTTAATTATGAAAAAGTTACGCGGATGGTGTTTTGTAAAAAGTATGATTTTTACTTGTCGCAGCTTTCAGATCGAACTGGTGAACAAATTTTAGTGTTTGATTTTTTATATTATCCATCAAAGAGTGGATTCTAGTTTGAGTGCAGTCGAAATGTACTTAGTGTACTTTTCCAATAAAGGAATATTTAGTTACACATTCAAATTCAAAGCATTGACATAAAGAACTGAACTAAAAAATCCTGCACTAAAACCCAAATGCAATCTTCGATAGATAAAATAAAACATCGAACACCAAATTTGTTCAAAGGTAAGTTCTCTCAAAGGTAAATATTATTGACCATCAAGGAGTACAATTTTCGATTAAAGATAATTCAAAGAAAGTATTCCTCGGTGTACCGCAACAATTAAAAAATTAATCGTTAGTCAATTATTATTACAAAAACCGAAAAGAAATTTATTACTGCATTTCTCATATCAAAATCATGGGAAAAACGTAATAAGATTTTTTAATAGTTCGTGCAGTTCACACGAAAAATTTGTAAATACTATCGCTTGAAAAAGTGTAAATAATATGTACACGTATATCGATGCTTACGACCTCAATTTTTTTCCATAAGTAATCGATTGAGATTGCGGTGGGGCCTATGGCGCCCGTGCAAAGACCTTGACAAGAAGATCGCGAGCGCGGATGCTATAGTCGTGGTGGCCACGAAGAGGGGCGCCTCCGCATCGACTCGGCCCCTCTTTCTTCTCGTTGCGTCGCTTCTTCCTCCTTTTTTCTTTCCGTATTCCGGCCTGTGCATCGACAGGTTCGTATAACGAGAAAGAAAGGGATCGAAATATATATATACTGACAAAGAGTTACACGCAAGAATGCAGCTACATCGGTAGTCGCACAGAAAACGCGTTACACCTCTTTTCATGCACCTTATAACGATCGACGGATGTGGTCAACGTTTAATCGGGATTTGCGGAAAAATGTCTTCCGTGAGAATCTTCATACTTCCAGCTACTACTACAGTACAGATTGGTATACACTATGCTCAGAATCCACTGAGCAATGTATTATGGTATCCGGGTTAGGTTCGTTCATCTTTATATACGTGTACCACATTACTTATTGCTTTACTTTTGTATCATTAATGTACATAGATTGAATTAGCTCCCGGACTTTCCGAGCCTGGTGCATAATACAACGGTAATCAGGAGGATGGAGAACACTTTCGATCGCGTTGACCTTATGCCACCATCAGCCCGTTTATGGGTATAGTTATAGACTCGGTTGTTTCGATAATTTTGAAAAATTTGAAAAAAATTCGTTGCGGAAAAATATGGAAATAAAATTGCGTCCACAAATCTACGGGAGGTTAATTAGAAATAATTAATCTCTGTTGATAAATATTGATGGCGACGTAATTAAGAAACGATATATAGTTTTTGAAGGTTCTAAAGATTTCTGGATGGAATTACGGTTTCATATATTTCTGTAAGGAAATTTTTTGAAATCCGATCAATTGAATTGATCAGAATCAATGAAACAAATAGTGAAATTAAATTACTTATATGATAAAGTCAACAACTTTGATATGTAAACATATTAAAATAAAATAAAAAAATTCTAACCCATTAAAAGCTTAGAATGAAATACGGCTTTAACATGTATACTATTATTTGGTGCATTCTCTGATTAAATAAATTGAGAATGGAATTAAATTAATTAAGGAGCCCTCTAAAATTTATCATCAAAATATTCATTACCGAAAAACAGCAGTCTACTATCAGTATTGTTAATTTATCTGTCCCCATGTATGGCTGTCTTGCAATTTTTTACCCTTCTGTACCATTTAATTTTATTTGGTCTTGATTAGAGATGGGACTGTATTTTTCGTTTTCTGAATAAAATATTCTATCGCAATTAAAAATATTTCTAAAGAACTCCATTATTATCGGATACGATATTTCAAGTTGGAAATTGAAAGTGTGGACAATGGAGCGTTAGAAATTTGTTCACCATATGGCGATCCATAGTAACGCTTCTCCGTGGTCTTGGAATATAACTCTATACCCAGGCCCAACTGTTCGAGAGCTTTGAAGGATTCAGAAGAGAAGATCACCTACGGATTCTTCGTATCACGTCCTGCGACGTTGCGTCTCAGATGATTTCACGCTCGAGGTCTTTTGTCAATGCGTTAAAATTATTATCATGCTTTCATTCTTCACAGAACAATAAAACCATTAAACTTCATTCATCAATTGTAACAGACAGATTTTTCTTACATGCTCAGCGTATTCGCCATATTCTTTTCCTTCCCCTGTTCTTCTCTTTCTTTTCTCCGCTGTGAAGAGTTCTGCCTCCCAGACACTCCCAATTCCACTTCCCTCAATCCTTCGTACCGCCATGCAGCAATTTATGTGTTATATAGCTGCAAAAATGTTGGGGCAAGATGAAGTAGGGAGATATTATCGAAAGTGTAGTACCTTACATTTTTTGCAGTTCTTACAACTTCAAACACAACTCTCTTATATTATTGATCGATTTTAAGATAAAATTGTATATTTTTGTTAGTACAATGAACAGTATTCAAGCTTTTTAAAGGAGCAAATAATTTGAGGGCCAACTTTAAGGATCTTACAGCGTCAGTAAATAACCTCAATAGCATTTGCATATAAAGACCGAAAGAGTGAAGTAACAAAAAAAAATAATTCGTCATGTTGGTAAGACTGCGGTCACCGATAAATAAGTTTATTTGTGCTTCACTTCCGAACGACTAAAAGTTTGGCAATAAATTGGTCGTTCGACGCCGAATCACAAATGGACTTCAGAATAATTTTTCGCTTGAAGAATGTGCACGTTATGACTGGATTTATTTAAATCACATGCAGGATCGATTTGGATCATACAACATTGTATTTGAATACAATAAAATTCATTCACATCAAGTAAATTGTAAGTTCATGAAATTCTATTTCATGTAAAAAAAAAATTACCAGATCGTTATTAGAAAAATTACAGTTATCTAATGGTGGGCCTAACAGGATGTATTTTATTTTAATGTATTTATGTCTTTTCTTGTTTTATGAGATTTTACATTAGTTATAGTACAATGTAAATTAATTTATGAAAATATTAAAAATGACATAAAAACCGAACCTCTTTACCATTTCTAAATTTTGTACGAGGAAGCATTGAGTTAGTATTGTTAGTCTGTATAAAATGTTTATTGATTGGGTGATAATTTACGTGAGTGAGCGCAAGTCATAAATATTCGGAAAATTTCAAGATTCCGTAGAACCAAACGTAATTAAAGATTCATCTCAAATAGGATCAAATGAGATTCAAGCGGATACTACTTTACCATCGCATTACTTGTAAAAAAATTTTGATCTCAATGACTACGAATTTGCGGAAGCTAGAGAAACCACTGATATTTGCTACGAATTCAAAATTCTATTTCTAAAAATCTCAATTTTTCTAATGAACGCAACTAAACCTGCGCTACGGTTGTGCAAAATTTACGGTCGATTGATAAAGCCGTTTTTCCTAAATTTGGAATTTACATGGCGGCTACACACACATACATTCATTCATTTTTTCTAAACCACTTTTTATTTGCGGTGATTCTGATTATCGTGACATAAAAAACAAGAACAATTTTTTTTTGTTCACGGATCCAAAGCTTGCTCTATAAGGAAGCTGTATATATAAAATCATTAGAGAAGTTGAACAAGTTGACTAAAAATGTATTGACATAAGTTTTTTTCAACCGGTTTTGTATAATCGAAATTACAACTTTGCTGATGTGACTGATATGCACAGCTCAGTGCGTTCGTCTTACCTACCCTTCTCTTGAAGCAGTTTACCCGTATCATCTACAGCACACAGGTAGATACGTTGCACTCGTTGGCGGCAGCGCACTTTGCATTTCGCATACCGCAAAAATTGCAGTAGGCGCGCCCGAGGGCTTCTTCCCCCTTCTGTACTCTCTCTTTCCCTTTGCGCCCTCGAAAGATTTTTGATATTCCGACGCGATAAGTTGCGCCTTGCGCTCTTCTGCTACCCTCTCCTTACACCGCGGAATATGCGCTATATGTGTATAGGTATTCAATTATCGACGGGTTGGTACCATCCATAATATCGCCACATATATACATGGCATTTTATAAACCAATTGTATCTCGATTTCGCCAAAGGATTTCAAGATTAACGATCCACGGTAACACTTAATATAAAGCGTTCTCTGTCAATACATCCATTTTCATTTTGAACCATTTCAGACATATCCAATATTTGGTCATATCAAAGTACCACTAAAAGGCACACTATGTGATTTTTTTCAGGTTTCGAAATCCAATATCTAACTGACCTTTTCCAAGTGACCTTAACTCGGAAACTTGCCATTATCAAAAAAATTTCTCAGCATAATCTATGCAGTTTCATGTTGAATTTTGAAGTGAACATGAAAAATAATTCTCACATTCTGGTAACATTGATGTATTATCGAAAAACGGGAATGTTTTCGTTTTTTACCCAAGAACGGATATTAATTTTTGATTGAGAAAATTGCAGATATTAGAAATTTATCCTGCGTGAATGTCGATATCGTAAAATAATCACCAGAGTGGGCGAATTGAGGGTAAGAAAAAATGAAATGACACCAGAATAAGGTCGATTTCGTACGACGTAGTGCTGTAAAAAAAAAAAAAAAATTATTGCAGGTATTTCTGTTACGATTTCTTTTCAAGGATATTTCCATGCATATTTTTTTCGCGAATTTTTTATCATCGCAAATTTTTCTACTACGTATTTCGTGTTTGTCGACCTCAATACTTGAATGGCGGTATATAAAAAAATCGAATTCCAACGCATCATAAATTTTTGATTCTTGCATCCTTAAGCACACCTAACGCGCACTAACTTCCTCGTAGACTCGCGGAACGCCCGCCACCACTGACGCGGCGTATCAACCAGCGTGTGTCATGAGTATGTCGGAGTTTTAGAGGTAGATGAGCGCGCGCGTGAAGCAAATTTTCTGGCGCAGGCGTTCGCCCTCTTCCGCCTCTATATCGCGACTACGGGACGATGGAACGATGCCGGGTACGTCGTCGCGCCGTCTGATGTGCTTCGCGAGTAAACACTACACTGGCACGTATAATACACATATGCCTACATGGTCGCACGTACAGGTACGAGAACTGAGCTACTCGCATAAATCTCACTCCGCAGACTCACCTGTGTGACGCAACTGAGTGTATAACGCGTCACGCTGCTCGTGCGAAAAGAGAAGGCACGGCCGTAGCGAACTCGACATGTTAAATCGTGGGGCACAACTGTACCGCCGACGTCGCTCAAGACAGGCTAATATTTTTTTTTCCTTCCTTTTATCGTGGATTTCTTTTTGCACAGCGAGATTGAATAAATTTGCATTGTGTGTACTGGCGACCTATAGAACAATGTCACGGGTCTTCTGCAAAGTGACGGGCACACCGAGAGTAGAATCTGGCAAGAATTATCATAAATATCGTGAAAATTCTTTTCTATATAAGGTCCACCAACATGGCCAATATGTTTTTGCCCTTTCAGAGCTGTTCTATAATCATCATCGGGTTGCGGCGATATTTTCTCACGATTGAAAATTGTTTGTTAAAATATCGTCCGTTCAGATTGCTTTATCGATTTACGAATCGATAAAGCAATTTGAAGGGACAAGAATAAGATTCGAAATGTTTGAATTTCCTATACAGGAAGATCGATAACAGTGGAATCTTCGGCATCGTTAGACTCAGACCCCGAGTTACGGTTTGCCAAACTTCCATCAAAATGAAAATATTACAGGCTGGCATCGTCGAAGCATCATAACATCTATTTAATATATACTCAGCCAAAGTCAAAGAAGAACAATGCTGTTCTATAACCGGTTATGTGGTAATATTACTTTAAGATACTTCAAGGTACTCTGTGAATTTTTTCATATTTTTGAATTTGATTGGTTCGGAAATGGACGCTAATATAGAACTAGTATAACACACAGAAAATTATATATGAGGCATTCTCCACCAATACGGCCACTTTGTTTTCGGGACTTTCAGGTCGATTTGATAATTATTACTTCTTAAAAGTAGTAATAATTATAGTAGTACCCTCTGTGAATTTTTCTTGGTTTCTTTTTCCAGTGGTTCGGAAAGAAAGTTTTTTTAAGTCCGTATATCATGGGAGAGGATGCGAATTTTTTGTACGCTCTGAATATCCTACTAAATATTCTGTATAAGATTGACATCAAAATAAAAAGCGTTGTATTGAGAGGACAAAACAAATGTTCCCTTTTTTGTTGTTGTGAAAGTGGATTTTTTGGTGCCATAGAAATATGACATACTTTGAATTAAATAGTCTACGGAAAAACATAGCTTTTTTGTTTCTACATTTTTTTGGCCAGACTTCATTTATTTTTCTATGGTACATGGAGTTATAAAGAAGCTTATTTCTAAAACGGATGGATTAAAAAATCGGTAAAAACTCACAGAGACGTTTGGGTACTAATATCCCACGCAAAAAAAAAGTATTAAAAGAGTATTTTTAAAAAAGTATTAAGAGGCTGGAGTATTGGACTTTTTAATACTCAGCTTAATACTTTTTTTTTCGAGACTTGAGTATTAAAAAAAGTATTCAATCGTATTTTTGGAAAAGAATTTAATACTCACTTGATACTTTTGTAATACTTGAATCTCTGACCGAAAGTATCAACTTGACTTAAGTGATTAATTAAAAAATGTAATAATGATAAGAATGAAACCATTCTATTTATTAATTTCGCACTGTGATTAATATTGAATTTCGTTTTAAAATACGGTCCGTGGATTAATCTTTTTATTTTATGTATTTATCATCTATTCGCGACATTGTACATCAATAGCCCATATAGATATCCATATTAATTCAACATCCATTTAATAATTAGAAAATATTAAAAATTCTAAGTTAATCATATTTAAAGGCATTAAATTTACATTTGAAACGCGCAATACCAAAAAAAAATTTTCGATTCATTACAAAGTACACTGACATTTTTCAAACCTTTTCCTAGTCGTAAAGTACCAAAGTCTAATTGAAGAAAAGGTTTGATTGGATATGTACTCGGTGGCTGTGTTACAACATATCCTGGAGTCATGAAGATCGTACAGTTTCTTAGCTCAGTAGTAAGCATAGTTCAGAATGCATCGATTTTCGTTTACCCAGCCCTTCCTCGTTCCGCCCTTCCGGGTCACCCCGCGAACGCTCGCGCTGTATTCCCGACCCGAGGGATGTTTCGTTATTTAAACAGATTAGCGATCCGTCGGGCCGGAGGGGGCGTCTTATGTGTTTCCGATGCGTGCTGTTTCTTCTCCCTTCCCTTGGCCCTTGCGCACGAAAATTAATCCTCCTTCAAGTTTGTGGGTCGCAAGGAGCCAGCATCGAGATGGAATGAGAAGGAGGAAGCGTTGGCTCCCTGTAGTCCACTGAGCTGGCCATACTACAGCAGCGAAAGGGCCGCACTCCACCACAAGCTGCCAAGAAGGGATGAATTGTCCTTGAAATTCGACAACGACGATGAGCAAGATGGTCGGAAGAGGAAAGCGGGAGAACGAGATCCCCGAGGCGATAGAGCGAATATAATAATAGCAAGAGCTGGCAGAAATAACTGGAACACTATACTGTGCGGGGCTAATAATCCAGGCTCTACCGCCTCCACCGATTACTGTAATATTTGTTACATATTTATGCACCTGTCAGAAAATCATAAAAAATCACCTATTCACACGCATGTTTCATCATTATTATTATTTTTTGGCTATAAATATGCTGTATCGGTTGGAATCGACCGTGACCTTGGTCCCAAGATTTTTTAGGAACTTCCAGCGAAACTTCCCTTTTCACACGAACATATACTGTACGGTAAAGGGTTATATAGAGAAGTCAATATGATGCTCTGTGATTGATGTGAGTTCAATTTAATTTTTATTTGACAGTTAGTTATTTTAAATAACTTCTCGTATGAGGCTCATAATTAACTGGGTTTTATGAAATTTTTCAACGTCGAGTTCTGTTAATGAAATAAATGAGTAAGAAGATAACTACGTTGAATTATTATATGTCTCTTGCGTTACTGTTGTCTTTTCAAATATAATTAACTTGTGAAAAGATGTATCTTGATAACTAGGAAAGAAGCAAATGGAAAAACACAAATGTCTCTTCTTCTTCGTCAAAGTAAAAATTCTAAAGAGTTTCCTCTCTTCAGAATGAACTCGAAGGATTTATATGTCACTTGATTAAACGTTTGGGTCAATTGGTTGTATTGGTAAACAAGAATCATTAGCTTTGCACTCCGCGCATGATCGAGAAAACACTTCTCGGAGAAATGACCTTTGCTGAGTCTCATTCTCTTTCCAGTTACACTGTTGATCATTTAAACGAACTATTATCTTCAAGAGCCCAAAGAGAGAGCGATAGCGACATGTATAAATCGTCATTATAATGCTGACACGAAAAAGATGGATCTTTTTTAATGTGACTTTACGTATAATTAAAATCAGTCTAATTATATATGAGTAATATCATAGATGTCTAGTATAATATTCAGTATAATAATCGGGGGAGGATTATGTCTCATGTATAATAACGAGACTGTTATATAGATATGGGATTAGGTGAGTAAGAGAAAAGACTCTTTACGCACCAGAAAAGAGAGCACAAAAACGAATCGTTTCCAGGAGTCGATTCCAAAATACAAATTCATGAAGTTCTTTGGCGTTTACCATCCATTAGACGGCGAAGCACAATCCGAATAGCTGATAAATGGCCTAAAATGCAAATTGAAAAATCTACATTTTTGACAAACTTCTGAATAAAATAGTAACGAAATCTTATCTTAAGAAACGTACATTTAAATATAAATAAAAAATACCTTCAATATATAAAATGCTTGGAAAAAATGTGACTTAATTATTTTTTCTACGATAACAGAAACAATTATAGAATCGATAAATTATGATTTACAGAAATAACAGTAAAATCGCTTTAATCATAAGTAATATCATAGACGTTTTCGCAAAGGGCCGAATTAAGAGGTCCTCGCGTATAATACCGAGGCTGTTGTAGCCATGGGATGATGAGAGTAAGAGAGAAGACTTTTAACGCACCAAAAAAGAGAGCACAAAAACGAATCGTTTCCAAGAGCCGATTCGAAAATACAAATTCATGAAGTTCTTTGGCGTTTGCCATCCATTAGACGGCGAAGCACAATCCGAATAGCTGACAAATGGCCCAAAATGCAAATTAAAAAATCTACATTTCTGACAAACTTCTAAATAAAATAGTAACGAAATCTTATCTTAAGAAACGTACATTTAAATATAAATAAAAAATACCTTCAATATATAAAATGCTTGGAAAAAATGTGACTTAATTATTTTTCCTACGATAACAGAAACAATTATAGAATCGATAAATTATGATTTACAGAAATAACAGTAAAATCGCTTTAATCATAAGTAATATCATAGACGTTTTTGCAAAGGGCCGAATTAAGAGGTCCTCGCGTATAATACCGAGGCTGTTGTAGCCATGAGAAGATGAGAGTAAGAGAGAAGACTTTTAACGCACCAAAAAAGAGAGCACAAAAACGAATCGTTTCCAAGAGCCGATTCGAAAATACAAATTCATGAAGTTCTTTGGCGTTTACCCTCCATTAGACGGGGAAGCACAATCAAAACGGCTGGTGAATGGCGCAGGTCGGGACACCGTTCTGGCGTCGGCGGCGTCGAGACTATCGTATAGCACGGTATAACTCCGGATACGGAGTATTCGGCGAGGGTATGGGACGGAGAGGGATGAGACAGCTGTAAATCAAACTACGAAATTTCTGCTCGTCTGCCGACGGTCTAGAGGTGACCGGACCCCAGTACGCAGTGCGTATATCCGAGCAGAAGTGTTGAGCACTGGAGCTTACACGCTTTAGGTTGGTTCGCTACGAGATTCGCAAGGTGTGTAATTATTGGGCCGAAACGAGGAGACCCGGCCGCGGGCGCTCCACATCGCGGGTCAGTCTCGAAAAAGTCCCGACTTCCCTTGTCCTCCAGGGGACCAAACATCGGTATATGGAAAACTGAAAGGGTTTTTATGCTCTCCCCGAATTTCGTTAGTTTTCTTTTGGACTCGAAAAACCTCCCAAATTCTCTTGACGAGGAACAAAAACATTCGAGCGGCTGATCCTCGTAACGAATGCACCATGAAGGATTTTATGATTGAACTAAATTGTCGTAGGATTTTGTTGTAGAAAAAAGAGGGGGCTTGTAAAATAATAATTACTATCTTTCAGCTGCGTCTTATAAACTCACGACCGGAGTCGTAACTCGCCCATCACTTTCGTACTCGCTCTATCGGTTTATTTATTCCATATACGCAATTTGGTGACAACTTTTTTCACACCTCTGCGTATGACGTCAAATGTCCAGCGGCTTCATTAGAAACAAAACAAGGTTTTCGTGAATTAAAATCGCAGTATAAATTGTACCAAAATAAAAGCAATGGCAAAAGTATTGAACCATTCTATGGTCGTTTTTATTTCCGTAATTATTCTTTCCATGGAGTTTTTAATGATTTTATGGACATTTCTTTATGAAATTTGTATTCACTTATATATGGACATTTTGTGGTGGCAAGCATGTTTGATTAAAAATATTAGTTTCAATATTTGGATTGGAAAAACAACATCAAGTTCCTCAAATTCTTTATCTCTGAAATGAACACTTTGTTGCTTAAGGGGTCTTACAGGTTATCAACCCTTGACGTGCGAACGTGGCATCATTGCAATATTGGAAAGCCTAATCTTTTTAAAGATATTTTTTCTGGCTAATATTCTTTAAGTATAGAAAAAATTTATAACGATCGGGGAAACAATTCCATTCAGCACTATTTATATAGAACACATTTATACGTAACTATTGCAACTGCGTAAAATATATATAAATATAAAAAATAAAAATAAAATGCGTGTCCAGCCACAGTACCTGGCACGGTGAATTATATTCATCCTTACATTCCGACTGTATAATGAAAAGGTAGCTGTGGCTGAGTATCGCGCTCGTAATCGTGGTCATCGTCGACGTCGTCGTCGGTTCTCGGCATCCTTCAGATCCGAGCGACGGTTCTTTCTCGACGTTTACTATGCTGCCGTATACAGAATCCAACGTCAATCAAGAGAACACGCGAGACCGAAAATATCCTCGTGTCTCTCGGTAAGAGCAGGGTAGGGTAATTTCTACCATACATACCACTACTACACATCTACTTTGCAGTCTCCACCGGAGAGTCCTGCGAATTTATTCGGGATGATACCGGAATCCGATTTAAATGCGCGAGCATTGCCGGAGGCTTGGTGAATCGAGAGGCTCTTTCGTCCGCATGGTGGGTATCTCTTGCTCTTGAGATGTTACATATACCCTCGAGGGAACGACGATTTCCATCAAAGGACGCGCGGGCGCGATGATCCCGTGCGTCTCTATAGACCTCTATACTCTATACACACCTAATATACGAGACCCAATGTGGTATACACGGTCATGCATGCGGATTCTCTCAAATGATTCTGCGGTGGTCAGGCTCTTGGTCAGATAGCGTAAGCGAGTGAGATGGCAATGGTCACAAGGACCGAGCAAAAGCGAGAGCAAGGCAGATCAGAGTGTGTTGTGACGAGACGCGTCTTGCATACGGCGATTCATCTCGTCGGCCGGACACTTTGATTACCGGTTTCATGCTCGCGCACGAGGGAATCGTCGAAGAAGAGGACTCATCCCCGATGAGCTATTTCCCAGGAGCAGAGGCCTGTCTCTGCGCGCCATTCCGATGAGCTGACAGTCGCGACTGTCCGCCTTCGCTGCAGGACACTTATTTGAAACTGTTTTTTTTAATACTTTGCTTCCTCATATCTGAAAGATTCACACTGAGAAAAAAGCGGATCGTTTATTTAACGATTTCACATGGTAAAACAAATATAGGAAGGCTTGCAATGTTTTTGGTTGAAGCGATGATAATATGGTTCAATAAACGATACTTGTAAGGTTATTGGAAACAATCGTTGAAATCGTATATGCAACAAAACGGCATATTTGAAACTATTCGAATAGTTTTTGAAGCTATTATCATTTTGATGATTGCTACTATAATTATATTTTCTATAACGATAAAATATAGACGTTTCTCCTAGGAATTACAGTTTATAGTTAGATTATCGTCAGTCCAACTATATTATTTTTGCAATTACCAGATATTTCTCTCAGTGCGTTTTCATGAAAAACCAAAGATTTTCCGAGATATTTATATTATTGCAATATAAGAGTGGGGGTCAGAATAGCAAATGACCAAAACAGTGACTGGTTAAAATAGCGAATTTCGAAATTAGGAACGTCTGAATCTGGAGTTAAAAAATTCATTTTTTAAATTAACTTACTTAAGATAGTAGTCTGGTAACTTACACCTTTTTCTACGTCTTCATCGAGAATTTTTTTTTTTATGGAAAAATAAAATTCAACGGTTATTTTTGTTTAGTATGTTTTTATTGACATTCAGAAGACACGAAAAAGAAATTTCTTACTGTATTTCAGAATATTTTCTTATTATTATTAGTCAAAGTAGATGTCTAAAAAAAAGGTACGTGGCTGAAAAAAATCAAATTGATTATTGATCTATGTAATTGTCTTTCCTGTCAGGACGAAGATCTTATTTCCATTCCTAACTTTCCATCGTACAGCCCGATTTGTGTCTGAAAAAAAATCACTTTTATTTGTTGAAGTCCGCCATTTTGTTATTTTCTGATAAAATTTAATAACTCTACTTTCAACAAGAACGACAATTCTATGGATTAATAATCAATTCGATTGTTCCATTTCGTCAATCGATTGGTAGAAAGCAACTTTGGTGGGAATATTTCTAACAATAATTCTTGCGTTCATTCGGTGTTATATGTTCTGACATGAAAAATAAGATGTTACGAAATTCAATTCTTCGATTCTGCTACTCTGGGTCATGTGGAAAGTTTGAATCATCTTAATTTCTTAACGAGATGTCTTGGCAGACAGAAGTGGTTTTGGCAATGATAAAATAATCCCTGATTATGTTTCGCAATTGCAGAATTGTATTAATTCTATGAGTTGACTGAAATAATGAACTTCAGCGAACATCGCTGTTATTCAGCAGACTGATTGATTTGATGTGAGTGATTCTTAACTTAACTGATAATCTATTTTTTGGTCATGCAATTATACAATTATTAAAAATTTGATCGCATGTCTGTTACAGATATATTGTTATTAGTATTTACCCGTTACATTTTAAAGGTAATATGTTAGATACTTTTCGGTATTTAAACACGCTGATATTAATGTACAACGATGTGATGGACATGATGGCTTCATTCATACGCAGCTTCTTGGTCGCGTTGAAGGGTCAATCAACCGTCGCTGATTTTTGGTCATATATAAGATACCCTCTCGCGTGGCAACATCACCGAGAGCGTGAAGTGAAGCGTAAGCTCGATGACGAATAACCCGTTAGTGTTGGGCACCTCATCAGACACTTCGACCGTCAGACACTTCTCGCCGAAGCATATCAATTAAGAGAGCTGTCTCAACCACGGCGATCCTGTGATTAAATGTAATTGATAATTACACCTGATGAATAAAATCAACAAATCGTTCATTGTCGAAAAACAGTTAAAATTTCATGTTTCTGTACCGAGTGAAATTTCTACAAACTTTGATAGGTATGCTAGACTTATCCATCAGAAAACGGCAAAATTAATTATGAAATCATACGATCATTTCTGCTGTCAAATTACCCGAGTGAAGAATGTATAGAGCTACAAACGACGTGAATTAGTACGTGTTATCGGACAGTTACGTTCCCGACAGTTACCATCGGTCGGTATATACTGGTATTGTTCTGCAATGAAAGTGATCGCTCGTATCCTAAATTCAACGTAATTAATTGTACTTTAATAAGCTGTTCCGAATTAAACGTAACCAGAATTATTGACGCAACCGAAATCGTATTTATTCACCTATTGATTCTCTTGAATTTTTCATATTTATCAGAGTTTTACTTGCGTGGATTCTCCACTGTATCTGGCTTCTTTTTGTTGCTTGAATGTTCTCGTACCACGCTTTTCTTCTACGCGTAATGAATTGGCCGTTTCTTCCTTTTCGGAAATTCGACGTGACAGATCAGATTCACCAAACAAACTTCGCAAACCTAACCTCGTTCCATGTCGGTAACGTCGATGCCGGTCGAACAGTCGCCCGATATTGCGGTGTTGCCACGATGTGTCGTGTGCTTACAGAGCCAATGGCAGATGAGTCAAGACATAAGTCAAATTAGTTTTAATAACATAATTGAATTAATTACGCACGTGAAAACAATCGCGTCATATGATTGAATGAAACGTTTTTATTTATGAATTTAATTGTGGAATATGCAGAAAGAATGAATTATGTTATTCTTCGATGACGATAGTTGCTAGTGTCTATGACTGAGGCGTACTGACATAGCTTAAGGCAGGATAAAATGAATTTGTCGTTTCAATGTAAAAAATGTAAAATTGTCCATTTACGTATTGCTGGTTACATGAGCTCTCCCAACCCCTTTTTTCCAATAATCCTTCGGGTTCGTTGAACCATAATTGTATTTCTCGAGGGTTGAGAGTTACGGAATGAAGATAGAACTCTTCGAGTTCGGAAAAGCGTTTAGCATAATTTGCGGCAAGAGTGTATGGAACAGTAAAACTGTTGGTTGTTTTGCCGGTGCTGAGCATCGAAGAAACAGGCTCTTGTGAAGGGTGCAGCGTTGAGGGTGCATCAACCCCTGCCCGGACTGTACTCATTATGACCACGGTGGCATCTTGACTAACCGAGGCCAACAAAATAAGATACGATCAAGACGAAAAAGAAGTGAAACTTTTATCCATTGGGACGTAAAAATGAAAAACATAAAATAAAATAAAATAAGGAAGAATTTCTTGATAATAATAAGAGAGAAATCTGAAGATGCCGAGCTCCTGTGGGAAGAATATCTTGCAAGCTTCGTTCTGTCTCTGTTCTCAACGCTCGCAGCTCTTTTGCCCTCGTGTATTGGAAACTCATTTGCATCAATTAACTTTTCAATGACGTCGTGTAATTGCATTCACCGATCCTGAGAATCTTCCCTGGTACGTCCAAGCGTTCCTCCAGGACGTAAATATTAGGAGGACAAGAAAATTCACGATACATAAAGCAGCATAAGAGGTAAGACGAATGCGAGTGATTCAGCTTCATGACGATATCCCCAACCACATTGAGTTCCACGAAACGTTTTGCATCGATAATCTCGTTGCTTTTAGGAGTGAATGGGACTACTGCGGTCTTTCGGCCATTCATCCTAATTTCGCAGTGAACGATGATTATCTTTAACTTTCTGTTTTGCTACTTGCTTATAAATCTAATATATATTTCATTTATTAGCCATTCACATAGAAATAGTCAGAAGATTTTTCGAGTGCAAATTTGTGTAGAGAAAAATGACCAAAATTGCGGAGCCTGAAAACGAAGATACCGGTTTTTAGGAGCGTGCAGGGTTTTTGATAAAATTCCTTATAAAAATTCAGGAGTCATTTTAAATGTAAATAAATATTCGATAGGTTTCCACAATTCCTGTTGCAAAAATAATTTCTAGAACGAATCAGTGTGAATATTGTAGTAAAAATAAGAATTACTTAAAGTTATCGATATTTCGAAGTATCTAAAACGCTTTTTTATTTAAATTATACAAATCATGATAAGTGCCAATGAACTGGATCAATATTACTGGATCTTCTCTGTAGCAGATTAGGTTGGAAGGTTTATCGGGGCATTTTTAAAATAGGAATCCAAATTTTTCATGTTATAAAGTTACATCAAATTAAAAAAAGTATGAAGGAGCGTGACGTTGTAGTTTTACATATATTTAATCGTAACCACTAGACTTTTCTCCCGTGCTAAACAGAGAAATTATTCTACGGATATTCAGATCAATGAAAGTTCATATATACATTCAACCATTTCAAAAACCATGAAGCTACTAAAGAATAAAAAATGAATGAAGTCACAAATCTTGTCTGGATCTTATGGCAGAAATATAGACATAAAGTTGGTCTGACTCTGATCGGCCAATTAACTGCAATTCACTGCAGTAAAATATCCTCTCTTACTAGTAAAATATCCTCTATTAAGCAAGATATGGCAAACCGTAAGTCGGAATATCAAAAACTGAAGCCACCTTTTTATCGTTCTGTTTGGTCGTCGAAGGGTTTGACAAAAGGCCAACTTTAGACTGTTATAATCGCTGCAGGTAACAACGTGGCGCGTTTTTTGAATTGTTATTTTTCGCAGTTGTGAAATAAATTTTTTTTTCTTTCACTTTTATTCGAAAAAAAATACATGCAACATCGCAACTCGATTATATCGAAATACTGAAACAGAAATAGAGTCACGGGAAGTAGCGAATCGCATAAGCATGCAAATATCATGTTTAACCATAAGAAGAGACAAATAAAAGGAAAAGAGTACGAGCAAAGTGATCACGTTGTTGCTAGTGATAATATGTTTCATCACCACAGTAACAAGAGATTCATCAATAATTGAGGTAAATAAAAATTTGTTAGGTTATTTCATTCTCATGCTGGTATTAAAAGAAGAAAAATCCTTAATGATCGGGACTTTCTCGTCATCCGTTAACAAACTAATTGTGGGTTGGAGTTATCAGTGTTGTCCCTTCGTGAAACTTTCGTTATAATCATCGTGAGAAAAGCCACAGCTGTCTTAATACCCAGTTTATGATCTCTCGACTATAAGATACACAGTGGTATGTATATATCTACTGAATTATATTAGATGATGTTAATGCGGAGGCGCATCCGCGTCGTAAACAACTAAACAATAACAGCCCCGTCCGCCAACTACCTCCACAATTCGTCGATGCTCTTGCTAGTGGAAGCAGAATGTATCGAAGCGGATGAGCGTGTCGGCTCGAAGACCCTTCAATCGTTATTACCTAAGGGAAAATTTTAATAAATTAAATGCAAATAAATAGCACAGACGTGGTTTTTCATACTACAGCTTTGTTAGCACCGCCCGTTATAACGTAGTTCGCAGCGGATTTGCATGTTACCTACTAGCTTCTATTTGATTTTATTATCAGCCAAGCGTAGTATGTGTTTTTTTCTCCATCTCCTTCTTACTCTTATTCCTGCTATTTTTATTTCTCATCGACACGAAGATTGCTGAGCGCAACTCTCCGTAAATGTGATAATTCAAGGTTCCCAAGAGCTCTCACACGGCGCTAATGGTTCACCTAATTAAGTAGCTAGTGCAGTGCGAGAGATGGCTGAGCGTTTGCTGCTTTCAGTGGTGAGAAAGAAGAACTAATAGTTTTGTATGTAATGTACCGAACCGCATGCGTTGTGCTTTGGTGCATATTACAGATCCCTCTTCTTTCCAATTTCGCATTTAATTTTATGGGAACTAGTTTCACTTGAAAATATTTATTTATTTGTAGAAAATTATCAATTTTGAAGTTCTCAAACATTTTCTTTTGGTGCTGCAAGTAATACATTGTCGAACATTTCTTCAACAAGTTTCCTGGGGGATTCAGAAGAGAAATTAAATTTTTTAATGAAATTTTTTGTTCTTTTGAGATTCATTCTCAAGTGAAACGTGAGAATAAAATTATGTTTGTGAAAAGCTGTCGTGAATAATTTCTTAATTTTCTCGAGCATGAGGACGAAGTGTTATTTCTGTAACAAAATTCAGGATAAATGTCGAGTTTTTGAGATTGACTGGACATTTTAAGGTATTATTTTTTATTTTTTATTTTCAGTGCGATTAGAATAATGTGAATCATAATATTGGGTGAACGATCTTTTCAATTTGAGATAATATTAATTTTTAATAAAAATACAAGTCTCACAAAATAAAAACGAATTCGAACTTCTCCTTGTCTGCAGGCTTATTATGGGGTCAGTGATATAAATCCTGGTCTTTTCATATTGCATTTTTATTGGTCAGAATTGGGGTTAAAATTGCATGACTCAATGAATTATCGGAATTACATCGACTTTATGACAACATAGTCCTCTGTACTAGAAACCAACATCATGTTTCCGAATTATAAAAGAAAAATATAGGACCAGACGAACTTGCCCATACTTTTTCTGACTTATTAAGATTCTGACTTCGATCAATGCTCAATAGTATACAACAACATGGATTATTACTTTTTCTGTATAAATCTGACATTAGAAGAAAAAATTTCCGATTAAATCGGTCCCACGGTTAAATACACCCCCAAATCGTCTAGTGCATGGCGATTTGGTGCAAATCTGGACCAAATTTCACATATATATTGATTAGAAAAATACATAACATCCTATACTTTTCTCAGGACGGTTTCAAAAATCCTCCTGTGAAAGAAAACTTTCAGGGTTAGTGCCTTAAACAATGCATCGGAATTTCGTATCTTTGTGTAAAAATAATTATAACGTTATTTTATAATTTACAGGACGTGCACACAAAATTTTAACATACCATATTTTTCCAATTTCAATAAACTTGCAGTTACTCGGTTTCCTGAACACGTTTTGTTATTATATTTAATGCGGAACGCGATTGCAGATACAGGAATAAAACATGCCTCTGGACAGTCTGCGAAACAGAGCAAAAACTAAAGTATCACATAGCGTTTGGCTTCCTCCAGCAGCGAGGAAAGCCGAACGTCTACGAGCTCCGGGGGCACGGCTCATAAACCACAGCATTACGATTCTAATTAAAAGTAATATCGTTCTATCGCATCCCTGGTCCAAATTATACGGCCTCAGCTAATCACCGAGCGTTTGTGAAACGAGCGCCAGAGAAAAAGCGACTCGATGAGAAAAAAGACACAGCAAAGAGCGAAAATATAAAAAGGAAAGAACTAAACGACGACAGACCTACGGGGGTAAAAAAAGGAAAGGCCGGTGTGAAGACGAGTGGAAACCACCCTTGAACGCGTAAAAATAATAAAAAAAGAAACGAGAGGGAAGAGTGTATATTAGGAGAAAGTAAGAGCATGAAATTAGGCTCAGTAGCTCTGTGGCATCAAAGAAACGCAAAAGAGCCTGAGGCTCTTTTTTCTCGCGATCTTACACATTTTGTTGTTTAGCCGATAAGTACTCTTTTCATTTCTAATCAGTTTTTTAAAATTGCAAGAAAATTTGTATTGTCAAATTTTTCAAAGGATGTAGATTAAAAATGCGGGCAATAACTGAAAATTACGTCACGCGATAAATTAAGTCACCCTTTGACACATGACGACACAAACAGCTGATCAACTGTAGGGATGTGAAGAAAGGAATGTTCGTATACAGTATAGTGTGAAAATAATATTTAATAATGTCAATCAGGTTAATTCGACGAAGCGGATTGTTGAGGTAACTTGATACGTGTTAGTCAAATCAGTGTTAAACTTTGGGAAGGGCTTGTACAAATTTTTTAGGTTCAATTAACGGTTCTATCAAATCCATTAGATATCAGCATGCGTTCATAATATATAGATAAATCAACAACGACATTTTGAAAAGAGGATACACTGACATATGCAAATACTCGATGATATGTTTCTGTCATCCAGTTATATTTTGGAAAAACTATAATATCAGTTCGACAATGACGAGCTTAATTTGTTGATTCAAAGATGCTCTAAGGATTTAACAAAGAGATTTTTCAGTAGTATTCTTTGTATAAAAATGGCGACCGTCTGATTAACCAGCTTAACCTAACATTACACATACAAATGGTGGTAACTCTTGAACAAAAAATACTACTGAAGAATTCGTTTTCTAATATATGTATAACTGGATGACATAAACATCTCATCGAACTTTTGCATGTATCAGTATACTTTATTCATAATTCTTGACTGTGGATGTATTTACATAGTGAAAACTGCTGGTGCTTAGAATAATTTTGAATACCGTCAATTGAACCTTGACAATTTGCAGAAATGATTTCCAAAATTTATCACTGATTTGTCCAGTACGTAGCGAGATGATTATCTTAATTATCAGAAACGATAAAAAAATTGCTTAGATAGGTTTTAAGCGATCAAATTGGTTCGGCCAATAAAAAAGTTGATTATGGTAACAAATCAATTAGCTGGAGAGAAATCGGTTTATTGAACGTACAAATCAATTAATTTGCCACTAACGATTGAAGTGTCAGAAAAAAACTTATTTGATGGCCGAACCAAGAACCTAGCTAACGAAGTCTCCTTGAAACTTAGTATTTATCAATGCCAGATGGTTAGAGCAACTAATAATTTCTCTCCGTGCAATTAAATGTTTCTTATGTATTCCGATACAGTATAAATTCCGTAAACTTAAAGTACCTATCAAGGCGAGATTTTTAGCAGTTGTCTTCATGAAAATTCGATACATTAGTGCATTAGGAAAGAATGGCTTCGGCTAACACTTTAGTGGGTTTCAAGAAGAAACGGTAAATAGTAGAGGGATAACATAAAAAATTGAATAAAGATTACGGCGAGATACTCCCATAATAAATAAGCAATCAAAATAATCAATTTGAGAGATATAACAAGAACCGAAAACATGAAACGAAAAGGAAACGGTACATAACGACAAAGCTACATTGAAGAAAAACGAGATCCAGTGTGGGAACGAATGAAAATCACCCTTGCACGTTGAAAAAAAAAGAGGAAGGAAGAGTGAGTATTAGGAGAAAGTAAAAGCATGAAATTAGTCGTAGTAGCTCTGTGGCGTCGAAAAAACGGAAAAGTGCCTGAGGCCCTTGCTCTCGATTTGCGCCCCCTACACGGTGTAACCGTTTTATTCGATAATTATGCAAATGCCCGAATGATTGTCGGGCAATATGTCCTACGAATAAAAGTGGAGTCGAGCGATTCGGTTATCTTTATGATTCCGAAGTGTGCGCGTACACCAGTTAGAAGGGCAAGGAACTGAAGAAATAAGAGATCGTGGAGAAAGACGAAGAGAAAGCAGGGCGCTGGATTCACGTCGTGTCGGGGTGAGATCCACGAGAATAAGAGGAAGGGAAGAGTCTGTACTATATACACGAGCAGAGACCAGGCCGCCAAGTCAAGTCCTTCATTTGCATCGAAACGTTCATTTTTTTTTCTCTTCACGCTCTGTCCTTTATTTTTTTCCTTCTTCTTTTACGTTAGGTTCTGGGCGCACAGATATGCTGACAGGGCTCTGCCGAAACGCGTTTTGCATTTTTACAGAGTCGCAACCCCCAGACCACCCTCGGCATGAACTGTTAGGCCAGCGAGCTCTGACAGCATGCCCTTCCTCTTCGACTCTGTGGAGGGCGGAAATATATTTTCCACCATCGAAGTTCGAGATTTAAATACACCCCTTGGAGACCCAAGTCCACCAGGTACCGTGCTTCGATAATTTTCTAACCAATTTCGTTATTGACGATTCGATTTGCCAGCAAGACACAAAGGGTAATTCGACTATGCACTGTCCCTAAGTCTTTTTTTATGCGGTGCAAGAAAACTTGACAAATTGTATATTTCTTTTAGGAAACGTTTGCGTGTGAAGTTAGAATGGGAATTTATTCTTTGTAGACAGTAAACATTCAATTAGAATTTTGGTATTCGTAAATCTCGATCTTGTTATCTTAGTACATCTATCAGAAATAAGAATTGAAAAATGACCTTTTTTAGATCCGAAGGTATGAGGGTTACTAAAGAGACGCCGATAAACTATTCGTAAATCCTCCGTTGAGAAACATGCAGTTTTCACATTTGGGGCGAAAGTCGTACTTTTCCTACGTCATACTGAAAAATTTCGTTCAACACTTGAGAGAAAACGTTTTTTCAGCTAATACGATTGTGATTGAACCAGTGCATATGAAAGGTTGATGGGAAATGCTACGAATTACGGATTTTCGAATTATGGCCAGAGAAAATCTGTTTGCATGTTTCATTTTTATTTTTAAAATTATCAGTGAGATTGATTGTATACAACAACAATAACAACAAAAACGAATGGAAGCAATGCAGGATTTAAAAAAATTAAATGTAAAATAAACTACAATATAATAAAATTCTTATCAAGGAATAATAAAAAAAAATAAAATAATATATATAAAATCCCAACCTTTCCACTGATCTTTTTTAAATTAGATATCTACTCTTCCTAGAAATTATTTTCCGTACTTGAAAATTTGTACTCGACAAATAGAGTGTTAGGAAAGTTAATAACGTGATGTTTCCAAAGATAAAAAAATCCTGCTCGGATTTTTTCCAAAAATCAATAATAAAGGTATTAGAAAGAGTGGCTGCGGTGAACCCTCTAAAAGGGTCTTTAGGAACGTAATACTGATTTAGGGGTAGGAAACAGTAAAAACCAATAGACGTAATCAAGCATAAAATTAAAGAAAAATGGCCGCTGAAGTAAAATAACACCTTCGAGGCAGCGTCTGTAAGTTATGCAAAATACGACTGTAGTCAATAACTGGGAGAAAATGCAAAAGTCCTCACCTGTGTAGACAGCGACAATATTGACACTGAAGTGTCAGATGTGTTGGTTCGATAGTCTATAAGTTTGGTGATCGTTGGATAGATCCAATCAACGGCGGTTACGGGTAATTAAGACATTTTCTCAACACTAGGCGACGACGACCTTCCGCGTGTGACTGATTTAATTAAGCGAGCAGGAGCCTGGGCAGAAGCTAATGCGTATCGTACATGTAGTTATAACCTGCAGTACAGGCCACTTCGTCGGCTCTGGCCATTCTCGACAGTCTACGCCCTCTGCAGGAAGTATATACGTGGGGATTATCGTTATTTATTAAAATATATTCTTGACAAAAGGGTGGAGCCAAGCTCACCGACCAATCACACTACCTCGCGTGCTTCATGTTGTTACATTAAGCGTTCCGGCAAATTGATAAGAGTATGCACCAGCTCGCATGGCCCTGAAGCCACAAAACCACCCTTTCACATTGTAAAATCCCGTAATTCGAATAAATATTCTTTTTTCATCGACCGGAACGCAAAAAAATAATAATTTTACGAAATTCTTTAGAAAGTTCGACTGTTAAAAAGCGTTCATGGTTCAAACATTCTATACCGTTAATTCTTAGAATTAGAAAATTGTGTCCAGTTAACCACTTCGAGAACAAGTATGTATATGTGTGATGCAAAAAATAACAATTTTTGGAAAATTCTTTTGAACTCTTAACTGTTAGAAAGAGTTCCTGGTTCAAGCAGATTTTATACTGTTTTTGTATTATTAATCTCAGTGAAGTAGTTGGCAACTAATATTTAAACATAAGTATAAATATTAGTTGCCGCGACTCTTGGCACGGATTAATTTACAACAATTGCAATAATAAGTGACTTGGATATACGATAAATATATCAATTCCAAAGTTCACCAAGTTTGAAGCCGAATGACTTAAGGATATTCTTATGAGAAACACGGAAAGGAAACGACAGAGGGCGCCACTTAACACGTTAGTCACTAAGCTGAGAAGAATTCGTGCCAACAGCCTTTGCTAGAGAGAGAAGGACTCCGAACGTTTTTCGTTCGATTAGTGACCCCAAAATCTGAAACACTAATAATTATTATCAAACTCGAATATTGGCTGTTTCTCGATGTCCATATCGCTCTTTTGATCAGATACAAAAGAACTTGGCTTACAAAAACTCTACATCTGTTTAGAAAGAAATACCTGCGAAAAAAAGATTCGTTGAATTAATTTTTGTAGTGCGATACAACCAATTAATTCGTTTTTGCAAATTACTTAAGTTTTACAGCAAATAAACAGAATCGCATTTCGGGTATAACATTCTACACGAATAAATACGACGAACTGGAAATTATATAATGTTGGATAATTATTAGCCAATTGTTTAACCATTTTTTTGTACGCTGTACTTGCTTATTAAAATTATTTCTCAGTCGGGAGTCGTGTAATTTACGTAATTTTGTTTTCATTTAATATTTTTGCTGTCAACATTGACTTTTTGAGATTATAAGTGACGTATAAGCTTATGCAACTGGTTATGCAGCAGCTTGATGTGAGATTATAGTACTAATTACCACTCAGCGGATCAACTCAGAGACATGACTTAGGAACACTCATATGCAGTATGAACTAAATCGTTAATTATGTCAATGTCGAAAATTCATGGATCAAAACCCATGCAGATTGTTATGTAAGCATTGTGCTAAAAAATATCAAGGATTATTTTGCATTTCCATGAACAGTTTAGTGAATGTACTTTTTTTTTATTTTCATAAGAATTCGAGGTAATGTTTTTGAACAGGTACGAAACAGGTAACTTCCGGGTTTTTTGTCGTATAAACTAGGCAATCGGCATTGACAATATTTAAAAATAATCAATAGGATAGGGAAAACGGTGGACAATAAAAAAACACGTGTTTACGCTTCTTACAATAACAACTATTTATTCATACGTAGTAATGTTGAATTACATGAATACACTTCTTGCCTCGATATTAGATTTATGAGTCCGGTGTGACGTGCGAGTCTGTGTTGTATTTTATTAAACTGAACGCTCCTCAGACAACCAGACACATTTTGTCGTTCTTTTCTTTTACTGACAATAGTTTTGTCGAGATATGCGACCTGACTTATGTCCGTTATGCGGAAACGCATAAACGCACGACACATACGTACAAAGTATATACGTAGCATGTTAAAATTCCTCCGCTGCGTTGATCGGCGATGGCAGATACAAATTTGTCTACATCGGTGGTTAAATTCTCGGCTCTACATTGAACTTCTGTTATCTGTTTCTTTTGCTTCTGTAATAGACTTAGCTTTCTAGCTAGACACTACGATTATGTGAACTTTACAACACAAGAACCGCTTTACGGTCGGTTTTTTTTTTTCAAAAGACTTTGTACATGGATTTTAAATACGCTTCTCGCGTGACCGATGAAATATGTTTCCTTGTGAAGGTTCTTCTCTACCGTAATTCTCTCGCAAGCGGTAGTGCGCCATCTACCATAAAGTCTTGTGCACAGGAAAATTCTACATTTCCCACGAACTCGCTGATAATGACCGTGGCGATTGCGCGAGAATACGATATTGATTCCGGAAATATATTTCAAAGTCATGTTGATAGTACACGTAACGCGGGACACACGCATATGGATTAAATTTAGTTGTCGGTAATAGCTAGGTTTATTTATATAAATAGAGTGTTAGATTCAAGAGGCTACTGGGTTTTCTGTCTCCATTTTTTTCCTTTCCGTTCTACGTATGGTACAGTGGCCGAGCCGCGGCCCGTTCCACCCAATTTTTGTCGACGCGAGAGATCATCGCTGTTTTCGTCTTCATCTTCTTCTTCACCATCATCATTATCATTATAATCATAACCACAATTATCATAATTACCGCTGTTATATTATATGGAAGGCTTTCTCTCTCAAGTCAGACACTTTTTTTCTCAACAAACCCCCCGATATATATTTTATAATTGGTCAGATTTTACCACTTCTTGCTTGTGACTTTTTCAACTTCTGAATTAAACGTTTAAAAAATGCTGCTCTCTTTATATAAGTGTCAGAAAAAAAAAAATTCTCGACGCAACGATTGCTGTATTAAAAAGTATAAAATTCGACAGATTAGGTAAAATATCTAAGATATTTAGAAAAAAATTGTTGAAAGTTATTAACAATCACACAAATTCGTGCTGTGAAATCGGTCGAACTCATTTCGAAAATTGTTAAACTGTACAGTGAGAAATAATCTCTCGCGTCGATTGTTAAAAAATGTCTTGTTGAGCGAGAATTCGTCAACGTGAAAAGATGAGCTTTTGGACACGACATTTTCGTTCTTTCCATTTATATCGGATTGCTATTGGTAGTGGGTTCATTTTACGATTTGCTTATAACTTACACGGTCGATGAGTTCTCGCTCGTCTTTCTTTCTATTAATGGGTGTCTCTGGCTGGTCCCAAAAATTCGTAAGGGACCGGGCCGCCTCTCTCTCTCCCCCTGTCTGGCTCTCGTCTCGAAGACTTCGCGCGGCTCGAACATAATTTTATATTCTCTCGTCGGCCGATCGGCACGTTACCGATCGCGAGACGCTTAATGAAAATGTCCGATATCACGGTATTACTTTCTTTTACAAAAGTTGCGTAGGATCTTTTAACGATCGAGCCTCGGCGAATGGCACACATCATTGTTGCATCCTCTTCGCGCTGTGATCTTATTAATTAACTACTTACTCGTTCGATATAGGATTATTAAATTCTATAGGAACGCATGCACTCGCGCACGCACTCTCAAGCAGTCTTTATAAATTATATCTCTTTTATTTCTCGGTTAGCTAATGCTCTCTTTCTCACCTATCACTCTTTTTGACCATTTCCCGATTTTCTTCAAACGATACGCGGATCGCTCGTTGAAACCGGCGCGACGATTTTGTTGCATAAATCTTTACACATCTGTCGCGTGGATCAACGGATACGATCGCAATTTTTTCTCGTTATTACGACTCGTTCTCACCGAATTATCAACGTTTGACATTTTCATTTTCAACCCCGGACAGAAATTTATGTAAGTAGTATATTTGTGCAAGAAATATATGATTTCATATGTGAAATATACAACAAATATGAAAAATATATGCAACATATGTTTCATACGTGGTAATCTTTTATAATTCACATAAATTAATTGCATATATTTCACCTACATAAATCGCCGTGGTATTTCTTTTCTAATCACTTTGATCGGTAAGGTTCGAGCCGAGAGATCGGACATTCGAACTCAACCGTCATCCGAATTTCGCGTCGTTGTTGATATGTCTTCGCTCGACCGGCGGATAATCTTAATTTTATACAAAGACAATAAATCGTTTAACCTTCGATTTTTCGATTTTCTCGCATTCTGATCGAAGCCTCCGACGATCGACGGAATTTCCTTACTAACTCGAGTAAATATACGAGATTTTCGTCCATTATCGGCTATCCTCTGTTCTCTTGCTCTGTACATACGGCTCTGTCTCTTCACGAGTATAATTTTTCGAGATTTTACCGATCGCATTTGTAATCGTTAATAATTTACACACGGTTACATGGATAAACGTCCTCTCTTACGTGGAGCACTTTCCACAATGAATAGCTTCGCGCACTATTATCACGATGTGGATTTTTAGACGGAAGAGCGTCTTCTCTGCGTCTTATGGCTCGTCGCTATCGTGTTTCGTCGATTCTTTCAAGATTCGAGCGGTTCACGTGCGATTCTCGTGGATTGTTCAGTGCAGCTCGACTCCGTGTTCTCCGGCAATGGCATCAGTGGCTTCGAGTCGGGCACTTGTGCCGCCGGGCCTTATAAATGCTCATCATCGTGCCTTCTCTTCTAGGTCGCGCTCGTGAATAATACGGAATTCTTGTAATAACCCGTCCGCGATTCTGCAACAAATCAATGAGAAACGATCATTGAATACATATTTTGAAGCTGTATTCGGCAAAGTTCTTTTATAAATTCACAAACGATGTCTATCATGAGAAAATGTTGGAATCCACATAAATTATTGGTGTAAATATTCATTAATATTGATAATTGAAGAATTATTTCATAATTTCACATGAATCTTAGCTAAACTGGGGAAATTGATTATACAATTTTCGGGTGGGATTGACTGCTTCAATATAGATATATTTATAAACACGTCTTAGAATACAATCGACTCAGATACCGCTAATATCCGATCCGGATTGTTTAAGAATAAAATATTATCCGTCCAATCATAACGGGCGTCATTATGTTTATTGCATAATGTTATGTCAAATCGATGCTGAGACCTGGTATGTTTTTAGTCGTTGGCGATTCGTAATTGCTTGTTTATTCGAACTTGACTAAACATTAGACTTTGGAATAACTCTTACTTTTGAACAAGTAATAATAATAAATTTGAACACGGACATTTGAACACGGGCGAAAAAAACTTATATTATGCTTGTACATTTTAATATTAGGAAGAAAAATAGTATATGATACGTTTTTGCAAAATGTGACTTATTCTGAACGGCGAACTGAAACCATTTTTTTAAAATTAATTTAGGCTGCTACATAAATGATATCCTTGACAGACTAGATTTAAGAAGGTTATTTATTTTCAGGCCATTCGAGTTTTTCCGACTTTTTTAACGAATTCATTGCATGC
This sequence comes from Tromatobia lineatoria, assembly GCA_949699805.1. NCBI lineage: Eukaryota > Metazoa > Arthropoda > Insecta > Hymenoptera > Ichneumonidae > Tromatobia > Tromatobia lineatoria. The sequence continues at coordinate 12,932,646 of OX453041.1, read as the reverse complement.
CGAACTTACTTCAAACAGTTTCAAATATCGACTATCAATTACATGTAATTTGGACCAACTTATCAATGTATAATTGTCACTTCACTTTGACTGAGACTTTGACGCCATTTCTATGAAACTTTTTACGTGTGGAGTACTTAAGAATAAAGATCGCATTAGTGAAAATCTTGGAATGAGAAATACAAGAATACACCTATAGAAATGCTTAATTAGTTTCGACTGAAACAGCATATCAGAATTTGTTTATTTAAATGAAAAATATTTATTAGATTTTACCTATAGATATTACTCATTACAACTAAATGATTTTAGTAATAAGTTAAGCCATTTTATTCAGATACCAAATAAACGATATTTTAATTCAATACTCGAGTTGAATATTGCTACAAAACAAATATTTACGTAGGAAATGAACACAAATTGAAATAATAAATTATTAAGCTCTCGAAAAAAAAAAATCATTTATTACAATGAAATTTTATTCAAATCTAATAAACTTTTTCTCTGGGTGTACAGAGAGTAAAATAGAGATCAGATATGATATGGTTCAGAAACAAGATTCCTGAAGTCCTTTGGGAATAAAAGGTAGGCATAGTTTCAGGGACGAAAATTCGAGCCTGCGTGATTCAGGGCGAGGAGTCGAGTCATCGGCCCTTACTCTCAATTCGGCCCTTTGAGATTGAGCCGCCACTTGACTTTTTATCGAACTGTCGTGTATGATTGAAAAAGGATGCATTAATATTGATCTCAGCTCAGTAGGTTTTCGTCTGCTCCTGAGACGCCCGAAAGGAATCATCATCTTCCCCATCCAACCCCAACCCCAACCACGGTACGTTCTGGTCTCAGATCTCGTTCAACACCGACAGTGAGTCTCAGCAAGCGCCTCCTCTTCTCGACCACGGGATAATTGAATTTCCGTTTTTAATCACCTATTTTTTAATCACCGACCCAAAAAGTGACGACTCAATTTAGTCTCGAAAAATCACTTTCACTTCATTCGTTTATCTGCTCGTGTTGGAACGTATATCGAGGCGTCTGCACGATATCATGTTTTTTGTACTAATTCCAGTGCATAAGTAAATAGTAGTCATTGATTAGGGGATAGGCCATATCAATGGGAACATATTTCAAATGATTTCCACAGATAATAATTATGAACGACTTGGAGTAATATTTTTTTCCTCTTCTTTTGTTTTGTGAATTTTCAATTTTATGATCATTTTATTATATTGACCTTCACCAAATTATATTTCCCAACGTATTTGCTAATCCTAATTAAATTGAGTTTTATTTTCTGAAATAATCAACATCGGTTAAGTAATGATTGATTTTTACCGCTTTCAAAAAAACTGGTCATATTTTATGGCAAGAAAAATGTATCTGCGTAGTTAATTGAGTGATTAAAGAACCAAAATAAAAGGAAATTGTGTTGCGGGAATTTGCAAAACGTCGTCACACTGCCGCATCAGCATCAGCTCGTTGAATATAAGAAAACGATTATTTCGGAGCGCGCAAAGTCATCCCTGGAGGCCGCAGTATGCCTCTTTGATCACGATAGTTTTTGTCCCCTATCAACTTTGCCTGCTCTTCTCACAACGGCAAAACTTTGGCAGCCCTGTTCCAAGTTTTCGTTCGCTTAAGTTTCGAATTCGACAGCCCAAGGTATGCGAGCATCGCAGAGCAGAGACAGCTGCAAGAACGCCAAGTTGGAGCCATCTACCGGTATTCAAAGTAGTTTCTAATTAAGCCCCCTCCGAAGAAATTACCCAAAGTTTGATAAATATTTGGATGAAGAAATCCGGCCATAGTTGTGAATTCACGAATAAATGATCGTACCCAGGTCATCATTTTCCAATTGTTGAATCGCATCATAACTGTCTCGTCCATCAGTGGCTGCAGTGGCAGTCAATATACTAGTAGTAGTGGTAGTAGAAGTAGTATCAAGTAACGAACCTTGAAGAGGAGACTTGACTTGCTCTCTCTCGGCTGCCTGTTGCTGCCGCGTCTTCCTTTCCTGCTCAAGCTCCTGGACCAGTGATTCTGTGACAGAAAAGAGAACCAATTGGAGTTCGTATCGTCTTGGATAGTTTGCATCAAATCAGGACAATATAATCAAAAGAATTTTCTGAAGGTATTTTGCATAGAGCTGATAATTTAGATTGTCTTGATCAAGATATATTGATATCATGTTCTCTACATTTTTGCATAACGACAATAAAAAGCCGTTTACGTTTTTCCAAATGCTGTTTTGTAGATGAAGATTGATGGGGATAATGGTAAAGTTGGAATCGGGTTAATAGAATGTCTTTTAGATTGTCTCAAGTGAGGAACATTTGAATGATCTGATTTCAAAAAATCAAAAACATTCAGATAGCCTAATTGTTTTCGGTAATTTTCGTAATTTGTAATTCTTATTTTAACGGATTTCTACTTATTACATATAATTACACTTTTAATAAAAGAAAGGAAACCTGAATAATTTTCGAAATATAAACATAATGACATTTTTTTTGGAAACATAATAAATAAGCAATCAGATATTCTGATTTCTGAAGATCCTTATTTCAAGCAATCAGATAATCACATGGCCTCATTTCAAACAATCGAACATTTGGATGGCCTGATTAAAATAGATTCCCCGATTTAAATCAACCAATTAGAACAATTGATTATGCCACTTTATAACAAAAAAATCATCATTTTGTTTCCACGTATACCCTACAACCCTTGACAAGGTTTTTCTAATCGGGTAATCATCATTTTAGATGCACTATTATTCCAAGCGTCGACAACTTTGCTTGTTCCAGAATTCTCACCTGAATAGTATCGTTACAGAGCGATAACATGACACTATATCACAATACGTGTTACGCCAGCCTGGAGCGGGGTTCACGGACACGCGGACTTGACTCGTCGACGCGTGAAAGCACGAGGAAGGATGAAACGGAGGAGTAATTAGTGGAAAAGCAAGCGCCCACCCTCTCGGCTTGAGCGCTCCCGGTAAACGGATGGGGTTGAAAGGGACGACGAGTGAGCGCGAACGGGCAAACGGGATAACGGGCGAAGGCAGGCGTGAACGGGCCGGCGGTCGAGCAACAGCAGAAACAACCACGCCGCGGGTTTGCTCACTGAATTCCGCAAGGATTAGGGTGAAAACTGGAAAATGTCCCTTTAATGATAATACGTCGAATTAACCGGTGCGCAGTCGACGCCACAGTCAAACCCCGCCACCCAAACGCTGTATTATTATACTTGGCTGACCCTCGCGCTCAATCTCGGCTCTCGCTCGGACTGCATGCCATTCATCGTACTTAAATTCCTGCGCGTGTTATTATTATACCTGTGTGGGCGAACCTCTTATTCAAATTATCTACCAAGGTTTAAAACACCCTCGGTGTATATATGCCAAGAATATGAGAAAAACAAGGGTGAATTGTAGGACTATCAGTGACTTGAATTGAACATCAAATTAAATATAATCCTATGACTCAGTATAAATTGTCGAAGTTTTATTATTAACATGAAAGTAATGTCGATTCTGACCTGGAGGTACTCAACTTCGTTGAGTAAGGTATATCATTATATACTAGCAAGAAGTATTTTATCCTTATCTATCTCAGAGGAAAAGTCAATGTAGGGATTAATATATTGATAGAAAACGCATCGATAAATTAATATATTATTTAATGTTTCAAACATTCTTAGAGAGTCATCTGGGTAGAATTCCTTCAATAATTATTATTGATATCATACGAAAGCATTCAAAATTCGCGCGATACGTGACTGCGCAATCATAACAGACTGAGTTGGCTTTACGTTAAAGCTATCAACGACCAATCAGAATGTGTGAAAACTGGCTTCACTTCTCGATATCTCAACTTTCAATATGCCTCATTCATTGCAGTGTCGTTATTCTCAATCATCAAGATTCATTATTGATTTTTTTGCTATCACCCTATCATTTCGCTTGATGTAAATTATGACACTTCCATAAATGTCTAAGATGGGTATTGCATGGGACTGAATATCGCCAGGCGTTCCATCTCCGAACTCATTGCCTTTCTCCGTCCCGCAAAGAGAACACTGCTCGCGCAATGGTAAAATCCAATTGCAAAGCCATTAAAGCCCCGTTGGTTGAACTGGCAGTCTGGAGAAATGGTTGGGTTAACGCTGTGTATAGTCGTACACGTTTGCGTGGTATGGCTGTTGGTGCTCCTGCTGGAACTAGACGCCGGGGCCGAGATTCCATTATGCTTTGAGCAACAATAGCTGAGGGCTGTTCCTCGCGGCATCGGGGGTGTGAATCGCACCGAGCGTTTCGTCACTTCGCGGTATATACGATACTACACAGTAACGCTAAACTGTTACGCCAAGAGAGCTAAATACTCGTATACAGTCATACGTATACTGTGGATACGAGAAAGGGAGTGAAACGCTTAGGCTCGATGTTTGCGTTTCACTGAGCCAAATTACCTCTCACGCCCTTATCCTCACGCTCTCGGTGTTTCGTCCCTTTGATATCCAAATGACAATTTAACTGCTCAAGATACGGGAGGATTCGGGACAGCGTGCGCCTTCGTCCTTTCTGTAGCCGCCGGTTATAGAGGAGCAAGACTGTTTTGCCAAAACGGAGTGACAAAACGCAGAGAACAAAGAAGGGGTGAAATCTAAGCGGGAGACTGAGTTGAACGACGTAGCTTTCATCGAAACCCCTTTAGCAAGTTGTGCTACAAATCTGACGAAGTGCATCCGATTAATAGCCGTCGTTGTCGTTCACTTATTTAACGATGCGTGAACTCCTTAGATCATCGTTAACCCCTCATTACTCATGTTACAGATATTCTCGTCGCACTGATAATGTTCTGGATAATTATTCTAGATTAAAAGTGGACACTTAGAGATGTTTTGATGGGTATAATTGCAAGATGCTACGTTAAAAATCATGTGAATCGATTGGTATGAACAGCGTTACATTTATCAACTACGTTTACCGTCAAACATGCAATGTCCCCACTATTAACCAGTAATTAAAAATAGCAATATTATGACCGAACATCATTGAAGTAGCTTAAAACATGCTATTGACATGTTTGTCATATTATTTCGTTTCAAATTCGGAATCAAATGTTTGTTGTGGTGTCGTCCTCCTAAACCATTGGAGAACGATCATTATTTCATGATCATTTTCGGACAAAAATTAACGTCTCGATCGATAAATTGTCTCGGCCAAGACCCAAAAGCAGACGTTGTCTTTCGATAACAAGTGATGCACACTGTGCAGAAATGGAACAGTTTCTTCGTTGACCATAATGGGAATGATTGTTCGGAAGCAACTGCGTAACAAACGTCAAGAAGATCGTAGCAAAAGAAGTGTACGAAGCAGTATAGTGAGTCAGAAGAGCTGAAGTAAAGAGAATCATATAGAAAAGCCAATGGAGTATAAGAGAGCGAGGAAGATGACCAACGTCAAGGACACCTCGGTTGATCGTGCGCTGCTAACAGCTTCGCTACCGTCTTACACCCTGACAAATCGTGTGAACAATGAAAACAATTTCAGACCGGTTCGAGCGAGACTGTCGAACCTAAACGGTTGGCATTGTATCCGTATAGGCAGCAGCTCGAAGCGTCTGCGTGTTCCGTTTTTTCTAACTCCAGCGTTTTTCCCTTTCTTATTTCTCGGACTTTCTTTTATATTTATTTTATTATAGTATTCCGTTTCTCACTCGGATCGGTGGCTGCGCTGGTCCTTGCTGCTGAAAGAGAAGCTCATGGGCCTCTATCTTCGACGCGCTATGACTCTGCGTTTATCCGTACGTAATTAACTCCGACACAATGCCAGCCAACCAGCAGCACGAGCAGAAGCAAAGCTAGAGAAGGGGACCGGCTTGCCTCGGGGAAAGAGACGAAGATGGAAAGAAAGAAGAGGCGAAGGAATTGAAAAACCATAATAATAAAGAGTGAGAGAGAAAAAGGAAAAGAACCGGACCTGCTTGCTGCTTCTGCTGCTACCATGTGGCCCTATACCCGAGAGACTCTTCTTCTTCCTCTTGACTCCGGCTCTTACGATGCGATGCTGCGAAGCCGTGCCGAGAAAAATGCACGCATTGTGTTGCCGGCGCCTCTGATTCTTTGATTTCCGATCGATACTATACTCCTCTGTAGCCTTCCCAACGCTATAGCGCGCTATAGCGTTGGAGGTTATATCCCAACTAGTACCTTCGACTGCTCGCTTTGAACGAACGCTACTTCTGCGCCATGCCGCAGCATCTTTACTCCCGACCGTTCGGTAATCGAAGATCTCTGTACGATATCTTCGTGCGCACACCGCGTTATCTCGCTCAACGAATCTTCAACACATTATCGTAAAACCCTTTCTCGTTAGATTTTCTCAAGACAATGTATCGTGAATGTTGTATACACAGACGAGTAAGATGTACAGAAGATACGTTGTAGTCGAGTAATAGATGATACTAAGTAATCTTTTAGCAATAACAACATTGTGACGGTGAAGTGTATAGGTACGAACACAATCAAGTTACCACCGATAGCATGAGATGTTTTGGTCGTAGATGCCTAACAATAATAATTTGACTGGCGATTGAGCAGCCTCTTAGTAAGTCAATTATGCAGTCGATAATTGTGGATTTGAATAAATAATCTGAAGCTTATGACAGAATATACATCGTCATTCTGTTTTTGAAAATCTTTGAAGGACTCAAAGAGTTTTTAAATTTATTTTCTATTGATTTATCGATTATTCACAGACCAATTAAGGAAGTCCTTTCGCATTAACTAGTCAAATCAGCGCTTTATTTTGAATCACGTTTCTGCACATTTCGTTAGTTCTTCCGCCTTTTCTGATGAGTGGCTTGCTCATCAGCATCAGTTCTTGATATAGAGACATATATTGATATTCCTCCACAGACACGTTTTGAAATAAAAATACCCTGATACATATAAATGTGAGATGAGGTTGTCTGTCATCTAATTTTATTTCAGGAAAAACTAAAATCTTGGTCAGAATTTGACAAACGATAGCTCATTTTGTTTATTAAAAGGTAATCTATTGATTAAGTGGAGACATTTTCTTATTTTATTCTCTGTAAACAAATTGCAACCACTTTTTATCTACTCTAACCTATCATTAGATTTACACATGCTTGTCAATTTTCAATTATTAATACTTATAAGGGATTCGTCCAATTAATTAATGTAGCATATTTATACAAACAAAGTAACGTATTGCTCGTCATAATCAGACTAATATTATGATTTTTTCTAATATGACATTGGATGATGACATGATTCGAGATTCGTATGTATCAGCGTTTTTCAATTTCAAACCTTGTCTGTGGGTGGATTTCTATATTGAGAACTAATACTAATAAGCAATCGACTCTTCAGAACAACCGGTCGATTTGCCAAAATGTATAGAAACGTGATCGATAAATTAGCACTGATTTGACTTGCTAATGCAAAAGGACTTTAATTGTGCAGACAAGTATTTAAAATATTATCGGTTTTTATCAAAGTTGCACATGCATTTTTGATGTATTAATCTATTGCTAAAAACAAATTTAAAATTGTGTGTTTTTATATATATTTTTGAATCGTACTAGAAGATTTAATTGTTCTTATGCTTTATATCCTATTGATGTATCAATACTTTTTAATTTCCGTTTGATACTAGCCGAATAAAAGAGAGGACGATGCAAATGAAGAGATGAGATCCAAGTCACGACGTTTCGAGGACGCAGCTATGGGCGGGAGTGGCAAGACGCCGGTAAATCCAGAGGGTTGATTTCGTATAGCGTTGCGTTTTTAATGCTCTGATCTTTATGTAAAACAGAGTGGCTCGGCGCGCGTGCACAAGCGCTAGCACGCTTCTTGACTGTTCTGCTAGCTCTCTCGGATATGGTTCTTGAGAGTGCGTCAAGCGAACCGTGAAATTATATGAATCGAGAGAAGAGACACGCACAGAAGTGGGCGGGAGAGTGTGCGGAGACACAAAAAGCTAAAGAAGAATTCTCTTGCTCTTTTGCATCGTTCGTCTCGTCCTTGCGTACTCCTCTTTTCAGATCGCTTTTCGACTCACTCTCTTATAATTTCAAATTTCCGCAGGCGGCAATCCGCTTTCTCTTCACGTACGTCTCGTTTCATCTTTTGAAATGTTCCAACGCTCAAGTCCTGAACAAGCGCGAATACATACTAGGTTGGTATTAGGTATAATACGAACCTATATGTATAACCCTTCGTACTAGGGCGAAGTCACCAGTGAATAAACGATGAAGCAGAACAATTTGTTTATCATGAATTTTTATGGAAATTAATATTTCCAGGCTGCCGTTGAAAATTTTATCTAACGATCAGAATATTGTTTTATCTGATACAACTGGAAAACATATCGGTTTACATTGCAAACTATAAAACAATAAATAATACATATCAACAATCCAAAAACACCAGTAAATAAATAGGATTATCTTTCCCATGCAAATTTCGACCAATATAATTGCACCATTCGACGTCACGTTGTACAACCTACACGGTATTATTCCTATAATTTTTTGATAATTTTGTCTGTTGGTTGCTATACATACAAAACAAAAGATTATTCAGCCGCGTTAACCATCTGTCAAACGGACAGATTTAATTCGATTGTGACAGTCGAAGGATTTTATTAAACATAAACCGTAATTTTCGTCACATGGTGCATTTCAATTGGTCGCAATTCGGATGGGAAGAATAACCCCCCGAAAATCACTCCAGCTTCATAATTAATCTGATATTTTCGAAGCTCTTGTGATATTACAAATGATAATTTAACCTACACCTTTTGTCATGTAATGGAAGCCAAATTAAATTTGAAATTATATCCCGCCTTGCACAACAAGCGAACGATCGAACGATCCATGCGATGGATTGATCTTCTGAATTTTATTTTTTATTTTTTATTTTTTGATCTTCTGTATTAGCGTAATTAGATCATGTGGATAGTATATATGGGCTAAGGTCGCACATCGCACTTTGCGACGAAATAGTCGTGGAAAAAAGCTAAAAAATATAAAAAATGAAAATCAAATGTTCCGTTAAGTTGCCAAAATTTCTGATGAACGCTGAAAGACCTTTTTGTTCATTCACTGATGACTGTTCAATTACTAGTGCATTCACCCTATTCAGCATAACAAACCGGAAAATTGAGAGTAAGCATAAGTAAAATGAACATATAGTTGAAAATAGTTTTCCAATAGCTTATTAATTATGACATCTCGTAGACGAAGTTTTGTTCTGAAGAAAAAATGGAAGACTGTGTATTTATCTAAGCCTCGACAGCTTTAAAAGGCCTGCTTTAAGACAGGGCTGGGAATTTCGATGCCTGATATCGAAGTTCTTTTTTGATTTTCGTTGCTTCCGAATAAACGATTTCTAAACTGATCAAAAGAACTGGTACGAAATGCAGTTACAATCGATAGAGAGGTTCTAATGATAAGGCGTTTCTATATGGACGATGCACTCCAAATGCCAACGTTCTGAATTTTTTTATAGAATCTTCGCCAATAAAGTTTAGAATCGTCTGCCAAATATGAATTCGATCGCCTACCGTATTTCGAAAAACGCCAATGTCAACGTTGTTCATGTAATATCCGTCATGGGTTCCAATCGCTCAACAATCCTTAAAAAGAGTAAACAATGTAATGAAAAAAAAAGGTAAGAAAATGGGTCGAAAAGAGAATTTGTGTTCCAAACTCGTGTTCCAATCGGAAATCGATTGCCTATTCCATTTTTGAGATATTATCAGAGGAAGTTGCGTCATGCGTTTCAATCTCTAAAACACGCATTCTTAGATTATTGCACTTTCTCGCACCAATCTATTCTGCACGGAAAACAATTGATATCTGCCAAAAAAGTGACCTAAGAATAAATTGAACAATCGAATCATTTGCAATAAAGCTCTGAAATAGTCCAATGTATTGCAATTTTTCATTTTTCGTGCCCTCATATTTTGTCATGACTAGATTGACGTTTTGTCCAGGACTTTTTAAATAAAAATACAAAGCAGAAATTTCGAAATTGCTTTCGCATTATTTGAAGTGTTTTGCAGCCTTTTGTATAAAGAAGCCGAAATTGATTAATACATTTCCATATTGGTCGTGTTTTTTAAGCAAAAGTAAAAAAGGGAAGCAACGTATGTACAAGGCTTAAAAAAATCGATTATTCAGACATTAACGATCTTAAAAATTGTCCATGCTTGTCTTTTTCGCGACCGCTATCATCACAACATTTTGCGCTGATGTGCGCACGCGCCTTACAGACTCGACTCCCGTTGACACTGATCTCATCCCATTTTATCGAGTTAACTCGCATGGAATCGAGTGCACACAATGGGAGCGACGAGTGATCTGTAAATAAGCGGGAGGAGTGAATTTCACGCTCGAAGCAATTGGAAAACGGAGGGTACGACGAAGAAAATGCGCAAATTTTATAAAACGTTATGGCATCGTCTTATTTTTCTTACCTCGGTGTCGTTTCAACGAAGAAAGCGGAATTTTATGAAAATAAGACGGCAGATGGGCGATCCCCTTAATAATACATCATTCGGATGGCACGCGCTGTCTAGAAATAAGCGCAAGAAAAAGAAAAAGAAGAAGAAGAAGAAGAAGAAAAATCAGCTAAGACGAGAGTATGAGGCTCCGGCACCTACCGACGTCTCGGCTTTTCGTTTTTAATTTTAAGTCCCTCGACACTCCGGTAAATAAAAGCAGGACCACCGCGGTGATCGTTACATCAAAACTCCGATACTTTCTTCGCTTGTTATATTTGCTCTCTCTTCTTCTCACTGTCTATGAAAAATAAGAGGAAGGAGCTTTCCCCGAATTTTATTTAAAATCTCGCTTCATCTCCCACCACTAACATCATCCCTCTGTGAAACGAGATAAGATCAGCTCTCGCTCACGTGACGCGCACAATTCCAATAGCAAATCTTGCGCGATCCGCTCGCTTCGCTCCGGTGGAACATTTGTTTTTATATGATAATCCGCTAGCGCCTCCGCAATATTATTACGTTTTCTCATTCCCTCCCGTTTTTTTTTTTCTACGAGCAGTAAATCCCCTTCCCTCACGAAGCACGGGGTGCCTCGCGGTTTTACTTGTTAGGGGGCTGCTCGCTCGGTGATTGTGCGTGTCTTACGCTTGCGCTTCTGTTATACCGCGGAGAATAAAGAAGGCAAGTAAAAAAAACGGAGCAGCACGAGAAGAGCCACGCGGGAGGGTTGGATAGGCGAAAAAATTGGCCGACGAAATCGCACCTCGTAATCATCGTCCTCCGTCAGACCAGAGATGGTGGGAGCCCTTACAACCCCTGTATTTCCGGTGGCAACCCCTCTTACTGTGTTATGTGCTTGCAGCCCTTTGCATTTCTTTCACTCTTTCTCTCCATTTGTAGCTTTTCATTATTACACCGGAAAACCAGGGCTCGCAACCACAACTGTGCGTGCATCCGACCTCAAGTTCTTTTTTTCAAGCCCCAGCTAGACACCATGGGAGGCAATTATTTCTTTCGTTTGGCTTGAGGGTAAATATAGCTGATCGACGAAAATTGAATTGTGTTCTCAATGCGATTGAGCAGGCAAAACAATGAGATCTGCTGTACTTCTATTACTGTTCTTAGTCCCATTAAAAATAATCATACAATTATACTCATTTTATTTTTCAGGGGGTTGATTATAAATCGAAGCTCAAAACATATGCTTCAATTATGCACGTGTAATGATTTCACAATTTTTCAAATAATTTTACGGCCAAGGTAAAAAAAAAAAAATCGCTTGATGATTTCTTTCCCAATAAAAATTCTAAGGTTCTTGTCAACATTAATATTCTTATTTTTATGGGTAAATGCGTTTTTATTTCATGGACAAAAAAATTAAAATGGATGTTCAAGGGAATGTCATTGTTTCTTAAATTTTTCAAACCGTAGTTTGAAAAATTGTTTCAAACTACGGTTCTTCAAAGTTGTTTCTGTTTGCATTAAGAATATATCCATATTGTTTTTATCAGTTCCGTTCTATGCTGTAAGAGGCGCAAATTGCTTATACCCAGCATAGTGAGGATCTACTCCGCTTCAGTCTCCTTACTATGTTTGCTGGTATACGCACATTGCGTTTCACGCTTTATCACTCTTGCGAGGTTATTGTCTTTCGCGTGTTAATAAAACGAGCGTTTCTCGTGTATACGCACGTGTGTTCAACCGTGTTGCCAAGCGTACGCAAACCTATTCTTGGACCTCTGTTCCACCTCCTCCACCTCAGTCTCTCTAAACACCTACGTATGTACAGTAATATAACCACCGAGGCTACCTATCTGTCTATTGAGTTGATAAAGCGTGAAGGTGCGAAGCGTGAACACTCGAACTAATTTGACGGTAGACTTATCCCACAAAAATTAATAAAACAGTAGCATCGATTAAGTGTCTAAGCTATGTTAAATTCTTGATCAGCAAGAGACGAACTTATCGAAGGCTACAAGACTCAATATTTAAAAAATTTCTAGATCGTCAATAACCACAAAATTTGTAAAAATCAATGTGTATTTTTGTCGTGTAGCTGAAAATGTTGAAAAATGTTACGATCATAATTAATAGAGAATTGAAACGAACTTATACAATGGAATGTATTGAATATTCAAAAGTGAATATTAAAAGAATTTACTCCAACGGATTCACCATTAAATAGATTTCCATGATTGCAATTTACAATGCATCAACTCCAATGGTTACAATACCTAACTTTACGTTACCTAATTTTACCCGACCAAAGATGGTCACGAATGAATTAGAATAATTTGATCTTGGTATAAAAACATCAGTGTCTCAACAATTGATAATTACAACGATTGTAAAAAATGTACTATATTTTCCTCTCCGCAGTGAAGACAGAGAAAGAGAGCTCGAAAGTAATCCCGCTTCCAACACCTCGGCATGCAAGAGTAGGGAACCGCAATCATTTCAATTCTCGAAGAATTTCCAAAGACTCCGCCCATCAAATATTAAGCGGGCCGCCCGGCGATTTAAAATGATTGCGGTTGCGACGAGAGTGTGTTCTCCGTCCGGGCCGTGAGGATCTCGCCGCACTCGCGGGGGCTGGCACGCAGAAGCTTTTGCACGGTGGTTGATACACGATACACGTACACACGGCTACTGCCTTCGTGCTATGTGTACAACACGCTCCATGCGCAAGTAGTGCTGTTGAACGTTTGTGTGAAGATTTGTCTTGGCATGCGTTGAACCCGAATACGTGGCGAGAACAACCGAGAGGAATACACAGAGAAGAACATAAGGATAGAACGACGAGAGGGTAAGAAAGGGAGAGAGAAAGAGATAGGGAGATGAAGGGAAACGAGCGGGGATTCGAGGCAGAGGTTATATGCTTGCTGAGAAATTATTGCATATAGTCTGAATATTAAAGCGTGCCGGAGTGCTCCTACGTCGTGGCGCTGTTGATGGTGGACGTTGCGGGAGTAAGCGAGACCGAAGGAATCACAGGCTGGTGATAGAGACGAGAAGAAGAAGACGACCAAGACAGCGATGAAGGTACGAAGGAGATGAGACAGAGAAGAAGAGGGAGACAGGACGAAGAGGGAAGACAGGTAGGTAGGTAACGCCACCGAGAGCCGCGCGCGTTGGCCGCCGGGGAAATTACGGCTCCTTCCTTACTTGCCAGAGATGTGCATAAACTCTGCATTACAAGCGGTGGTTCTCATCTAATCTCAATGTCGGCACCTCGACTCATCGTACCGTGTCAAGCACTCATTCTTTGGTGACAAACCCTCAAAACCACCGTTGGGAGTATAAGAATAAGGAATACCACCTTTAGAACCTTGGCAAAACTCTTGGTTAACCTCTCAGCGAGACGGAAAACTCTCTATCATGTTACAGGCAAAACGAGATAGGCTCACCAGGGGACCAGGTACATTTTGCAGTCGGAGTACTGAGATTCTCCTCTCTCAACGACTCGGGAGGATCGTTACGGATGCTGGTGGAATCTCTGCCATGGCGGAGCTCTTCGAGAGCCACTGCTCGTATAGAATGCATGACTCGAAGACACAGCAGAAGCAACAGCAACGACGCCGGCTGAGCGGCAACGGCAGAAGCAGAAGCCCCGAGGTCCCCTCGGTGGCGTAAGTGCCTACCTCAGACGACTTTGCCTCCCAACCTACCGCTCGGTACCCCACCTTACGTACGTTGACGGCGAAAGGTGGTGGCGGCTGTACCGACGGGCTATATCTATTTTGTAGTACTATATGCTTCACAACTCCTCTTCCCTTACTCCTGCCCTGCTCGCCCTTGCTTCGTCTAAATCTCCGTTGTTTATTGCAAATGGATTCCGCATCATGATGCCCGGGTGGGTTCGCTCACTCGCGAGCGAGACCCTATTCAAATACGTGTTTCCTCGTCAGCTTCGGGAAGCACCTTCTCGTCCTTCTCTCCATTGCCTACCCCTCATGCTAGTGGGTACCTCCCTCCACTCGATTTTCACCAATCCCCAACGTACATGTGATACCCTACTATCGCCTAGTAGTGACTGGGGCTCGTTGGGTCACAGCGGCAAAGTTAGATCATGCGAGCTTAAGATAGTCGCTATGTATCTACAAGTTTAGGCGAGGTGCAAATGCTGTACGCAAGTTGAGTAGCGTAAGAATAATTATGTAAAATTGTGAGATCATATATTGGGACATTTTGATAAATGGATTTTTTTCCGAAGCGTTAGGACGGACATTTTTTGGGAAAGCATGAAACGATTTCGCGATCGATTTGATACCAATTTTATATACTGATATGAGCGCAATTTGTATCGTAGCGACTATTTTTATAAACATTTTAAACAGCGCTCAAATTAATCAAACGTAAGATTTTCTATCTCTATAACATCGTTTTGAGGAGTTGCTAGAATCGAGTTATGCATTGACCTCGAATTAGTCGGTACACGTGAAATCAAACCGATCTCTCAAGCGCTTTAGAATTTCTTGAGATATTTTATCTTAACGCATCTCAAAAGTGGCAGTTTTTGACGTATGTCGCTCTGTGATCTCAATTCGACATCATTATTTTTACGCTGGTATGAATCGACTCTGTAGGAATTGTTAATTTTTTATCGGAATATTAGTGGGCCACGTTATATTACGGTTTCAGAAGAATTTATATAACCTAACATATAACTAGCACCGTCATTTTCAAAACTTGTAACGAAATATGAATAAAATGCCGTAATAAATTGTTGATTTCGACACTGTCTCGTATTACAGGTAATCTTACCACGTAATACCAGGCATTTAATTCTATAGTTACATAAACTATAATGTTATCGTAACTAACTTCGATTATATGTACCCAATAATTAGTTAAGCGGCTATAAAAATTATCGTATGGCCTATCAATTATTGAATTTCCGACGTACCATGATCCTTGCATATGCACATTTTGTGTCGACTACCACGTGCTGAGCAAAATTCAAAAGAAAAAACAATTTCCATATTTTCTACGAAACTTGTCTTTGACTAAGATTACAAAACAAATCCATCGATATCGCCTGAAGGTTCGAGCAATCCAAGAGTTACTACAAACCACCAAAGATCTGTTTCAAATAACCCCGGCCACCCCGATTATATCCAAAGCGACCGCCAGGGTTGTTATTGCCCAACGTCGTGATTGCTCTCGCTTGAAATCTTTCGAATAATTTATTTTTGCGATAACTCCCTCGAGCATGGAAAGAGGAGCGAAATACAGGAGTGGGCTTGTCGTTTCGTGAAGCAAAGTACAATCAGTGTAAACTTTTTGCCCATGAACAGTGGATTTTCTCGTGGTAGGTACGTCGGAAATTCTCATACACACGGTATCTCTCGCGTACGAGATAACGCCCGGACGTAGTACAGATTTTCTTGATAATCGGTGGGATCAGTCGATTCGCTCGGGAGGTCAGAAAAATTGAGTGGAGCCTGATACGCAAATGCGATTATCGTGTGTAGCAGCGCATTGGCCCGGATAGAATTGTGGTACGCTTTTACTCTTCTATCCTGAAACTTCTCTCTCTTTTCTTTCCTTCTCACGTTTTTAGGTATCGTTATGCAAATAAGGATATTTGTTTCGCTCTCCAGGCAGAGAAACGTACGGTAATTACACCGACGGAAAGTATTTCATTGACTCAAAAGAATTAAGTTCTTTGATTTTTTTTATTCATTAATTCCTTTGAAAAATTTCGTTCATTTCAATGAAGTGTCGGATCTGAATTTTAAAGAAAAGATTTTATTGCCCGTAAAGGAACAATTTCTTAATAGGCATATAATGATGAAATAGTTTTCTTGGCTCAAATGAACAGTTCCCAAAATTCAAAGAAGCGATATTGAAAGCGAAAAACTGACAATAATAATGGACATACGATTTTTTATCTTTCTTTCAGCAAGTGATGTGAAATGGTCATTGCAACCTTTTCCTACCTAATGCGGCACGAAATGACATATTTTCCTTTATCGTCAGATTCATTTTAGAGATTATGTTTTGCATTAGTAACTCAAAAACTGTTGCTCTGAAATCAATGAAAAACGGTTCATTAGTTGAACAAAATGTTTCCTTGATTCAATGATACCACTTTTTATAAGGTTTGAGATCATTCAAAGAAAATATGGTATTGATACTAAGGTATACTATTTTCTTAGCGAATATTCCAGTGATTTAACGAAACCTTTTCTTTTGGTGTAATAATTCAGAAACGATACAACATAAATTATTGATATCTGGGTAACAATTGTATCCTTTCGGGTAACGTAAGGTCGTTGATACGGTCAGGTGCATATCTTTCGGTGTGAACTATAATTTTCGTACTCAACACTTACCTTGGTAATTCTGCCAGAAGGCTGATGCCTGACCACCGATGAGATCGAGACCGTAGCCCCAGCCAGGCTTTATTGCGTCGGGTGTCGACGGTTGCTGTGGTGTACGTGGAACCTGCGACTCTCGGTACTGTTGTGACTGTTGTTGTTGGTGTGACGATTGCTGCGACGACTGTTGCTGGGAAGATTGTTGTTGTTGCTGCTGTTGGGACTGCGAGTGCACGGGACTTTCGTCCGTCGCTTCCGTGCTCGTGCGAGCTTCCGCCGTTACATTTTCTGTGAGAGAAACAACAAGAATAAAATTAGGCCTAAGTATAATTAACATTTTTTGAAAATTATGTTTCCATTTTTCTCGAAATTTTTACGTGTAGATTAAAATATATGGATTGAAGAAGAAAAAATGGTTTAAAGTACTGAAGTAACAGTTGCAGGCGGTGAACAGAATATTTTGGAGATTCAATGATATCGTTAAGCATTATATTTTTCTGATCTTGCTAGAAATTATGAAACGACTAAATATAACGTAGTTTGTTTTGTGCTTAGTTCTTTGAGCCTTTATCTTTGAATTCGGTGGAAAAAAATAACCGGAAATTACATTTAATTGTATGAAATATCGTAATGCGGTTTTAAAAATTATTGGAATACCCTGACATATAATCCTTTCATAATTAAAATAAAATACTGCTATGAATGAAATTCCATTTACGCATTATTACAGAACAAACTAATTTCCACGTCAAAAATCCGTTGGTGGGTTATTAATCCAGCCAATGATTTTCCACATAATCGCAACACGTATTTCCGGCGATATGGCCCTACGATTAAGGGAAAAGCTCTTGAAACACTCTAGTTGAGAACGGCAAAGCGAGAGCCTTTTCCATCTCCGTGAACCCCCTGCGCTCGTTTCGTTTGATTTGAAATTAATATCACGACTCCTCTGGGCCTGACAGGGTTAATCAGCAGCGAAAACGGCAAGGAGATCGAGCTGAGAAGAGGCGAGGCACACGAAACGTTATATCGGAATAAGAGATTTCACTTAAAGGGTTTCGTGTTTGAGTTTTGGTAGTGACAGGGACGAGGAAGGGCGGTGAGCCACCCCCGCTAGTCGTAGGGCGCGAGCAGAGCAGCAAGAGGTTTGGGAGACTCTCGTAGCCGAGAGAAAGCAAACTCGAAGGTGGAATCGTTGGAGGTGGTGATGACGGAGTAGTAGTCGAGCGATGAAGGGCCAAGGGGGGAGAGGGAGGGGCAGTGGAAGCAGAGGGAGAAGTGCAACAACGGCGAGGCGGACGGAGGGAGCCGGATAAGTAAGGAATCATATTCTGCCGGGTGTCAGGGTGTTTGCTCTGCCTCGGCGAATTAATTAATTTATTCCGAGATCACGCCGAGTAGCCTCGGGCTGTCTTCGCGTCAAAGTTTGGGCCGAGGTTGTTCGGACAATCCAGCTATGCCAAAGAGCTTGGGAGATTGAATGCAAACGCTCAAACTCCATATCTTGAATTACAGCTGCTTGCTGGACCTTCCATATCGTTAAGCAACGGAAAGTTCAGCAAAAACGATATTTTATCTTAAGGAGGCCAATTCACATAAAAAAAAGTCATGATAAAAAAATGTCCGTAGATGATGTAGTCTTCTTTGGAAAAATGTTACATGGAAGCTTCGTTGAGTATATGCCAGGCTTTACAATTCTACAATTTTGTGAAGACATGCAGTGCATCTAAATGCTATACGGTAAAAATGGATGTTATGCTTCCTCTATGAGGAAGCTTTGTTTTCGTAAGGTTTTTATTTTCTGAGATTTTTATGTCAGTTCGCTCGGAATGGTTCAAAACTTCAAGAAAAGTGGTTTAGAAAAAATATGTATATGTGTGCGTATCATCGATCAATGTTATATCATTATGTTACATCGATCGATATAATGTAAGCCTTTCTAACTCGGGAACGACTTGAGATATTAAGCTGAAATTTTCACTATGGATAGAAGGGGTCAATTTAAATCGTTGATACGAATTTTTGTTGAGATTATCATAATCGTTAAGTTCTTACGCGGCGTTGAATTTTTTTTAAATGTTTGTTAGCGCGATAACTCTTTGAATTTTCGTGATATTGCGCTTAAAATTGGTATGAGTATGAGCTTTCATATACCGGTGATCCCTATTAAATTTGGTTAAAATCGGTTAAGCCGTTAAAATAGTATGAAGTTTCGGTTTTTTTATTATTTTCGATTCGAACCTTTGTATCAAATATCGAGCTGAGAGTTAAATGAGCGCCAGATTCATGATCAGCGGAAATGCGATTTAAATGTAATAATCTTAAAAAGAAGTATATCACTTACAGGATTTTTTTTATATGACTTTTTTTAGGTGATCTGGACTCAATTATTACACAAGAAGTTGAGAAAATATGATTAAAGCGATGCTTACCGGCGATCGCTCTGACTTGCTCGGTAGACGCACCAGTGGCCTTAAGAGCTTCCTCCAACGTTGCACGTCTCTTCGTCTCGAGATCTAGCTGCTCTTGAAGACGTCTCCGCGCACGTCGTTCTTTCTTGAGACGTTTCTCGTATAGGACTGGAAAATATTTTAAAAAAACATCGTTTATTAGTCTCGCTGTATAAATATGCTATAATCGAAGTTATTAAGCAAACAATAAATACTATGAATAGTATGCTTGCATTCAAAAGCAGTGAGTTTCTGTCATTGAATAATAGAGCTTCCAAAACACAAAGTGATGTAATATTATTACTTTTCTTTGTTTTTATCTTTTTTCATTTATCGTGTTTGCATGTATAGATACAAATAATCGGAGATCGGCAATAAAAATGCATAATGCAATGCCGAAGAACTTTAAATAAATCAAACTTATAAAACCCAGCACATCTATGCGTCTTCCCATTAAAACATAACGCCAAATATTGGCAGATGATATATTCCCCAGAAATATGACACATACTAATATTTTAACAGAGTTCCTTGATGTTGAGTTATTCCTATAACATGGAGGTTTGAAGGGAGAGCAACAGAAGAAGAAAATCTGTTGTAAAGAGTCTTCAAGATCATTTCAGTATTTGTAAGAATAGATCTGATGAAATTGCATTCATTAATTGTAACATCAGCATTGGTGTTTACGAACAATTTAGCTGATAAGAGCAATCAATGGGCTTGGTAATCGATAACGACTTATATTATATATTACTGTTGCAGATAAAAGGCATGAGAAGAGATAAGGAACTTCTGCTAACACGAATGCCCCGGGTGGCTGGAACCCCGGTGTGGTTGCGGTTCAGCGGAATTATCTTCGCGTATCATTGTACAGCGGGGGGTTTCGCGCCTGCCGTGCAAAGAGAACCAAGCCCGATTCTATAGGGAACGACGAGCGTCCAGGTATCGTCGCCGTTCGGACTGGACAGACTGAGTGTTGGCGAGGTCCGGCAGGGGATCCTAAGATCTCATCGTGGCAGGGGGCCAAGCGTCCCGCAAAGTCGTGGTAAGCTACTGTGCAGCCGCTGTGTCTGCCTGTTGTGCGACTACTGCTCAGCAATCTGACCGCACTCCCACCATCATCAAACAACGGAAAGGCTTTTGTCTGTCCGCTCGTTTCAATTACTAAGTCACGAAGAAGTGCTACTGAATATCTGATGTAGATGAAAGCAAGTCGGTCGCAAGTAGTCACAAACCCATTGGTTAAAGCTTTGTTTCCATTTCGCTATGGGAAAAGTAGAATAGAGGACAGTGGAGTACCCCACTATAAAAAAAATCTAATATATTGTGATTATTAACATTATTTTAACAAAAAAAAAATAATGAGACTGAGTAAAGCACGAATAATTACTGTCATAACTGACACCAAAAACCTGTGCCATGAAGAAATATGAGATAGGATATTTCATTTTTCCGGCAAACGAGATTTTTCTTCTGACGTCTCTAAATCTGTTGCAATATTTTATGTCTATTGCACTATCTGTAATTTAAATTTATTACGCGCTGACGAATTGCATTTTACGTTATTGTCTAGCCCTAAAAGTTAAAAAATTTAAACACTACAAACACCCGTAATATTGGCCCTGCACATTGTGCTCCAAAAGTTTTTGAAGATCCACTAAAAGAACAAAAATGCCCTCAGCCATGTTCAACAAGGGTATGCATGAATCTGAGACGGACCTACAATGAAAAGTCATTTGTGAAGCCATCTGAAACTATTGCCGATAAACCTTTCAATATGAGATGAACTAAGCTAAAACTGAACTTCGCTATGTTTAGAAAGTGTCAACCCAAATTGTCCAAGAATATAAATACAACGAACAGTTATTAAGCAAGCAGATTAGTCTGTTCGAAAAAAAAGCTTGGTTACTTAAATATTCGCCAACCACATTATTAGTTGACAAACCAATAACTCGGTTCGCACATGCATAAGGTTGGTTGGTTGATCCAATCAACCCTTTTTCCCTTGTGCCTGTTTGTTTGAATCACTGAGTCACGAGTAAGTGTTGTTACAAAACTCATGTCCAGGACAACAAACTAGTCACGGAATATCACGAGAGAATTCTTCGTGGCCTCATTCTACAAATTCGCATATCTCTACGGTAAGATATCTCATGATCAGAATAGTCACTTGTGTCTACCGGCTCGTGATGTGCTGTTCGTTTCGACTTGGGAATAGCTGCTTGCTTCTGGATGTCGTAAATCTACCATTGCACACCTTAAATATACGGAGGAGATGGTGCACCTTGTGTACGTTAGATTCTGTACGAAGTAGTGCAGAACTCTTTGATGCATAACGACCATAGTTTCCTTTGGCTTTCTACCACTGTAATTCCAGCTTGTTTCGCATATCTCGAACGGCGAGAGTCGAACCGTTGTTGTATCGTACAGTAGCACCGAGATCAGCTTGAGGACGTAATTCGTGCTCCGTAAGTCTAACGTCTATAGATGTTTCCATACCTACAGCTATAGTAAGGCACCACGTCTCTTGGGGAATCCGTATCTATATCCATCGCGGTGCAACAACAAGGAGCTCTGCAGTGAGCAGAAGCAGACTGTTGTACGGGATCCGGAGTCAAGCGATCAACAATGCACCAGATATGGTGAGGAGGGAGCAGTTCTGCTTGCAGGTCTGCGCATTGTCCGGCGTTTCGCCTAAGTCGCGCATTATTCCCTATGATTCAGACTATCATGAACTCTCTTGTTTTGTCCTACCAGCAGATGACTTGCGTGTCGTAAATATGACGTGAATAATATGTGCCAAAAACAAAATCTATACGACAGATTTTACAATCGTTGAGAATATTCGGCCGAACAAAATATTCAGCGAGTACAGAAACTGTCAACGCGTTAAAAATATTGTGTCAGATCTCATGGTTTTATGCAAAAGTAATGCAGACGAAATAAGTCCGTATAACAATAAACGTATATATATATATATATGCAAGCCCTGTTAAAATAATTGACCAACCCAGATCTTGGACTCCACAATGAATATTATTATAATGCTGTAAACCAATTCCGGATCAGAAAGTCGAGAAGCCTTTTGCGATTCTTATACATCGATCGCGGTTTGATTGGCCTGAGGCAGACCATGGTCGTCCCTTCAGAGCGGCACCTTTGAGATCTGATCGGTCTTTCTTTCTTTTTATGCATTTTTAATTATTTTCCGTCATTGTGAATGTAACAGACGCATCCGGCTATTGTATACGATACACGAGAACCATTAAAACCACCACCAATAAAAAGTCATGACGTATGCAGGACGGTCAGGCTGGCGCTAACCACATTTTTAATCTGTGTTCATCGCTATATTAAGAAAACACATACTTTGCGGAGCGTATTCAAAATCAGAGTAGGTGTACCAGTTGTGGCCATATTTATTATTTTATAGCACTAGTCATTCATTCCAAAATGATTCGGTAATTATGTAAATCTAATATTTTTAGTACTTTTTTTAATTGGCAGTATTACCGTTCAAGAACGTATTAAACTTGCTAGAACAACTTATTGGCAAGGCTGGAAAAAGCAGGATTCAAAACGACATAGGAATGAAGCTGTTTTAATAGCCATCATTCCAATAGAAAAATTGTTAGGAGGACTAAGTTAACTGGAAAAAAACATAAGAGAATAAATTCTGTATCCTTTTTTCTAAATACTACATTTGAACTTCACTAAAAACATATCAAGCATTATTATTCTGTAATTATATTAAGACAGTGTACCAAAAACGTCTAAGGTAAAAAGTAAAATTTGTAACTTCAAAAGGTAAAGGAAGACACCGAACACCAAAATTGATTTACAGCTTTGGTTTGGAAATAAAAACAAGTTAAAAAATGTTTCTTTTCACCTCACGCCAGTTCTATGCAAACCTTTATCTTTACCAAATTGCAGAATCATAATGCTCGGTATGTACTTGATAAGGTTTAAGTATAAGATGTAAAAAAAGAAATCTGCAGAATTTTTATTTTATGACATTTTTGACGTGACCAACCCCACAAGTGTAGTAAAATTAAAGAATGACTGTAATCCTTAAGTCAACTCCACAAGATACGTAAAATTTTTTTTCAACGTTGGCATGATTGATATAGTTAGGATATTCTCAGGGAAGTGACCACCCACAACTAAAAGTTCAGATTGAGATTATTTAACAAAATAAGTTGATGTTACTCGACATTCCAGAATCCAATTAAATTCGAAGCGATCGGTACGCGAGAGCTGGAGATGTAGCGTTTCTGGGCAACGTGGACGAGCACGCGGTAGCGGCATTCACGTACGGCACGAGATTACCCGGTCTGACAGGAGACGGTAGCGAGGCGTAGGTGCCACGTCGCCGTGGGCGTCTTTGGGTCTTACGAAGCTCAACTCCGACGTTACAGCTCGTGAGTCGTACATACATGTAAGTGCATGCTCTTACATCGTCGTGCATTCGACTATACGTATACGCGCACGTACTACACGTATCGTTGTACAGACCTACAGTTGCGGTATGCCCACGAGGCAAGCCCAGTCACAGAGGATGATCAGGGTCCGAGCAGATAAGTGTGGGAAGGAAAAGACTGGGAACGCTAAGAAAATCCCATCAGCATGTATCGATTAACTGATACAGTTTAACCTGTCATTGCTATGTTTAAATTTGCATGTACCGAGGTAAGTGATAAAGTTCATCGTCATAGAAATATACCTTCAAATTATCCCGAATTACTATTACCCTTCAATACGCACTTCTTCTCTTACATTTCTAACTTACAGCTTACAGTTGATCAATTTTATACTTGGTTGAACCAATTAGTCGTACATCAGAGTCTATATTTCACAGGTAATCAACGGCAATCTAGTGAGAATTTATCTGGTCAAGTACTAGGGACAAACATCGGATGGTCCTGTTTACGTAAAAATTTGTAGTAAAAATCTAAAGGTTCGTTTGGAGCTCCCACATGCAACTACAATGTTTCTCACAGTTACAGAATGCAATCATCCCATTTGGTTTATAGGATACATGGAAAATTGTTTTCGCAGATGACATCCGAGAGTAAGGCATAATCAAAAAATGTATTACATTTGAAGAGTTGATCATCAGTAATAATACGCTACATCTTTCAGGAGCCCAGAAGCCGGAATGTCCGGTGATGCCTACAGCAGTCTTAACGTGCCAGGTGGTGAGGCTTCTAGCAGTTGTGCACCACTGTTACGTGATTGATTCCCGGCAGACAAGGCGCAGACAACCCCTTCGCCCCCTTCGCTCTTCACCATGGCCGCCCTACTGGCAACACTGGATGTTGTCCCTCTCGCACTTCTCTCCATAGATTCTCCACGTTCGTCCCTTTCTCTCTCGGTTTCTTGCCCTCTTCAAGTAATGCTCCAAGAAGATCTTCGGAACTCTCCCGCGGCTCTCTTTCTCGCTCTCTATCTACTCCACCTCGGTCGCCCTACCGTACCTCACACAACACTCCCGGTCACCGTCGTTGCCGCCGCTTATAGTATTCTTGTGCGGGGCGCTGCGCCCACGGATGATAGAAAGGTATGGACGAGGGGCAAATGGCCTGAGGAGGGCAGAAAATCAAGAAGAAGAAGGAAATAAGAAGCGGGGCTAAGGCAAAAGGGAGATGGATACTCCAAGTGCACGATGGCCAGGCGAGCCAGGCAAACGGTAGGGTAAGGGGAGGTCGTGGCCGAGCGCAGAAGTAGCAGCAGCAGCGGCAGCAGCAGCAACAGTAACAGCCAAAGCAGGAGCGCACCAGCAGCAACGGGGGTACGAAAGGGGGGCCCCGCTTCGAGCCTTTGGAGCATTATGATGCAAAGATGGCGCGGTGGCGGCACCCTAGAATTAGCCGGAGCACTCGCCATTGGCCGCTCGGCAAACCACTCCTTCGCTATAACAACCGACTGCATACGATGCATACTAAGGATAAGCACGCGAGCCGACAAAGAATTGGCCGCCCTCGCGCACGCGGACGTTTACCTTACGGACTCGACTCTGGGGAATTTGTTGAATGTATGAGCTCTACTGTAACACTACACCCACAACAAAACTCCCCACTACTCATACGATGGCACATTCGGAGTGATTATATGGGGAACGAAAGTCAGGTTCGAATGAATACTTAGAGGTAAATTACAGTTATAAGCGTAAGGCAAGAAATAAGGCTGAGATCTACTGAGATCTCTGATTGGAAAGTGAGAACAACCAACATGCAAAAGATGCATTCCAGAACCGAGAGATCAGGAAAGATGGTGCCCGGCGCTTCGATAATCTTGGAATATCGGTGACCGCTTTCGCAGTGTGTGCTACGATGGTCAATATCTTTTCGACCAGAAGGAATCTCTCGGTCAATCTTCGTCGGTTCCTCTCACTCGCTTATGCCTCTATCCTTCACTCATACAGATGAGCCCGGTAGCAACATGTTCATACAGACGTTCGATACATGGACATCCAGAGACGACGAATACAGAAGAACTCTTCGTTGCCCGCCTCCGTTTTGCCTCCGATTTCCGTGGCTCACCGCGGATGTAACTGGCGCGTAACTTCTTCGCTTGCGCACGGGACAAAGTGCTGGACGAGGGGTAGGGGAATTGGAAATCGCTGTGCATATCCCCTCTACGTTCTCCTCCCTCCCGCCACGTAATTACGTGCCAGTGGTTGTCATCGGGGTGGTCGAGGGATCAACGAGTTCACGAAATACATGCTAGAAGCCTGCACATATGCGGACACGCGCAGTCAACTTGACTGGTCTACTAGAGTCTCGCCGGTAAAAACCCTTCTAGACAATCTAGATCGTCGTAAGGAGGTCAACTTCACAGTGTGGATGGGCTCTACACAATACCGTTGAGGAATAAGAAGCAAGAGTTGTTGACACACGGTAGATACCCAAGGAAGTAAGAGACATAGCATACACAACGAGAAAGAAAGAGGGAGAAAGAGACCGAAGCCGATGAAAGAATTCGTGGTCGGTTATGAAATCAGAGACCCCAGCAGCAGGGGTCGCCAGGACGTGGCATCAGATCGTAGATAGGCAGAATGTGAGAGAGGCCGTGGAGAAATCAAGAGTTGCCGAGAGAGGGAGATGGAAGTTAGAGGAGGAAAGGAGCCCGTAGCGTCCAGCAGTTACAACGGCAAGGACAGAAACCCAGAGGCGAAAGAAGAGATGCCAGCAGGCCAGCGGGGGTGGTCCATTAGATAATGCAGTCAACGCACAGAGAAAAGGAAAGATGACTGAAGAGTCGCGGAGTGATGACGGCAGATGGAGAGAGAAATATATACGGCAGTCGCTCATCGGACACGTCAAAATACATCAGCTACCGCTGTGCGCTCACTCAGAAAACCCCCCGCTCACTATATTATGCGTACGTGCTGTTGGCCGGACTCCCCACGTCACCAGAGCCACCGTAGGAGATGTCTTCGACATCGTCATTGACGGTTTTACGGTTTGTGTCCATGCCCTTGTTCTCCTTTCTTTATCATGAATGATTTCTAATATTACCAGTGCTACAAAAGTGGCCACTATTTTTTGTTTTATTGGCATTGTTTTTTACCATTTACATCAAGGATAAGTGCATGAAGTTTTTATAATTGTGATTCTTCGCATCTTAAAAAATAAGCGCAGTTCTTGCGCATAAATTCATGGAATTTTCAAAGACGTTTTCATAATTTTCGTCCCCATCATTGTCATTGATGTTTTGTTGGTTTGCATCTGTCATAATTATAATTTCATCGTTACCAAATACTTCATAGAATTTGCATCATTCAATGCACTTTGATTGTGGTTTGTCAATGACCACGGTGATTTATTTTGATTTGAGATTACACAACCCTGTTCGTTTTGAGATATCCTCACTGGAAGTGCCTTTTGGCTAAGGCTACTGACCGAATATGCGGAAACAACCCTCCAGCCCTTGCTTTAAATGCAAACAATCAAAGTACATCCACCCGGCGATCCAACTGCAAATCCAATCAAGCCCGTTGGAAACTAATATAACAAGAATAGAGAAGGAAACCGAGTAGTTTGGCATCTTACAAGGCGATTGAGAGAGGAAGGAGGATCGTATTTAATAGAAGGAGCCCCCCATGAACCCTCCCCCTTTACACTGTTGCTGCATGACTCTCGCTCTACGAAACAGCAATATGATTTACATTTTGCCGCTATATTGACCATTTCCGGCACCTGCAGCAACCGCTCCATTGTATACCCCGTGTTGTTGGCCCTCTGCTGTGTGTTCGTTTACCCGAAGTACCTTATATATGCGCGAAGAATGACCGTCTTTATCGAGCTAAATTAATTTCGCGTCTTGCTTCAGAAAATTTTACATTTTATGCCAACATCTTGGAGTCCATAAATTAAGAAAAATATTTTTACAGGTGAATAACTACGATACATTCGTAACCTAAAAAATAATTCTGTTAGATGTTCTGAATTTATGACGATGAACATTTCTCACCAACTAGTTCTAAAAGAAACGTGAAAAAATCAAAAACAAAATGAAAAACATCTGACGTATCTCGATTTACTCTAGGCCTGTCGAAATTCCGGGTTCATTCGATACTCGAAGGCAGAGCTGGGCAAAATACATGAAAATACTCAAAATACAAAATACAAAATACTTCAGGTATTTTCAAATACAAGAATAATATTCAAAATACAAAATACAAAATACTTCAGGTATTTTGAAATACAAAATAATTTTAGTACTTCAATCCTTTGGTACTTAAAATATATTACTATTACTTAAAATATAGTACAGTTGTATCACACCGTTCATTAACTTTAGACTTTAGAACATCGAACTGTTTGTTTTTCTCCTTCATAAAAGGAGGTTTCGTCCATGAATCATTTCGATTACTAAATTCAATTATCACACACCCAAATTAATTTTATGTCACGATACATTGTGTTGTCTGGTCTGAAAACTACAAAATTTGTAATGAACATTTTTTAATTCAGTTTCCAATGTTTAAATTCCCTACATCACTCCGAAAAAATTCAAAGAGGTGGTCCAGTATATGAATTTTATGACCGTGAAAAGATATTTGAATTAAGATAAATAATTTGGCTGAAAAATAATATGTTGAATTTTTTAGGTGACTCAACCCCGTTAATTTAGTAATTGGAGTGATATTGTCGAACAAAGGGAGAGAGTGAGTCGTATTATTAAAAGGGTTAAATAATTAATTTCGCTTGTTAAAAGTGAATGTTCAATTTCAAATTTTAAATCCAACGTGAACTTGGTAAATCTTTTTAAAATGTTCCGAATATATAGGATTAAAAAATATCAAAGTATTTTGTATTTTATAAAGTACTTAAAATACATGATGTTTTTTAAATACTGCCTAGCTCTGCTCGAAGGTTCCAAGACTGAATCACCATTCTGGAGTAAAATCAAGAATTTCGGTAACGGAAATTCCTGTTTTCACTTCAATGGAAACATTAAGGACGTTCAGACATTCTGAAGTGTGGTATTATGATTCATAAAGGCGCAAAAACTATCTTGACGAAATGTTCGTGGCGGTCAGCTGCGCAACCCTAACAAAAGCAGCAGTAGTGGCGATTAGAGTCGAGATGAAGAGTGAGGCAAAGGAAACGGAGTGTGGAGACAACAGGCATAGGGAAAGATCGTCATCCAGGGCACGGGGTGGGTTCTTAGGCACCCACTAGAGAAGACGTGATTGCGCGCGCGTACCTCCGGCGGACAACAGCAGCATCTGTGCTCTACGGCCCGATATCCATACAAAGCTGTCTGCTGAATAATATTACACTTAACCCGTACCACTCGGATGATTATAGTTGAAGCCAACGTCGATAGTAGTTAGAGCGTGCATCCTGTGTGAATGCTAATATTCATCGCGTACACACTATGCGGTCTCGGATTCATTGTATACGTACGCACGCGTAGATATCAATTTTCTTATTGTTTATAACGAAAAATGTGTAACACTGTTCTACTATCAACCTGCATGCAACTATTAATTGATTATTAATTGCGAGTTCATTCAAGGGTGAAAATGGAATACTTGATGCAACTGATGAAATGGAATAGGTAGTTGCATGAACTGAAAATAATTAGTTCGAGGAATATGGTTTTTTTTTTCAATGGATATCAACAGAAGGTAGTCTTATTATCTTATTAAATATTAGTGATCTTATTCATGTGAAGATTTTGACAGTAGCATAAACCTTTACCAACTATACCATAGATAAACTCATGGTAACGGTAAGTTAAGAATTTCACACTTAGAAAAATTAATTAGTTAGGCACTATTAGCATGTCTTCCCAGTTCAACAATGGTATTTGTAATAAGTTATTTCGATTCTGAATCGTAATATAAGTCAGTTCGGAATTGAATACTGAGATACCTCAGTTTAGGTAATTTCCGTTAGATACTTCCGTTTATGAGAAGCCGTCGCAATGCTAGCATAGTAGAATTCCATTACGACAAGACAGCATTAATTTTTTTCAGATGAATAGTATTCTTTTTTGAAAAGTTGCATTTAACCGGAATTGAATTTTGTTCATTTCAAAAAGATCTCGTATCCAATTCAAGTAAACCCATGAGACCCATTCCTCGGGGTGCAGTTGCGGTTGGGTTAAACTTGTACTTGTCGCTATGATTTTCAAGTTTATTCTACAAGATAGCACAAAACAATCCTGTCCATGAGGTCTCAATAGACAAATTGGAAATTATTCGCACTTTGTACCCGTTATTCCGAGGGCCCTCTGTCATATAGGCTTTGTTATCTAGGATTATGTAACTGACAAAAAGGAAGCCAAGTTGAAGAGATGCGAGACCCATACAACTACGATTTGTCAGTGAGGAAGAACGGGGAAAGCTAGAGGAAAAACTGTTGAGTTGGTGGGGTGCGTGATGTCCGAGAACCCTCGGGGCGTGCGTTCCGCAACTTCGAATATCAATTTCGTAGCGACAACTTTTCGCCCTTATGCTTTCAGGCATACAGTCGAAATGACGGTGAGGTCTTCCCCTCGTTTCGCGGCTTCCGCCATCCCCCTTGTGGTCCATATGGAAATGGCGATCGCTCTTTCGTCGTTCTCGTCCTCGTCGGAATCCAGTTTGCGCTAGTGGAAACATCTCGAGAGGGTCAGCCTGCGCTGGATCATCATACGTTTCTCTTTTTCGCACGCACACTCAAAACCATTCACTTTCATACACAGCACGACCTTTCCACTGCTGTGACATAAAGTCGAAAAGCTTCTCCTCGATTTTAGGTATTAGGCTCTGCGTTTATAGATGGAACCCTGAAGGGTCGAGTGGATTCAAAGGAATACGTTTTTCCCATGATAGCAATTCAAGTGAGAAATTCTTGAAAAACATCTGAAAGACATTTTTGTTTATAGATCTTTGGAAAATATGTATGCCAATTCCTTCGGTGTTTCGGAATGACGCACGGCATTGGGAATTGGGCTTAGGATAATCCTAAAGAGCTTTGGTTAGGGTTACGATAGAGAAAATTATAGTGTATATAAAAAGAATAGTCATATGAGCTCGTAATTAAGGGCTCCATTGTTTTTTTCACTGTTGTAATATCAATATATGTATTATATATGATTTTCGTCTTTTTATTTGTGAACAGAGCGGGACAAGTAATAAAATCAGAAGAGCGTTCAAATATAGGACTGAAAAGATTTTGAAATACAAAAAATGTTCTTCCTAACTTTCTGATAGTCGCCCGAAAGGTGCACTGATAGAAATATATAATTGTATACATTAAGTTTTCAGATAAACCATTTATTCCGAAATATTGCAGTGAAACCTTTATTTGAACAAATTATAAATTTACTTGGTTGTTACGATTACTGGAATCAAAATTCTATTAACTCAACAATATATAGAATCTTTTTTACTTAACATTCTGTTCATTCAATGGAACTATCCCATAAAAACGTCAGACGAATAACTATTCATATTATATAATCAGTCTTACCAACTTAATCTTTCGTTGAATCAAGACAATATTAATTAAGACTTTTGAATATTCAATCGCTTCAGTTGAATGAATTTTCGAATGAAACATGCACCCAATTTATTTTTATCACCTTAATAGTTCTAGTGATACAATTATGTATTAAATACAGATAATCATTTTTTTCATTTGACTCAACGAAATATATTGTTGCTCAATTGCACTGGTTCTCTTGACTTGAATAATTCGGCTTTTTTATACAATCGACTCAACATCATGTATCGATGCTTTAAATACTAAGCTAGTATTTCAATTAAATTATTTGGTTTACACTATTTTTTTTCTCAGTGCAGCTGCCAACCACCACCTTATTATTGTATTAATCTGTATTTCGGTAGTTTCCAGGTCCACTGTGAGTCCCGCGCTGATAGAAAAATCTACAGTTGGTAACATATGCACAGGAGAAAGTTTAAAAATCAGTACTTAATATATCACAGGTATAGAAAATATCGTCAATCCTCTGGCTTTGAGTGTAGTCGAATTTCTGGAAAGGGTTAACTTGCCCCCTTTAATTGCTTTATGACGGAGAGTGTCAAATTTCTCAATATATTGTGGTTACGTTGTTCCCACTGTGTGAAATCCTTCAAACTGTCTCTCGCGTGTGGTCCAAAAAGTCTGAGGGTTGTTTTTTTATTTATTTATTTTTCGAGCAGAGGAAGCTGAAAGGGCCGGACTTTCGGCATTGCAGATTTGCGTCGGTTGAATTACGCCCTGAGTAAAGTAATATGAAAATATTTACTGGTGCGGGTGATCGGCGGCACCAGCTCGGGTCATTCGAGACACGAGGCTCTGGTTACCGGTTATACTTGTGCTCCTGCTGCTGTTTCAATGCTGATGCTTCTACCCGCGTGCGGCCGGTTATATTCTCCTGCCGATCCTCCGCATCGTCCAAGAGCTCCTACCTACTCCACTCTTGTCCCGAAACGTAATAGCCACAACGAGTAAATCGGGATTCGGTTTCGTGAGCGAGAGTACACCATGAGGCACTTGCTGGCCTCTGTAGTAGCTGTTGCTTCTTCTCTTGCTCGAGCGGAGCATCGAAATCTTATCGTTTCGAAGAGCTTCGATGATCGTAGGAAGTTATCGCACGTATCAGTCATCTGCACTTCCAACTTTGTTTCCTTAGTGACGAGGCTCAACAATCTTCAGCGATCTCTCTTTTCAGGCTTCAATTTTAGATAAACGATTCGTTGGAATTTGTAATTTGAAGAAAAACTGATTTTTCGCGTAGTATATTATTGATTTATTGGATTTTGATTTGTGAAACGAAGTAATTAGGACGATAATCGTGTAAGGTGATTGTACTTGATTTAGAACAACTGTCTGGCAAATTTGCTTCTTTCGATTGAAGACATTGTGAAGCACCTACCAACGATATACTAAGTGGCAATTCATGATTGTTATATCATGTTATCATTTTTGTAATCACGTTACTTGCTTCTTAGATTGAGACGAAAATAAAGGGTCGAAGCAACAATACTATGCTTTTATCATATAATATAACTTCCAGGGGGAATAACAACATACAATAGCTGCATAGCTGCAAACATAATTATAGCTTAACTAATCAAATACATAGTATTCAATGACAATCGATATGATCGTCCCTCCTGGAAATTATATCGGTATCCTCGAACTTCTACTATTATTTTTTCTCAGTTTAGTTGTGGGTGGTTATAAAACATCACTAAGCTAATTTCGGTAGCAATTAAAAAAATTTGTGTCATGGACTAACAATTATAATAAAAGTCACTCAATTATTACCAAGATAAAAAGGTCCATTTTGTTCAAATAGGTATACGTTCATAATGAATGTAATCGTGCAGCTTCAAGTTTTCATTTTTTCAAACGATATTTTGCGCTCATTTTTCTGAATCTGTATTCAATAAAGCGTATGGCAGAAAAAATAAGAGAACTGAACAAAAATTGTTTATCTGACCTTTCACGTATACGAGACCAAGTATCGTGCGAGGGGATCGGTATCTTTACGCAATCCTCGTCGTTCTTTTATCAGCGAGAGTCAGGAGAGCACCGGCAGTTTCCGGGCCACGCACGGTTCGTCTATATAGAACTCGTGTTTTATTGGCCGAAAACCGACAGATATCAGGATTATGTGCTCCGTCACTGAGACGAGTAGCAATAGCATTGGCACACCGATCGAAAAGTGCGGCAAGCGTTCACCACTGTGAGCAGAGGGGTTGCGGCCTCGAGCGAGGGTGAAACGAGAGAAATAAGGGAGAAACGCATATAATACGCAGTATAATAGCACGAAAAGAACGCACTTTCACTGGCAATATTCGCCCTTTCTAAAAATCGTTCATTCTAGAAAAAAATCTCATTCTCCCTTCGTCGGCATTCTTCACGCTAGGCGAAATTTAAACCTTTCAAAATGGAGAACGATGTGCATAACCTGTGTACACGAAAAAAAACGGCTTCGTTGGGCCAACTAACTATTTATTAGTTGAGTAAAAATTTGTTGCCACAACCATTCGGTTGGTCTGTGTGACGACCTGGTATTAGTCACATTTAACATTTCGACTTAGTTGACTTAAATAGGTCACACGACGAATTTTATTATACAACTACAACTACCTACAACTCTTTTCATGGTTCCAATAATTATGGGAATAGTCGTTGTTACTATCTTATAATTCTGACAACAACAGAAACATTATTTTAACCAACTAAAAATGAATAGTTGTCACTTTATGGTGAACTGATACTATAATTTTTTCCTTATTGTAATTCATATTAGCATTGGAATTATGGTCAACCTTTATTTGTATTATGGTAATATCATATTTTACATTCCTCGGGGTATTTAGATTCTACAATATTTTGAAACGGCTAAAAACTGTGTGTTTTACGTCATGACGATCGAAAAAATAATGTGAATGGACACCCAAAAATACGAATTGACTGAAAACATTTAATTCCTATCGCTATTCAACGATAATAATTAAACGAGTTCCTCAAAAGTTATTTATATGATCTTTTCTTGGAGCGTCAAGTTGAAGGAAAAAGTTATATGTGATTGCCTAAACTGAAAAATCCATTTTTGGAGTGTTAATAGGTTGTGAAGCTAAATCTAAGAAAATCAATGTACCGAACTACGCTTTATACACAAAAACATTACTAGATCTTAATAAAGCATGAAAAAGTCGATTTTTCAAAAGCAAAATATTTTTCAGACGTTTTTAAAGCAAAAATGTCTGTGCTAAGTACAGACACTGTTATCACTTTCCAAATGAACTTGGATATAATTTGAAAAACATTCCATTGAAGGAAGACGAAAAATGATTTTTTGTAGTGCGAAAACGGCTGTAGTCTTTCCTGGCCTCGATGAGTCAAAGTAAAAGAATTCTTTGTAAGTATCTGATCAATATATCGATCGATCCACCCACGAAACTTCTCTAAGCGCATTTCGTTTTGGCCAGTCTTCGAATTCTTCTTTTAGCGTTTTCTCCTCGTTCCGAGCGTCCGTGCGGGCCATTAAAAAAATAACCCAGCATTAGATTGGCCGAGGCGGCGGTGTACGGCGAGGCAACGTTTTATTTTATCGTGGTCCGGCGAGACCACGATTACTACGATAACCATCTGTAGTCGAACGGGCGTTTTTCGGACTCAGAATCATCGTTCACTTTTTTTCTCTTTTTTTTTTCATACTGCAATACTTGCTGTCTCTTTCGCCTTTCGGCCAACATCACCACCATTATCACCGTCGACGCTGTCATGGCCGACCACCTAAAGCCGATTCATTTTATTCGCATAGTGCGTTTCGTCTACTTTCCCCCTTCTCTGCTTCCCGCAATCATTCCATTCTCACTTCCCATATTCACTATCTCGATGCTGACCCACCCGTAACTTGTTTTCACCCCCTCGTATAATACTACTGAGAGGGAACCAGAGAATACAATTTTGGTTACAGCCAATAAACTTTACGGTCGCACATACGCAGTAATTCGGTATTTTAGGTGTTACTTCTATGTACACTCGAAGAGACATAGAGACTGATCAGCTAAGAAATGTTGGTTTTGAGTTTTCTGAATTTCTATAAACTTGAATATATTCAGAATTTTATGTTAGTGTCGACAACTATCTGTTAGTTGAACCAATCCAATTTTCTTTAGATGTTTTTCGATTATTCTACACGGAATTATCCATTGCATATCAGATTATAAATATCATAGTGGTGCTAACTTTTTTTACTATTAATATTAATATATTTATTACTATTCCTATTGCGTGTATGTCATATGATTGACTGTGTAGGTAAATCATTAATTCGATCAAGTAATATGAATGTATTCCGAATCGTAAATAAGTATTTATTCTAGACGGCAATTAGTGATGATAACTTAATTCAAAAGATAGGTTGGAATACAAGCCCCAAAATGTCAGAACACACTACATGTACGATATAAAAGATTTATCTATTTTCTATGCATGAACATAGCAAATACACCCTCTTCTTGGTTTCGCATCGTCGATGCATCGCTCAAGATAGGGAAATGAATTATAATAGTCACTCTTAAAACCCACTGAGGAAACATATTTTTCCCATTAATCGAATACCTAAGTGATACGCTTGATAAAAATAATACTAAAACGAGAAAAAGACTCAGCCTATAATCATATGCTTGGTTTCTCACACGCCACGATATTGCCACAGTTGTTTATTCAACTAAAAGCCAGGACACATTTTTTCGCGTTCATATCTCCCTCCTTATCCTGCAGCATAAAGAAAAATCACCCTCGCGGTTATCCGGATATGTTGAGTACCCCACTGTGTTTTCTTTCTGATCTTTCTGGATCCCAAAAGCGAGCCAAGAACTGGCGCGAGATTCCCACCAACAGATAACTTATGCGTCGATGATATTTCATTTTCCTGGCATCTTCCGTAAATAAAAAAACAACAAGAGTGGGCTGCTGTTGAGCTTTGGGGAGAACTGCCATAGTACCCAAGGGTGTGTTTTAGTTTATCACGCCTGTGCGTTTAATACCTCGGGCGTGGGGCTCTCCGATCTCGAATGTTTTCCCCCCATACGAAAACGAGGGACGAGGACTCCTAATGGCGATTTTTTGTCTCGACTACACAACGTACTTCCCATTCCTTTTCCTATCCTCAGTTGTTAGGGTTCGACGGTGACCACTGGACTTTCACGCCTTCAGTGTGAACTCCTCTTTGATGGAGACTCTAGGAACTAACAGGAAATAGACGGGAGAAGACAGTAAAAACCAACAGTCATACTGTAAGTTGTATAATATAAATTAAATGTTCACCAATTAGATTTGACAAAATCTAAATGATTTTCCCAAATAATTTCGGCATTAAAGGGTAT
The DNA here is from genome assembly GCA_949699805.1 of Tromatobia lineatoria. NCBI lineage: Eukaryota > Metazoa > Arthropoda > Insecta > Hymenoptera > Ichneumonidae > Tromatobia > Tromatobia lineatoria. The sequence continues at coordinate 12,895,977 of OX453041.1, read as the reverse complement.
TGATTTCACTGGAAGCTCCAGAAAAATTCCCAGTATATATTCAACGAATTTTTGTCCATTGTCATATTTTTTGTTTGATGGCGACGCAGGCGTTTGTATCGTATTTGAAGATTCTCTCAAAGCCTTTGTAGGAATTTTAGTATTGTCAAAATGTTTAAAATTGTTTTCTACATGAACTGCAATTTTAATTATGGCCATTAAAATTCTTACTTTCCATACAAAAATGTTTTCTACATTGGTAATAAATTTTACCAGATTTTTCTATCCAAGCAGATTCATATTAAATAATAAGTTACTACAAAGGACTCAAAATCTGCATAATTACAATATAAGTTTAACATATAAACCAGTTGGATTTGACAAAAGGTAAATGATTTATACAATGCATGTTTATATTAAAACGTTATTAATTTCACTGGAATTTTTTGCTCACTCGTAACTTCTAACAACGGCAACTTTTCGAACATGTCTTCTAGTTTATCACGTCGGTGCGTTTAATACCTTGGGTGTGAGACTTCCTGTTCTCGAATGTTTCCCCTTCATACGAAAACGAGGGACGAGGACTTTTAATGGCGATTTTTTGTCTCTACTATACGACGAACCTACCATTCCTTTTCCTATCGTCAGTTGTTTCGGTAGTGCGAGGGTTATTACATGTTGACCACTGGACCTTCACGCCTCCAGTGTGAATTCCTCTACCCATGTACAACAGGATAAAAAAGCACACAATCACTTAGCGAACGGTATTGCAATCGTGTTTGGATTACGAAATGGATACGCGTTCGGAATCCACATCAGCCTGGGTGGTACACGGAATAAGCAGACAGGACAACTGAAACTTGTTTATGATTGCAGTAATTAATTATTCCGTTCACGTAAAGTGTGGAAACAGAGAATATAATGATTGAGAGACCAATGAGATGCTTATCAGCTATATTATATAATTATTATCATCAAAAACGGCACCTAAATAAATTATGGCTGCCCATAATATCTTAGGTAGACGGTCATAAGATTAATGTCGCGTTATCACGTGATGTTAATCTCTTGACGATCTAGCGAAAAATGCATCGTTAAAGTATTTTTTTTATCAAAATAAATAGAAAATGACACTTTTAAACAACACAGTTTTAACATTTTTACGTATTGCTGAGTTTTTTCCCTTATTCAAACAGAGCTTAGGATGTTTTTTCATTAAAATTGTACAGTTCGGGAAGGTTTTCGTAAATATAATGATTACATTTCCTAAATATGTTGATCAATAGCTACTCTAATATAACAAAGTTATAACTTTGACAATAAACGGGTTAATAGGAGTCCATTAGACTACTTTTTGATACTATTGTAAATTACTTATGGAATCCAATTTAAGGTGGTGATGGTAACATAAAAATTTGTGTACTCTTAACAAAATGTTTCTATTCACAGATATCTACGGAATATTTTGCGTCAATTTCTAGCTTGAACGGGAGTATAAAATAATTCCATGAACTATAAATCCACAAAAAAAAATTCCCAACTAATGAAAATATTTGTTAGACGTTTGCAAACAATTTTGTAATCAAAAGTTCGAAAATTCCAATTGAGTAAAAAATAGTGATACTTGTAATTATACAATACAATAGTTGAGAATTTTTTTATTTTTAAGTCCATATGACCGTTTTGCTGGTAGCATAATTTTTATTTCCTATTACGGTTATTAATTTCAATTGATTGTATAGAATTATGAATTGGTAACAGCTCTAAAACTTGCATCAGAACTGGATTGATAAGATTTTCCGATAATCTCTGAAAGCTGTAGTGCGTAGAATTCTTGTTCCCAAGCGGACACTCAGCAGGGTGCTGCTCACTTTCTTAGCGGTGCTTTTCTCTTGATTCAACCCTCCGGCGTCGCCCAGCACGCCACGTCGAGTATGGAGATTTCGTCTTAATCTTTATCGAATACGCGTGTTCATAGCACGAAAGCAGGAAGCGACAAAAGTCGCGAGCTGTGTCACCCCGACCTCGTTGAGGGGGAACGGGGGGTGACCTGGACTGTTACTCTCGGAGCCGAGGCGCTAAGGTTGGGGGAAATTGAAATTGTGCTCTCGAGACACGAATGAAATTGGGCTTGGCGTATTCAGAATATCATCGTAGCAAAATCCGTCCAAGAGAATAATCTCGCAGAAAAATGGAATAGAGAAGTAAGTGGAGAAAGACTGAAATAAGAAAAAAAGTAAGAAAGGAAATAATGTGAAAGAGCTGGAGTAAAAGGAGAATTTATGGGGAGGCGAATGGGGAAAAGAGTGTGTAAGCACACAAGCGGAGGTCTGTAGGAATTAAATTCTTAAAGTTCCCTTCATGTATGTCGGAAAGTCGCATTCCGTGAGCCTCGGGACCTCCCGCAGTACCTACCGCCGCTCTCTTGCACTCACCCTGGGGAACCAATATTAATTCCCATAAATTTCCTTTCAACGAGTATGGTGTATGGATACCTTAGCGACTCGCCCGTTCTCCCCACCCCTTCCGCCATATCGTCACAAAATTTTCCAAGCCCTGCGAAGGAACTCGTCTATATATGTACAAGTATAATACTCAATTCAGCGTAGAACGATCGTTTGCCTTTTTAATCCCCGTATGTATGCACGGACCGTTTGTTCTTCATGTTATTTTATTCTTTTTACAAGATTTTCAAGGCTATTCAGATAGTATGCAAATATTTGACGTTCCAGACCCCAATGATTGAGATGAAGGACCGACTGAATCGAAGTCGAATAAAGGTTTGTTTACTCACGCGTTGAAATGCATTACGACGAAAGTTGTAGACGGTAAAGTAGAAGATTGGATCACTTACAGGAAACCTTAAAAATCGTTGCTTTGACAAAGTTGTATAGTGGCACTTCAACGCTATTTATGCATTTTACGTTGCAGTTTTACGCATGTACGTTGGACCGCTTAATCAATAGATTAAAGATGTGATGATCGATTGAATATCATTAGGAAATGATCAGGGCTACCCACGATTTACAATATGGGCTTTATCTCTACCAGATTATTAGCCTAATCATGACCGGATCAGAAGTGACGTTACATGCCAGATCAGGACCAGATGGAGCAGCCTCATCTGGGCTGGATTAAGAATGAAAGAAAGCCTGATGAGGCTCAGACCTCAGCCGGAACTAATTTCTGCTCGCGTGTTACAGTATCATCGTAGAATTGTTTCCTCACTTAAAACATCCAAAACCCTTTATTTCTCGAACGTGTCTTGGTCTTTGAATCAAAGGAGTAGCAGAGTCCAACGAAGCGAACGCGACGAAGTTAATTGTCGGTTAATATTAATAACTGTCGGCGGGATGATGAGGGTGGCGAACAAGTTGGAACTCGTGGATGCCAGTTTCTCCCAGCGCAAGAGAGAGAGAAGTGATTCAAAAGTGCGCGAAAAGCCCGCTCGAGGGTGAACCACCCACGAACCGGTTGTTACTACCTTGAAGAGCAAATACATAATGCCTCGATGGTTCTGGAACGGGACAACGACGAGAAGGGGGTGTCAAGGGGCACAAGAGATATAGAGAGAAGTGACGCCAGAGCAGAACGCCCCGACGGTCCGTGATTGAAATTTGGAAACTCGCTTTGACACAATTACCCGGGCGTTCTGCTCACGAAGATATCAAGAGCCTCCCCCCATACCCGCAACCCTCTCACGACCATGCCTGAGGGGATACGGCCCACCGAATTCCCTTTCTCGCTTCACAATTATTGGCAAAATCGAGCGTTGCAGTGGAAAGCTCTCGCTCTCACTACTCTCTGAGCCTGAGCTTTTCGTTCGTTCCCGAATAACCGCGGGGGTAGAGAGACAGAGAGATCGTTCTCATCCCACTTATATTCACTATGGCAGAAGCACTCAGTTGACACCTGCCGAAAGTCTGATGCGCCACAAAGTCCATATTTCCGTAAAGCCACTCTATTCTCGCAACCGAAAAAAGACCTACTCTTTCGACACAACTTTGTGCCATGTATTGCCGAATATTGCGGTTAAGTTACCTGAGGATTTTGAATAGGGGTCAAAATAGCGAATGACCAAAATAGTAAATGGTTAAAATAGCGAATTTCGAAATTAGAAACGTCTGAATCAATTCTACATTTAGACGTTCCGTGTTTTTAAATTCGCTATATTAGCCATTCACTATTTTGGTCATTCGCTATTTTGACCCCCTCCCAGCATTTTAACTGATAGGCGAAATACGAGCTAGATTTGGCATAGAGCAGCAAAGAACAAATTTTCCATCTGCAGTTTTTATGGTCATGTCAAATGTCAGATCAACTATGTATCTTCAACGTAGCTTCAGAAAAATATATTGCATCGACAACTTTTACGTCAGATAGATTTCTGTTGTTTGCTAGAAGTCTGATCGAATTACCAATCGCTGAGGAAAATAAATATGGGAGATTAAAGAGAATTGGCTAAAAGATATAATTCTTTAGTTCCTGAGCAGAATAATGTGATGGGTTCTGAAATATTAATGGTGTTTTTTATCGATACTTCAAGGACGTTGTAAAAAACTTCTCATTGTGAGAAGAAGGGAAACATTCCCAAATGTATAAAATACGTAATAGGGTAATAATACATATTTCGAGATATTGGAATGCGCAGTACTATGCTAGGAATTTCGAAAGTATGGTATTTGTACAGGACTTTAATTTCGAACCCACACTTATATCCGGTCTGTTATGGATCTCCCCCATACGTTGAAATTTTTACTATCCCGTGACTGCCACTGTCGTCATTTGAAGGTCAGGCAGGAAAGAAACACATAGAAAGAGGGAATATAATAAATATTGCGAAAAGATCGTTACGGGAAGAAGACGAAGCCAGTTATGTGCTTCTTCCTATAAGAGCTGTAAGAAGCCTTTTGCAATCTTATATGTGACTCCGTGGAACTTTCCGCCGGGCTTATTCATCGATGACTCTTACCATATCGTATTAGGGTGTGTCACTAATTCGTTGGGAACGTAAATTTTTTATTCACTACAGGCGAATACGAAATAAAAAATGAAACCTTATTTATATGAAATGAAAACAATGATATTCTATTGCACACTCTTTAATTCATCTAAGATTGAAATAAATTTTTTATTGGCTAGCAAATTATTGTTTTTTCAACGTCTAATTGACATTGTCCAGCTAATTAATAAAATTCTGGATATGGTATGATGAAATATGTTTGGAACGCTATGAAATTTTAAGTCAGTTGTATAATTTGTTTTTGAGTTATATCTCCGATTATTATAATTATATCAGCAATTAGGTAAATATCGCGTTTCTGTTCCTCAAGTGGCTGCTCTTTAGAAGACGACTATTCTCAAAATATTCGAGTCTAGACTTCGACATTTTTATACGATACTCCAGCAAGAAAAATTTGTTGAAAAAGGCTCAAAAATTTGTTTTCGGATTTTTCGAAAGCTTTACAGTGGCATAGCCCTTCAACAGTTGGAGGGACAACCGAAACGCATAATATAATATTCTGTTGTAGAGCCATACATGCTCTTTGAATTGAAAATGTCAGTTCTCTAACCGCTAATTGGAATCCTTTCACATATGAAACTCAAACCTGAATCACGGTATCATTCAGAGAGTCCGAGTACTGTTTTTGCGTTTAGCTGTATGACAGCGAGGGAAAGGGGGGGAAGAAGGGGGCAACGTGGGGCGGCAAGAGGGCGAGAGATCTGGTCGAAGGGCGTCGAAGCGCACTGTCGGCAAATTCTCTTTGCTGGATCTTTAATGCAGCAATCACAGGGCGTGATAAACGTGCGGTGCAAATGAGAGATGCCGCGAAAGAGAATCGGAAAGCGAGTCATGTGGATTTTATTCTCGCTTCTTCCACATGTAGACTACATACGCATTTCGTACGCACAATGCATGTAACCCGCGCAATTACGTCGTACAAACAAACGGACATGTAGTCGACGATTCATCTCTTTTCACAATTGCACTGAGTCTGAACGAAAGTTGTGCTTGGTCGATCTCTTTGAAACGGTTTCAAAAAAAGGTAACCCTTAGGCAGGACGAAAGGAGACATTATCAAAGGTGCGGTCTAGTTGTCATCCGAAGAATCTTTTGATGTAACGATTGATTATTCATCAGATACGATTCCGACGAATAATCAATACCATGAAATTAAGAATTTTAACCTACAAATCGAATTTTTCTCTCCATGTAGACATTGAAAATGTCGATGAGTGAAGTACCATAGTAACTTCGCCCAACTGAACCGTGGGATCGCTTAACCACTTAAAACTAAGATATCCCCATGATGTCACATCGATAGAGTTTTACAATAAAGCTCTCTCGCTATAGAGTAATTATGTCGATAGACATTTTCTTTTTGTAGAAATACTTTGTGGTGTCGATAGGGTTTTTTTACACAGGAATATTGTCGATAGACATTTAAAAAAAAATAATATTGTCAATAGACATTTCTTGAGAAGAAATTGTGTCGACGAACATTTTTTGCAACAACCTTATTTTGATTTAGATATGTTGCAAAACTCAGTCTCAACTCACAAGATTCTCGGTTGTATAACCACTCCGTTGTACTCTGTGCAACCACTTTTTGGGTGTGCTTAACTATTTTTTTTCTTCATAACTAACATGAGATGTCCACACAATCGTTTTTCGACGAATCAACGGACTAGCGGGACCAATCAATTCTTCAACCGTTTTAACCATACTAGCAACAAGGTGCTCGCTTCGCTCGCACCTCGTTTTTTTATTCGTCTTATCTTGTGGCTGCACATTCGCGTGTTTATATGATTCGTCATTTTATTTCTGCTTCAGTGTATTAATATTATCGACTTCTGATGTGCCATGTGTTTTTTTTTTTTTTTTTTTACCGAAAAAGAAGTATTCTGTTCCACAACTGCGAAAAATTCAAACATTTAAACCACGCGCGATTCACGACCATGCAGCGGTTATGACAATATAAAGTTAACTGTATGTTAAGACCATTGACAACCAATCAGGATATTTGAAAACTGACTTTGGTTTTCGATATTTCGACTCTCGATGTGCTATGTCTTATTTAAAAGAGAATTTGTCGCTTCTTATGGCTAAGCCCGATATTAGCATGTTTGTACGATTCGTGATTTCACGAAACTCTATTTCTTCTGTTTCAGTGTTTCGACTTCCGATGTGCCATTTCTATTTTGAGCAAAGATTCGTTATTTGTATCAGTTCTTTTTTTTCTCGTAAGCCGTTTGCAATTGATGGCATAACGAGATCAAACGTTGTAACCAATTTAATCTCAAAACGAAGTAGTGACTGTTGCCTGCTGCAATATTTGTTGAACCTGTCTTCAAATGAGGGGTTTAATCACAGAGAATAACGAGTTGCAGTCATTGCACTAGGGTTGATAATAAGCTCAAACAGGAATTGATAGCGATGATAAAGAGCGCCAAGGACAACGGGAGGAGTTGTCCATAATGAAGGAAACTCTGGGACGAACTGTGCTCATCCGGTGATCCATCATCTCAGCTTGGTTGTGTCTCTCGAGTGACGTCTCGTTACCAACCCAGTAATTACAATCTGTGTACTTGGTAGCGAGCTAGTCGCACTTGGCGGCAAGCGCATCGGAGTTTATGATACATATCCAACGCAGCCTGAACGCGGAAAATCAAATATCGTCTCATCGGGATAGCTCATCCGAGGGAGGCCATTGGGACGATGGACAAATAATTCTCTTATCCAAGTTCGTCACTCATCGAAAAACCAGTGAGTCTATAATTACTATCTGCTTCTTGCGAACCCATCAATCACTTTAATTCAAGATCGTGTAGACATTCCGTGTACAGTACCTGTGGTTCTTATGATTGACGCTCGTTGGCACTGAAAAATACATTAGTTAATCGGTCTGGATGGTGAATGAGTATCGGGTTCATCCTTTCCGTTTATGATAAATATACATCGTGGAAAAATAAAACAGTCTTATACAAGAGGAGAAAAGAGCCCATTACTTTATTGCTTTCTCGTTTCTGAACGCAATGTGAAAGGGGGAATCACTGACACTCCCTGATGCCCACGAAAGAATGAGCTGCGGAACAGTATGTTGGATTACAGACTATAGATACGTGGAAAGCTGTAAGTTGTTGGATAGAATGGTGCAACGACTCAATCCCGGTAACACCTTCCTCTAGTAGCAAAGAACCGTGTATACTGTAGCGTAGTGGGCGTATCCCTGACAGATACGTCTGCATTAGGTCGTCGGTTGCCGATGGGTTATTGGCATCAGCCCAACATCGGTGCACCTGCCATTGAATAATCATGGCTGTTCTCGAAATCATGGAATAAATTTATTGCTTATATTTATCAAATGAAATGTTTTTTGGTTGCTATAACTATTCACAGCCCTAAAACTCAGGACAATCGACATCGTTCTACCAAGTATGAGTGACAATTATTAACTGTTGATTGATGAGGCTTTTTCTTTGTTGTTCCAATGACTACATTGAAATATTGTGTCGTTGTACTAGCTATGGAAGCTTTATGAAGAATTGAGGCTTTCGACTCTAGTATTTGGGGACATGACAAGTGGATTTTTCTTACAGTGCAGAGAATTTTTATCAACGACTCGTTTTTATGAGATTCACGAAAATTCGACGTTCATGGAATTTTACGCAAAGCTTGTTATGAAAGTCCTAGTCATTGTTGAGGGTACTAAAAAAATACCAATTCAAGAAGATTCATCGGTTCTAATTATCTGCCGAAGTAGCTAACTGGTGGTTTTATTATCATTTTTTTATTAATGTAATTAAAATTGGATATAGAATTTATGATAATACTTTGCTATGGATAATTATAGTTAACAGCTTTGATAAATCACCACTATTTTTACGAAGTTGCTATAGTTATCTCTACTACTAATTGTATACGGTTACAGTACTAACAACAGAGATCAAACTGTAAAACATTATTGTTCATTCCTTATACCGGATATTAACGAGAAACAAACAATAACAATATATAAACCTTGGATGCATATACCATATGTTAATTTTTCGAGGGAGTGAAATTTTTATATTGTCCTCCAATCCACAATAAAAGCATATAAAAATGTAATTCATATACCGGATTCATAAATCTCATATCGTTTTGTATATTAAATTTCGTTTCATTTTTAACAGTGTATTATTAAAAATACGCGCATAAGCTAGCAGTCAACAGTTGTCACTTCATAGTTCATCACTTTCAACGATTACTGCTTTCGTGACGTGTACATCCCTTTATTCCCGTCCGAATACGATACTTATTTCGAATTATCCTGTATTTGTATACGAAGCGAACACCGAGAGTATGTTACTAAATCTTTGGTCCAACGTTTGGCCTGTTGAGAAATTCAATACGAGCGCGTGCGGTTTGAGACAGTACTGGTGCTGCGGAAGAGATAGAGATAGACAGACAAAGAGAGAGTAGGAGCTTGATGGCCGCCGGCAAGGCCAGGTACCACTTCCGGGCCCCGGAGAACCCATCAACGGACCGCCAGGGACCATGGAACACGAGAGAGTGTGAGTGAGATAGGAATCTGTTCCGTCGAGATTGAGAGTGTGAGAAGAGAGGACAACAGAGACGTGAGAGAGACAAAGAGGGAGAGAGTGTGAGGTAACTGGCGCCCCAAAGCCTCTTCGAAACGCAACTGGCCGGTCCAAGTCTTCAACTAGAGATGGTATATCCTTTGCTAGGGCAGCGTCTATCCCTTACCACCCTTCTCTCTCTCTCTCTCTCTCTCTCTCTCTCTGGATCTCTCATTTACACCTTGCACTTTCGCGCCCTTCTACGATATTCCATCCTACTGTAGGCGGAGCTTACCAAGTACGTTTTGCATCTAAGACGCTTCCAGACTTTAATTACGAGGCTTTGCCACGTTGTCCACCGTCATCCCTACGATGAATACGTGGCAGGCGAGCTGTGAGAGTAGTGCAACGATAGGAATACGCGAACGTGAGTTTATCAACGTGCTGATGGTATATTTCATTGTGTGTGTGTGTGTGTGTGTCTATATGAGCCTTGTTGAACCAGAGCAACGTAAGGACCGATGGTCAGTCTTCGGGTTGGTCTGCCCTGAGGTCGCGATCGCGCTCGATAATGGAGTAAACGGACACGAGATCTGTGAGGTGGACGGAATGCCCCGAGCCTGACCTGCTTGGAGTAGGGTTTTCGAAGCAGCGAGTTTCCTTGAAAACCCGAGGTCCTAGCTCTATTAGGATGGTATACCTTCACCGGAAGAGGCCAGCCCAAGATTCTCAGTGGACTTGCGGCAAGGATTGCTCTGGGATACCATGAGTCTACTCGAATATCCTACGGGAAGATGGACGAGGGAAGCGCTACATCGCAGCTGAGAAGATCTCAAAGACGATGTCTCCTGCTCGCTTCAACTAGCTAACTAGCGGGACCTCCTTTCCCGATCCTTGCTACGTCTAAGACTATAATCCTGTTTCACCCCTCGAAGACGTGACGTAGAATTTGTCTCTTCCTTAACACGCTTTTGGTTGGTGGAGACGGCTGCACATTACATTGATTAATTGTATTCACTTGGAATATGTAAATAACGATTTTTTGTGTTTTATTGATTATGTTAATTGTCGAGATAATATGAACGCAATAAGGTTGTGGGGTCAAGAGATCAGTTTTTGACAATATGACGCGAATTTTTCAGTGTTGGTAGAAGAGTATAGGGTTCAGTGAATAGGTCAAGAAACAATTTTTACCATATTTCTTCACATTGTCCATGGCGAAAAAATAGGGCTGATGGCTTTAGTAGAATGATAACATATTATCGGTTTATAGATTTTTTTATTGTACTCACTTGATATTTGATTTTTTTTGTCACCATTCATGCGATAGAAATTAAGTAGCATCACGGAAAACTTACCAGTTAACTATTGTTTTATTTATCATTATTTTATTTATTAAGCTCGTACCATTTATTTTTCATACAATTATAATACATGTTCTTTCAAACGTGGCAGGTTTTTGAAATACAAATTAGTATTATATTATATACAGAATAAAATTAAAAAACAAATAAGATAAGAGCAAAAGTAGAGGGACCACTGCGAAAAAAATATGTTTACGAATTGGAAACGTACATGTTGACTAAATGAAAAGCCATGAAAAATACAACAATAAATATTAATGGTGCTCAAAGCATGGACCATGTTTTGTTACATGGTCCATGTTTCAAAACATTTCCACCATGGACAATGTTAGCAAATTTTCAGACAATTTTTTTTCCCGCTGGGATTTGAAAAAAATTAGTTCTGCAGTTCTGTTCAACGCGTTTAGTGAACTTTTGTCAAATCCGGGGCCAGATGTAGGTTTGTAATCGACATTCAACAACGTAAAGAGATAGAAGAAAAAAAGAGTGACCGGGTGATAGCATACAAGCGAGCGGGCTTCCGCCTCGCCGAGAAGCAAGAGCATAAAAGCTCCCGTGCAATGACGTTTTACAAAGGGTCTATCAAGCCCAGAGCAATGTTGATGGCCAACAGATAGGTGGAGGCCGGTGCAATTTCGTGCGCTCGCGCGCCCTCTGTGCACCACCGCATTCGTCCAGCGTGGCTCTGGCGTTACGATTTTTACGACGCGTATAGCCTCTCGCCCTCTGTTTACAACCGACAAAATGTAATTTTCCACGATATGTGCGATGCACTGGAGGATGAGAAGGAAAACAAGAGAATTAATAGTGTATGGAAGGGTCGCAAGTGTGTATACAGGGCACAGTGTTCCGCTTTTAATTCAATAAATTGTGATTTATGTAAAAATAGGTAATGAGTGCGTTTAAGAGGCAGTGATACACCGCTTGAAATTTTTCCGCCCAATGTTAAACGCCTATAGGTCTGACTCTCTCGGATATAGCTCTGACTCTCTCGCACTATTTTTCTTTCATTTCTCAAGAAATAAACCTCTGAATCGAATGAGGAACCAGAAGCTTAGCCCAATTCTACGACACTTCCGCGTATCACCTCAAAATATGGACTCTATCTGTCATACGGTTCGGAAGAAAACAGCATCCGACATTTGTGCAGGGGAGAGGGAAGTATCACTGCCTCTTAACTGTATCACATGCAATTTTGTAAATAGTATTTAAAAAGTGTCATAGAATTGGTAAATGAGAAAATTCATCATCTTCATCTTAAATAATGTCCCATGTTCATTACCACCGCGTTAATATTATGTATAGTATATATTTCTATATGACGAACCCATGAAATTATGGATCCTTAGTCACGCGCATGAGACGCAACATTTAGTTAAAAATGTCGCGATGATAATATCTTAACAAAGCTTTACACGTCATCCTAAGAACGACGTTCAAAAATTTATCTCTGATTTTACACTAGTACAACGGTGCAAAATCTGCTTAACCATAGAAACCAATCGTTCCGCATATAATTTTCATTTAACTCATCTCAGATATTCTGACCAAACAATATTATTTTCGGTCCTTTTGTGTGTATTCCATTTCACTTTGTATCCGTATTCTTGATACACGAGCATAAATTAGCCACGGGTTGATTGTGAGACTTCGGGGTTGCATGGTAGCACTGAAAAGGTGAGATATATGGAAGAAGTGGTGTGCAGCACCGTGCGGAGAGTTGAATATTTAAGAATACTTTATGGGCCAAGTGTCATCGTCAAAGAATCTTGCCGAAAGGATTTAAAAGTGGCCAAGGAAAAAAGAGAAAAGAAAGAGGAGTCGGGTCGTCGCGCAGGGTATTATAGTAGATGGTGCACGACCTTTTCAGACGCGCCTGCGAGTTGGCGCAAGTGGTAACTCCCCGGGCGTGGGCAGACACGCTCGAACGTGGAGTGCAGCGCGAGCGAATTGAATTTCAGGATTTATCGTGGCGAGCTTCCGTTTCGCAGGCGCTAACCTTCTTCTCCGACTCACTCCCATCTTTACCTCCACCCACTTTTTCTCCTCACTTCTATCTTCTCGTGAACCGCGGGTGCGTAAAGTTGCCGGCTTTACGACGCTGCGGTTGCGCACAACTCTGACCGTACCTCTCGAAAAAACCATTTACGAAGTAAAAATTAATTGAACGAGCGGAAAGCCTAATCGCCGGTAGCGAGAGAAAAGAATTAAATGAATGTAACCGGAGTTTGCAACGTTTTAAGAAAAGAATTTTTCTGGGCAGCATTAACCCGCGAGAAACTATCGGACGACGTTGTTACGACGCCATTATCATATTTTATTTTAAGGTTAATATTATATGAGCACTCCATTACATTTTGTAAGTTTCAGTTTCATAAGATTGTTCGAAATGAAGTATTGAATTTTGTAATGCTGAAACTTTTGGCATTCTGTCGAATAGAGTGTTTTGTTAACTTATGAAAATCTATTTGTTTGAAACTAATGTCATTGGAAATACTTCACCACTGATTCTGACAGTTTGATAGTAGTTTCCGATACAAAGCTGATATGTGACGCGTTACAGGCAGATAAACTTTTTCTAACGAGTGTGAAATTGCAAATCGAGCCACAAGCGAGTCAAGAAAAGCTTTTTCGCCCAAGAATCGAACAAAATTCATTTTACAAGGTGTGAAAAGCGGTTTCTGCGCACGCGGTGCGTGTGCATAATCTTATACTGCGCGGCGTGGAATAAAAAATCTTTTTTGCAGGCTAGATCTGCGCGGAACGTTGTGCGCATATGTGGTATGCTTACGAAGACATGGCGACAAAACGTCAAATAAGTGAACGAATATGCAGGCTAGCCCCAAAAAAGAAACTTTTTCATGTATACGTTGAAAAATAAGAAGTTCTGCAATCAACTTAGAAATCCGTCTCATTGAATAAGCTCATAGTGGTCTTTATTTAATTGCAGTACTTCTTGAAATTGATCACCGTAGCAATTACTATATCAGAACCAGCGATAAGGTATTTATAATTATAATTGTGGGTTGGAGATAAAATTATCTATATTTACGTATACGATATTTCTTATTGAAAGTGCATAAATTGATAAAACGCCCTAGTATCAATATTCAAAATCAATCTATCGTACTTTTGATTGCATTTTCAAACATGCAGTTACGGGTGACTGAGTATTGAGTTGAATATTGAGTTCCTGATAAATTTGTTTCGATAAGTTAACTTCATATCGAGTCTTATACATTTGATCCACTACACAGTATCTAAATTTAACTTTTGAGAGCAGGTAATAGTAGTTGGCATAAAAGCTTACCCCAAAATTTGTTCTCATGACAATAATCTCATCAAGCGACTTCCTAACTGCGTTCACCATAGAGAATGCGCATTTGCTATAACAATACTTGCTGTAATAATAGTAGCAGTAATAGTATTTATTGGCAATATATGTATATTTTATAAATACAGTAGTTGGTTGGGTAAAATAAATCTGTTATTGTCAACAGGGCATCGACCGAGGTCCTTCAGCCTGAGTTTTTATGTATTACCTACGCGGGGCGATTTATTGTGTGGTGTAATAATATTTTTGGCTCGAAGACAAATGTATATATTTTTGTTGCTGAAATTTTATAAGATTTGGTACAACTGGTAAAAAGAACCCCCAATATCAATATTCCAAACCAATCTATCTCACTTCCGGTTTCATTTCCAAGAATGCAATTGCGGCTGACCATCTAAATATTAAGTAACTAAAAAATATATTTCGATAAGTTAACACCGTATTGACTTTTATATTTTCAACTAGGATTAACCGACATGGGCACTGAACCGCCGGATCTCTTTACGTCAGTTTTAACATCTGACATAAACAAACGAATTCAATGCATGAACTTGGTCCTGATCTCAGTGTGTCTGACGACACCACCGACGAATCGGAGTACGAATAAATCGCTATTCGCAGTGAATTTTTTAATATAGGATATACTGGAAAGTAATTAAATTCAACTTTAGAGAGCAGGTAATATTAGTTGGGAAGAATCTTGCCTCAAAATTTGTTTCTCTATGGCAATAATGTAATCACCTTCCTACTCATGCTCACCATCGAGAACGCGTATTTGCTATGCACACCTAATGCCACAGTAGATATATAACACATATACATCTATAATATCAGTGCAACAGCGAGAACGCAATGCGGCAGTTGCATCGGGTCGAGATAATTAGGTTTGAGTGCACTCTGGTCGCCGCAGTCAGTAACTCAGTTATCAGTGGACACCCCGCGTACAATAGCTATCACAACGGCATCAAACATAACGCATCAATTAACGTGAACAATAACCAAGCCGTGAGTGAGAACGAGGAGGTGGTTCGGAGAGCACAGTTGGGCGGCTGGCACTGCAGAGCACATACGGGACTGCGCGAAGGGTGCGAAGGGTTGGTCGCGGGGTGGTATGAAGTGCGCGGCTACCAGCGAGATCGTCGGCGCGAACTCCCTGCACTGCATCCTGTCGGTACGAACCATAGAACGTCGACGATAGTTGCGGGGAGGCAACGATGTGCAGCCTCGATGCGTTTGTGTCCACGCTTTCCCTATAAACAGCATTGTCAAGCAGCAATGGACCTCTCTCAATCCTCCTATCGTCTCTCTCGCTCTCTCTTCCACTCTCTCTGTTTTGGTTAATACTCCTGGTTCCATGAACCTCACGTTGCAAGCTAACCTAGGGAATGGTATACGCATATCTCCGAGCCAATCTCGTAAAGTGAGCACCTATGATTTTATGATTTTCATATTCATGTTTATTCACAGATGGCGATCTGTGATTAATATTACAAATTCAACATTCGTGTTATTAGCATTTTTGGTCGTACGTTAGATTTTGTATTGTTGAAATATTCTGCCACACACGAAATTTCGGTTTATTGAATTTTCCGGTGGACGCGAAATGTTCTGGCGTTGAAGTTTTTGACTGACGCGAAATTTTCGACACAGAGGGCAAGTTATGGTTATAGTAACCATAAAGTGACCACTATTCATTCTTTGTTCGCTCGACTGATTTTTTTAGTAGTCACAACTATTGAGAGGTTACCGTAACTACGATAATAATTGTATGGACTGAAAATTAGTAGTTGTCACTTTATCATTGGCTGGACTATTACGATTTCTCTTCCTGTATTATCGAAACTTTCACACGCAATTTTTTATTGTCAAAATTTTTCATTTATCGTAATATTTTTGTTCATATTTTTCGACGGTTTCGTAATTTTGCATTGCTGAAATTTTCAGAATTGACTCGAAAATTCCGATATCAAATTATTCGATCGAACCTGAAATTTTCAGTTTTTGGAATAATTCGCCCGATTCGAAATTTCCAGTTGAAGTTCTTTGACTGAGACAACTCGACGTGACAATCACAAGTAAAAAACTAAAAAAAGACGTCGTCATCGACGAAATACAAAAATTTCTCATGTTTCTTGGCCAGAAATGCACTCTTGAGATAATAGCGCTTAGAAATAGGTATAAACAGTTCTCTAATCCAAAAATTTAAAAACTCAGAAAAAATCGTTAAAAAAAACAATCCGTATTCAGACAGATAAACAAATCGTTTACATTTTAAAAAAATTATGTTCAACGGCAGATTTTATGAGCATTTTTTTTTATCATTCCGTTAATAACATTTTAGAATTACCATCACGCAAAGTCAATTTTTTTATTACCTTCGACGTGTTTCATTACTATCCAATTTTTATCCCATCAAGTATTGAAAAAAATGAAACACTTGCTTATCCCGAGATGAAACCAAGAGGCAATAACAGTAAACTCTGGAATTTCTCCAACTATTCATTAGGCCAACACGAATAATAAAGTTATAATATTCCAGTCGTCAAGATAAATGATAGGGTTTACTGACGTAGGTATAAATACCGATGCTAAGCGTTCCGTATCTTACGTATGTGGAAGGGGCACACATTTCGTGTGGCGAATTGCCAATGACTCGGATATGTGCTATCGTGCAACTGCCGAAGAGAGAAGAGCACAGTGCATGGTAGGAACGGCTGGAAGGACCATCGGGCCATAGCACCGCACACCGTCGGTGAAACATTAATCTATCGCGGTAGCAATATCGTGTCGATGATATTCGAAGCACGAGTATTATAGCAAGAGGAGCACCGATGGAGCTCCGTTGCTGTTGCCGATGTTCTGGTGTCATTAGTTCGTGGCCTCGAGAGGAGCCAGTCTGCACACATCGCGGGTTACTATCCGCACACTTTGTGTGCGTAAACGTGCGTCGCTGATGATGATCGCAAGTGTGGCACTCGCAGCATCCGTAGCACTATTCGTGTACTGTAGTGCATATATATATATATATTATATATACTATACGTATATATGTGTGTATCCTTGTGGACATAGAAGTATCTATACTAGATAGATACCAATACCTACTGCCTATGTACTCGTTACTATGTACTTTAGTATAATTTACTATGTATGCGTACGCGTGTATGAGCAGAGCTGCGAGGCGTTCGTGCACGAGAGAGTGAACATAGCGAGAGAAGAGAATTGCGCGCAGACACGGGCGAGTGCGTGTGCACCGGCTTAAAGGCGTACAGGCATATGTGTGCACACTCGAGTATATATATGTATGTGTGTTGATAATGATATATATGTATGTGTTTTCACATTATATCCTCGACATAGGACAACATCGCAGCAGCGACGATCGTATGGTAGTATCGATTTGCAGAAGTGTGATAATCGATCGCTGCGTTCCTCGAGATGGCACGACCGTTGAGACGCGATGTGCATCTTTGAGCTTTTTCACTGAGAGAAAAAGAAGGGGTTAAAGTAGCGAACGACCAAAATAAGGAATGGCTGAAATAGTGAATTTTGAAATGATGAACTCTCGAACCAGAATAACCATTTTAGCTATACGCTATTTTATTTGCATTTGAATGAGGTGGGGACCAAAATAGCGAATGATCTACGTGGCTCAATTAGCGAATTTTGAAACCGATGCTGGGATGTATCTTATAATAATGGTTATTTTAGTTCCAGACGTTCTTTTTTTAAATTCGTTATTTTAGCAATTCGCTATTTTACCCTTGCCCGAAAAGAATTAACTTGGGCGACTTGAAAATCAATCGAGGAAAAGGGATGATCAACCCTTACAAGTCAGCTTAGTCAGAAAATATGGTAAAAAATGCACTGTATAAAAAACGCAGTTACGATACAAGTAAACTGGGAAGAAGAAAATAGAGGAATGAAAAGAATACTGTTAAAAAGTAATATGATGATAGCCGAATTATTATCACTGACAGCAGAAGGAATAAGAATCATGAGTACTAATCATTGAGTGGTTATATGCATTTTTTGACCTTGCTGCATGCACAGACAAAGTAGTCATTTTTTAGTGAGATTATACAGAAAAGACTCATCTTCCGGGTGGAAGACGACACAAACTTTACCCTCGATGAGAATCACGCACTTCCATTCCTGGTGTACTATATTCTAGCCAAAAATGTTCTTAGTTAAGTCTAATGACCTTAAACATACTGAAATATATGAGCGCAACCAAATTGTAATGATATGAGTTTTCTTGTTTCAAGATTAGTAATATGCATCATGAAGCAAAAATGGTGCGACTTTTTTATGCGCAATTTGTGTTACTTACAGTTAATCGGTTCAGAAGCAATTATGCACCCGTGGGGATTTCTACGTCGAATGTTAAATACCTCAAGGCCTCACTCCACACGTAACCTTAAAACTTGAAAAAAAAAAACGGCTTCGAATATATCGTAGCCAGAAACTTAGCAAATTTTCACAATAATTAATGTTTTCTCTTTTGAAAAAGGCCTGAACGTGTTAAGAAAAAAAGGCTTTGAAAATTGTAAAGTTGTGGAGGATGTGACTATCTCTCTGCATGGTTTCCGCAAGCAAAAGAATTTTTCTCAGTCACCAATGATTCGTTTCCGCTGAACCCTAATGCGTCGCAGCTTTTTGAGGATGTAAAAAGGGTGTCTCAGTATGTACTAGCAAAAGGCAAGGGAGGAAACACCATCAAGCGCGAGTTCCAGACTTCCAGACGATGAAGAGAGGTCGGCGGATCTGAAAGGATCGCCGACCTCTCTCGCGCGGGTGAGGCGTCCGCGGCAGGGCGTTCCCAAGCAGTTCGTCCATCCGAGTCTGTTTCGAGAACGAGAGTCTCGGAGTGTATAGCATAGGAACGATAATGGCTGCTATTAACGAGCCACGGCGGGTGCCGAGGCACCTGGGCCCAAAATATCACCGCAATTAATGCAATTACAGTTTACAAGTCTCTCCGCAAGCCGCAACCATTCCCCAGGCTTTCGACGTTACTTATTTAACAAATACCATCACTAACATCGTCATTTGTGAAACACTTAATACTAATTTCGTTTGAACATATAAATTAAATCAATTGATTAAAAAAAATTGTTCTTAACTTTGTTTGTAACGTACAAAAATTTGAAGTCATATTTATGTCTTATGTCCAACAAATAACATCAATGTAGTTAACTCCATAAAAGTCACTTCGGTTGATAAAAAGTTAATTTTCTGGCGGTGGTGTTTGTCAAAAAAATGGAACTTATACTGAAATAATATGCACCGTCGGTGTTCAGAAAGAAAAGATTAGCTGCTATAATAAAAAATGAGTGGACACAACCAATCGATCATTCTATTTTCCTTACAACTTAAATGGTAGTGACAACGATCTGCATAATAATGCCAACGATTTGAATGGTCGTAACAACGATTCAAATGGAAGCCTCAACCATTAGATCGATTAGGCTAACTACTCTTGTTGAAAACTAATCGTGAATACTCGAGATAATTATTCGATAATCTTGGGCCAACTTATCTTTAAGATCTTTCGTAAAGCAAATTGAAAATATAGTTGTCACAAGCTAATATATATACATTTTTTTAAAATGAAAATGTTTTTAAGTAAAATGGTTGTTGTCATATACAGATACTACAGTCTACTTTAAATGTAATTTTTCTCATCAATCGGTTAATAAGTAAGCTTGTCGTAGTAAATAAAGCACTTTTACTTCCTCGATTATTGATGAAAATTTACTGTGTTGAAATGAGACATTTTTTTCATAAGTTCAGTGACTAGGGTTTAGTGCTGAGGAGCGAAAGAAAACTGTTACGAAATAAATTACAATCCTGTAGATTCATATTCAGTAAGCATGTTTCACTTATTAAATAACAATTTAAACGATATTCGACGTGTTTTTAGGTGATACTTGAAGTTTGGATTTTTAAACCAGAAAAAAGATATGCAGATGACATCTATACTTTGCGTGACCATTGAGTAATATTCCGGAAGATTACCGATTTTTCTCGTACTCATAACATACACGTTAGATTGATTATCGCATATTCCCATAAGTATGGTAAAAATCACCAAATTGCAGTCTATCAATTACCACATGGATGTAGATGTTAATCCTATAGTTTTTTCCCTCATGCAGCAATTTTTGTATCGAAGCAATTATATCGAAATCGGCAATAATGCCGGAGGCAATAATGATATTTCATCAATGTACAATTGCTAATTTCAGTGAAGCGTTTGTATGAGATACTCATGACAATTACTTTAGGACGTGCGAGATAACGAGAATCCCTTTCCGATTGATTCTCTTGATCCGGCAATTACCGGTATTCGGACAATTTCTACTTTGAAGGGTAGGAGAAATTGGGCGAGTGAAATTCGCAAGGGAAATGGGGTTGAGGGCACATGGAACAATCTTAAGACAGCGAGCTAAGACGTTCGCGGTTTCTCGCGAGCGACGCCCGCGCGTCTTAGAGAGGAGACGAAGGGTCCTTCCGTAATTACGCCAACCGCAACCGCCGAACACCACTACCGTTACGTGAAGGGTTCACGACCGAGTGCCCCCCGCCCAAAAGCCTCTTGTTCTCTCCCCCAAAATCCTCATCGTAGCCCTTTACTTACACATCCACTATTGCTACTCCTGCCACTGAGCGTTAGCTGATCTGATCCAACCCTTTGACCCTGTGAATAACAACATACTGACTTCGGGATTGCAACACTTTTCTTGTTGCCTCATCCAACTGAAAAATTACCGTCAATAGATTATCATACAACTTTCATCGATGTTAATATAAATACTTATAAATATTATAAAAAATTTCGTCGCGACCACTGTCGTGTCAAGAATCGAGCCGGTCAGGGTCAAATGACACACCCAACCTTGGATTATTCTAACCCGCGCGAAAAAAAAAGTATTGAAAGAGTATTAAAGAAGTATTTAAAAAAAATAGTATTAAGAGTTTCGCGTATTGGACTTTTTAATACTCAGTTTAATTTTTTTTTTGTTGAGATTTGAGTATTAAAAAAAGTATTAAATTGTATTGAGTAATGGTAGTAAGTAAGTTTTTTCAATACTTGAATCTCTGACTGAAAGTATCAACTGAGTATTAAATTCTTTTCCAAAAATACGATTAAATACTTTTTTCGATACTTAATACCACTTAAACTGAGTATTAAAAAGTCTAATGCACGAGACTCTTAATACTTTTTTTAAATACTTTTTTAATGCTCTTTTAATACTGTTTTTGCGCGGGAAATCTCTCAAGTCCCCATCGAAAGCTTCTTGTATTGATAAAACTTCCTATTTGAAATCTCACCACATTCCTAAGATAATGGGTTAATCGAGGTCACTATTCTTCACCTAACGTAACCGAGCTTTGAACTAATAATAACTAATCGTTAAGTATTTTTTAATACATACTCACCGTATAACGATTAACATATAATTTCAGTAAATACATAAGCAATTATATTTCTATACAATAATTGGTTGTAATTATTTCTTTTACACACAAATATCAATGCTTTTCAATTTGAATGGCCTGAATATATGATTTACTCAAGTTCATAGAGCTAATACTTTCAGATATTACTTAAGTTCATGGAATAATACTTTCAGATATTGGTACCAAAAATGATATTTGATTGTTTATCGTATTTTCCGTAAATAATTTTCATCAAAGAACATATGGTAGAATGATTCATTTTCAATATTTTTGTGTAGAGATATTCGGAAATAACAGTATTCACGATCCCATTATTTCAAATGGAATTATTATTAATGCTGAAGTGTTAATAACGCGGTGAGCTGTCTATTTTTCTGCTAATTCGACAAATTGTTCAATGCTAAAACTAAGGGGACGGTTTGTAGGGCCGCAGCCACATTTCACAATGATTTCGCTCGTTGCTGGCGATCGGAGTCGCGACATCGCTCGCTGGAATGGGGATCAAGCGCAATTACGTGCGCGCCATCATCGTCATCCAGCTGGGCTGTATGGTGGTCGCCGAAGTTCGCATAGCCATGCACATACATAGACACACACATGAGGATTCAACGCTGTACGTACTTTGGCCCATCGGGCTTTATTAGAGCGACGATCGAGACAATCATTCCGATGATTACAGCCGAAACATAATCGTTAACGCGTACGACCCATCAATGACTATGAACCATTCGCCCACGCCAAATTGGTTGTGCCGAACGAGATCATTCGTGGCGACGTGAACACGTACCTAAACGTTGTCCACTGCTATGTGCTGATGCATACTGATGCAATCACTGATTTTTTAACGGACCTGCATAACGCAATCAATAAAATAAATGATAAGTACGCCAATAATTGGAAGCTTAAAATAATTGACTTTTTTCCAGCATTTTCAAAGATGCGATTAACTCTGCAATGGCCAAGTTCATCTCTTATCGTAAAACCAAAAATTTGCTGTGTTAATTTTTACAGACTTTTGACATTAAAAATCTCGTTATCTTATTACAAGATGTTGTAACAAAATAACTTTTTATAATAAATCTCCACTGGCAGTTGAAGGCGTGAAAACAAAATCCAGGATCTTACAGAACCACAGTCGACAAATTTTTGACCAAAAGTTTTTGTAACGATAAATAATAGGTTTTGGAAACCTTGACGATATGTATTTTAACTATTTCAACGTCAACATTTAATTTAATGATATGAATAGTCACTTTAACTAACAATCAATAGTTTCGACTATAAGCGCGGGATTTTTGTGGTAGTTAAGATTTTGTAAAAACGTTTTGTAGTATCATTTAAATCGATAGATTAGTTTCTAGTAGGAAAAAATGAACAGCAGTAGTAAATATGGCGAATCACTAATAATTTATTCGAGATGTGAATCAAATGATAGAATACCTTGTACTCTTTTTAAGAGGTCCAAGTTATCACCATATATCAACAGTTGGATAATAATCAGTTTGCAAATTGCCAGTGGCTACAAAAAAATACTTTTAAAGGCCATAAATATTGTTCTTGAATGCGTCAGTGACATTGATATCCTGGAATCCTACGTAATTTCAAGCATTTATTACAGAGGGCATCATCGTCGCGCCGGTTAGCAAAGACAGAGATATGGACGAAGCCCTTTCCTCTGGAAATTCTGCTAATAATTAGAAATATGCTTACGACCGTAATTCCAAACGTAGATCCGCGCAGCAGTGACTTTGCAATGGTGAAGTTCGAGTGGTTGTGGGGCCGAGAGGAAAGGAAGGCTAAGCCCGTTTACTGCCAATAAGGGAAGCATGCATAATAGAAAGCACAAGGGATGCTACATTACGAGGATTCTCCGCACACTGACAACATTAAAAGGGATTCACGAGTGTCTGCACTGCCCATTTCTGTTACTTCTTTATAGATTTGCAATTATATTGCAGAAATACTGGCAAGTTCAAAAAGTCACTATTAAATTTTCTATCCAGGAACGACGCTGTAAAAAATATTAGTATTTTCACAAAACTCCTGTAATAAATTGAATTTAATGTACGAACGAAAATGAAAATTCCTTGTACGTGAGATAATATTGAAGTTAACTCAGATTAGAAACACGTCCTTATTAACGAATCAAGGAGACTGTACATCAATTTTAATATACTTTGCATCAACCAAGATGATTTTTGTTACGAATTTAGCAGAATCGTACATCAATTTTACATTATACTCGTGTAGTAAATTTTCTATTATACCCGTCCTTGCAAAAGTGTAGTAATATTATTTTAAATATTTTTAACAGTGCACTATACCGTGATAAAATGTGAATGGTGTGACTTGTGTAATGTACAGTAGCTGAAATTATGTAATTTAACTCGAGAACAAAAAGGTTTATGATTCATTGTTTTGGTAACACATTTTTCAAAATTATTTATATTTACAGACGATTTTTTAGGCATTTATGATGAATAGAAATTAACTTTGCATGAACTACTTGATAAAATGAAAACATATGTGGTGACGAATTAAATATCTGCTAAATCAATTAATTGATGACTATTTATTCAACAAAATGGTGGAGTTGTACAACCTAGTACTATAAAATTTTTTAATATTCACCCCATAAGAATATCCACACCAACAATGATTTTTAAATACTCTAACGCATACGTAACAGAATAAACGAAAAAATTTAACACAATATTATCTATAGATTCAAGAAGAATAATTCGAACACTGGTCACTTAATTGAAGGTTTCACTTATATATTATTTGAGCAATGCTGACGATAGCGAGAGAAATAGTCAATGGCGGTTATAACGGCACGTTAATAACGATTTCCGGGTAAGCCGTTTGTGGCTTTCACTGGAAAGTGAGAGGAAAGTAGAGTAACGAACAGATAAAACTAAAAAGGGAGAGAGAAGTAGTTTCAGATGGACTCTTCTTCACGCGAGGGCCTGCAACACACTAGATTGTGGGGTGACACTCTAGTCTCGTAATCACCGGTTACCCGTTACACATGAATTTTATTTATTTACGCCCTCCGCAGCATGCGTAATTTAATGTAATTCGAGGTTCGGTTGGCACGCGCTAAAGCCGCACTTTCAAATGGATGGATAGAGGGAGGGCGATGAAGAGAACTTCAACAACCTGGAGCCACCACAGAAACAAAGTCGAGAACACGCGGCTCTGGGTCTCCCTCCCTTTCCCGAGGACGCAAAGTTACGACGCTACTCGGCCATGTCATTATCCATTTTAATACGTTACTTTTCAGGGAATTCACTCCCCTGACTTAAACAGCTGAATACCACGGTAAGCATGAATATTGGAATGTTTTTTCCCATTTTCTCCTTGTGTTAAATCATTGAGTCCAACGAGCATTCAAAGGCTATTATCATGCAGTTATGGATACGTAAAACTCTTTTCGATATTCCAAGAATTCTTTGAGAATGCATATTTGCCGATAATATGTATCAACACGTAATGCTGAAGTCTGTTCCGCCAATGAAAATTTAATACAGGCAACTGGCTTTATTTCCTGACACATCAATCAAAAAATCAAAACAGTTTGAGGTTAGACGACGCGAATAACAAATAGAATTGTAAGAAACGCATAGTCGCGACTTTTTTTAAATGAACAATCTCAATTTAAACGATTAATATTCCGATCTTTCGACTCTATTTGGAGCGCGAATTTTCCAATGTCTACAACTTTCTAATAAATCGTCCTGACTCGTCTCAGTAATATAGCGTCATTTGACCCTGATAAACAGGGTCCTTAACCGCATGACATGATTACCCTAATTCTATCATGAAATGGTTCAAATATGAATAGCATCATATTTATTTTTTTCGAAAAATGCTTGTGTCATCCTTTGCCTCAACTAAAAAAAAACTGATGGTTATGGATAAGTCAAAATACGCAGCCATCGGTGCTCCATATTTTAGGCCCTTACTCATACCAGATCCAATGTAAAAATTCTCATGATACGAAACTTTTCCATCGAATACCAAACAACTCTGTACTTCCAGTTCTTCAGTTCACATATTTCCAACGCAGTAGAGCTACAGGAGCGCCAAATTCCTGTTCACGTGTCATCGAGCTCCTAGTACAAGCGAAACTAACATTATCCCGCTTCCGCTACTTCCACTGTAACTCCGTAGCTGCAGGGTTCACACGTACCTATATCCTCATCGTTCTCTCCATCCCAGCGCCGAAGTAATTTCCGCAATTTCATCTAAATTCCGTGTACCGTCGAAATTTCGAGCTCTCGCACTCTCTTCCTTCCTCGCGTCTGGTACACGAGTGTAAATAAGCCTTCGTTGCTGCTGAGCATAGGTTGCTGAGAGGGATGGAGATGATGGGAGGCCTATATGTGTGGGAGGCAGGCCAACTCGACGATAGAACAAGCCAGTCTCTCTCTTTCAATCTCTCCCTCTCTCGTGATAGTAATTGCTACTGGTGTGAGAGTACATACTGTAGCTATGCTATCCCGTGTATGAAGCAGCCGCCGAGAGCGGTATTTCTTACGTCCTCTTTGTTTATTATACCCAGTGCCGCGAAGCATTATTATGAAATACGATTAGGCACGAGTATACAAGCGCTACTACTTCTCTATCGCACTCTGCATATACTAGACGCTGCTTTACTTCTATCTCCTCTGTTTCACGTTGTAACCTCGCCTCGTCCCTCCCACTCTCCGTACGCTAGCTGTACGCTCTCACGACTGCGTTAGGCATTCTAAATATTTGAGTCTTTGAGAGCAGTAAACGTTGCTTGCTTGGATCGGCACCAAGTACAAGACAGTTTATCCCGAGACACCAAACTGGCTATAGCCAAAAGGCCCGGAAGACAAATTAATAATACCTCCTCGAAAATCAATGTTCTCAGGTGTACCAATGAATTCCACAACTGCATTGCAACGTCTTTCAGCAAAAGGGTCCGTCTGCAAAATTGGTGTCTTACGATATGTCACGAATCTCGAAATATCGCTGTATTCGTGCTGTGATTGGTCCTACGCTCGGTGCCAAGTTCGCTCTTTCTCTAGGACGTTATCATTTCAAACGGTACCTGATGAAGTATATTTTTAGGCGATGACAGGTCAGGAACCATATCATATCTACATTCAAATGGACGCATGTTATATCTGACTTGTTCTGGATTTAACAATGGATAAGCAGATTTAATTCCAGAGATCCCGCGAAGGAGGAAATATTTAATCAGAATGAAAACTGAAAAGTCTTAAGTATGATCTATCAGTCAAAATAAGGTGAGTTAGACTGGGTTATTAGTTTTCAGGTTCTAGGTCGATATCTCCATGATTTTCGATGTTCAGGTTGATTGCGCTATAGTTTTAGGTGTTTAGGTAAATATTTATATAGTATTGGGGGTCTTCTAATAAAGTATTTTCCATAAGCAAGTCTCATTTCAGCAACGATATGCGAGAAAAGTAGCTATTTAGCGTTAAAAGGCCAAATTCATAGTCATAAGTACAAACTTCATACGGTGCTGAATTTCGAACTGATGTACGGACTTTCGGTTGGAGTTCTGAACATATGCCCGTTAAATAATCAAGCTCAATTCAGGGCGTTCAATAACATGTTAACATGTCATATAAGGTTAAGACAAGCTCACCTTGACTTCACCTCATTAAAACGTTGGATACACCGAATGAAAGCTTTTCGCTTCCATTGACTTTTAACCACCTGAATTCAGTTGCCTTGAAGTATATTAAGTTGCCTTCATCAAACAAGATTTTGGTCAATGCCGGGTTGACGATAAATAAAACTCAAGTCCCAGCTTCATATTATGATTTGGAATTGAACTGAGCTATACGGTGAAAGTTAAGTTACGATTTTACTTTCGGTTATGATTTACATGTTCATCAGCATTCAAGAAATGGCCGTTGGGACAATTTCAAACGTTTACAATGAATTCCACCCTCTTATTTTAATTGATTAACCTCATCCACATAGGCAGCAGCACAACAAGAACATCCTTTTCCCGGTGGCGGCCTCCGGCTCACATTATGCAGAAGTCCCGCTGTACATATATAATTATCTTATCCATCTAACCGAGGAAATTGACCCTGCGGCAATGATGAAGAGAACCATACAGATCGCTGCTTCCCGCGGATCTTGCCGGTTTGCGAATCTATTAGCATGCAGCGTGTACTACGTAGTATCAACTCGGTCTTACTGAAGACGTCCTTGGACCGTGATAATACAAAGTGGAGAGCTGAGCATTCAAGCCTAGTGTCTGTATCGACGGTCCGAGAAAACCTCATCGAGTGCAAGCTGTAACAGTGGAAATAAAAAGAAGACACGGGGATGTACGGATCGGGTAGGGAAATCAGTAAGAGGAGAAGACGAAGACAAAGACCACAGGAGGGAGACGCGTAATATGCAGACGATCGACTAACACGCTTAACCGACATGCTTTGCTTGATATATATAAAAATAAGAAGAAGAAGACGGTAATCGTGTTATAGAAAAAATGTGTATACGTTGTGGATAACATCGGGTGATGAGACGCAGCATCTCGTCTCACGTATGTGGTGTTATGTTTTTTTTATTATTTCCCACGTATACATATATACATATACGCGATTATTATATTACAGTAGCCGTCTGGATAGGGAACGAGAGAGACAGAGAGCGAAAGAGGAGCAACGCGCGAGGCGTGTTCATCGTACTGTATTTGCTGCTGATGCTGATGCCAGTGGAGTCGCCGTTCGCGCGATGTGCGTCTATTTTTACGTAAGGGGTTGCCGCCGCTACGGCTGATGTTACTGATGCTGCTGCTGCTCCTGCTGATGGTGGTGATGGTGGCGGTGGTGGTGGCGGTGATGCTGTTGCTGATGCTGCTACTGGTGGACGGACCCACGGACGCGTTACCAACCGTACATTATACCGGCGTGTACAATGCATAAACACACTGGCTGACAGGAGCCCGAGGGCCCATCAGCGCATTAACAATTATATTACGGAAGCTCACTGTTATGCGCCAGCGAATTCATACGCGCGTGCGAAGGATACGTGTTCAACGTATACGTTCAACGTGTATACGCTCATTTTGCTCTTACGTGAGGACCTGCAGGAAACCAACGCGTTCGGCGTTATATCGTCTCTCCTATTCTTAGGGTGTTGAATTACTCAGAGTTGATTAAAAAAAGGAAGATGAACGCAAACCAGGAGCGAAGCTTGAAAAGTAATTTTTAAAGAAGTTTGAGCTTGGTCTGATTTTTAATAACGATTCCTGTCCATTTTGGTTCATTGCAGATTTTGCAAGTTAAGTTTTACGGTGAAATTACATTTTTGTATTAGTGGCATCAAATGATGTTTAATTGAAATCCTGGAATACAAATGAAGCACTAGTGGTCAATTAAACCAGCTCGTCGATATTTACTTACTCGTCTCTGAACAAGCTAGATCTACTCTACTTTCCGCAATGGCTATTCACGTGATTTCAATGACCGATAAAAGCCATGTGACACCTTGGACAGCATAACCCAATTCCTGTTTTTCTGCAATGGAGTATAATTTGTATTTCTATTCGCATTCGATCTCTGTGCGATAAGGGCCATGTATCAATTGACTGGTTAAATTTTTTCTCAAATCCCTTCGTCCACTTTAACAACTTTTCAGTTTCTCGCCCCTGGATCGTCCTTTCCGGCTGTTCACGCAGAAGCAACAGTGTCACGTTTACGAGGTCGTGGACTGCTGGCAAAGCGAGCGTAATCGGGCGACACGGGTCGAGTCTCGCTCTGCCTCTCTTTGCGACGAGAAGAGAACGAGAGCTTGCACAGAGAGAGCGAACAGGAGGAGTAAATTCACGGGGGTTACTGGTCGACGTTGCTAGCTGGATGGTGGTGGTTGTCGTCCGGTTCGAGGAGGAGTGAGTGAGAGTGCGGAGTGAGTAGTCTAGGCAGGACTTAATTAAACAGCGGGCAAAGCCAGCTTAGTTCACAAAGTGACCGCGGCACCTACCCCTTGCCAGCCACTACTGCCCCTGGAGCTCTTCGTCCTGCTCCTGCTACCGCTACTACCACTGTTGCTGTTGGTTCTGGACGAGGTACATCCTGGTGGTGCAGTACTACTACGTCATGATATACTATGTAGCGTAGGACATCCTAGGTTGTGGACGTTGCCTACGAGAGGGACATAATACCGGGCCTCCTGCAAGAACCGAACACCACCACCTGGGTTAGCCGATCAGCCGGGTGAGAAAGCGTACCCTCTGCCTGCCTGCCTGCTAGTCCACTAGTCCGCGGTG
The DNA here is from genome assembly GCA_949699805.1 of Tromatobia lineatoria. Taxonomy (NCBI): domain Eukaryota; kingdom Metazoa; phylum Arthropoda; class Insecta; order Hymenoptera; family Ichneumonidae; genus Tromatobia; species Tromatobia lineatoria. The sequence goes on along the minus strand of OX453041.1, from coordinate 12,865,982 downwards.
GCAAATTGATTTTGACCGTCGGCTTCCGTTCTCAACTGCGCTACACTTACACCTAGAAGAACACATGAAGCTAATACCTACGTTCGAAGCTGTAATGCGAGGAGACGTCGAGTCCGCGTTTGAGGTCGTGGTTCATTCTCCAACAGTTACAGGAGCTTCGAAACCCTAGACTTTCGTCTAACGTGGAGAACGTATACTTTGGTGGAAATTGTTGTGATCCTGGCGCTGATAAAATGACTACAATTTATTCGTAAGGGTATGTGTAGTGACTCATCCACAATGACTTTTCTATTCTTGCCATGGATAGTTTTGGGTAGGTGCAAAAAAGATAGTTACATCGATAATGGCATCATATGAGAAAATAATTCCTGGGATGACCACGGTTTCATATACGATACTACAATTTTTTTCTGGGAGATACAGGTACGCTTTTACGTCGTAACGTAAACGTTACGACGTAAACCGTCGGCTTTTAATTAATTACACTCCCCTATGGCCGACTGATTAAACTTTCTTTGCCACTGGTCTGTTGGCCTGTAGCACTTCACCGTTTCTTCACATCTCCAGTTTTGCGGAAGGGTATGCGAGGTGCCGTTTATATCGTATCCCTGGTACTGTCGATGCTGTTGCTTGTAATTTACGGAAGGCTAATTGACAAAAGAGTTGACGCTGATGGGGATGGTGAGATATGAGCCTGGCAGGGAAGACAACCCTTCAGCATATATAGAGTAAATGGTACAATAATCAGTGTCTTTCTCAAGAGCATTCACGATAGTCACAAATGATCCGAGAAGCCGCAGTTTTCCCGAGATCGCAACGATATTATAAGAACCAGCGAAACAGATAACATTACGTACATAATCCTATCGGAGAACTCAAGTGAACCGACTAGCAACCCTTTTATGCAACGATTACGACTAGTATACGAGAGATCTTCCTGCCTCTCGATGTCTGGCTCGTCGAGCGCCTCCACTCAACGTTTACGCCACGCTTACGTTCTGATTCATTGAATCTTTGGGTCTCTTCTCGTTATATTACCGCTGCAGCTCACGAGACGAAGTCACGACAGTGGACAAACATTAACAAAACATTATCGACTCCAACCGGAACCCTCGGTACGGAACGATCTTGCAGTTCATTGAGCAGCCTTTACGGCACTGGACCGACCGTTTCCCTGCGACTCAATGAATACAGGATACCTGTGTCTTTGGATCGTCGAAGAGTTGGCTTTGCAGGTCTGAATGCTTGCACAAGTAGCTACTTTGTGTTGCAATACATAAGTAGCTAAATGAGCGAATTAGCCGGTGCAATCGTGTGACCAGCAACAAAGTCAGGACAGAGTATGCAGACAAACATAAACAGAGGCCACTGGAGGACAAATTATCGAGCAGCAGACTTTAAGAGCCGAATATACTCAACTTTAGCGAGGGTTACCTGATTGCGTTCAGGAGAAAGAACAGGCGCGAGGATGAGAGGAAATGGAAAGCCTGTTGGGCGAGCAAGAGAGAAGGATTCAACAACAGACGGAACAAGAGTGATAGGACGGGCTCCACGTGTGCTTACTCGGCAATCCCCTTTGTGGCAGAGTTTACCGTTTCATGTGTCGTATTCCGACTCATTGGAAATTAAGGAATATACAGAGAAAACCGTAAAGGGAAACAGCTTTGAGATAAAAAGAACGAGCATAGAATAGAGTGGATGTGTGTCTGTGTAGGATAGGTGTCGGGACCGCGAAAATAAAGCCCCTGATGCTTTGCGACCGGGGGTTAGTAGTACGTGTTGCTGAGGGGCAGGAAGGAGGGAGAATTCGAGGGTGTTTCTCAGTGTGTAGAAGCGCAGGTGTGTACGTCAAAGGTGCTCGCCACTCTGACCGTTCTGACGCGAGCGCGAACCCCCAAACTCTCAGTTGCCACCGCTCGACGAGGCCATCCGTCTCTTTCTCCCTGATGCTGCGCCAACCACGGGTTCGGAGGTGCGGACCGGATCAAGCAGCGGGGTTTGAGGTACCGGGGATCCCAGGATAGTAGAGAAGGGTGCGGGCAGTAGCAGTGACGAGGAAGCGCCATAGAGGGTGCTAGAAAACCAAGAGGGTGGCGGCGTTTGTCGTCCACGGTTGGACCCGCCACCTGTGGTGGGTCCTTTGACCATTTTATCTCTCTGCTTCGTCTCTGTTTTCTTCACACTTTTGCACATGATTCCTTCGCAGTTTTCCAACTATGCTAGCCTTATTAGTAAGTATTGCAATGACAATAGTTTATGCTCCATTTATCTTTCAGTTAACTTAGAAAAACAAAATGAATACACCAAATGAATTATTTGATATATGCCATGAAATTTTGAATTCATTTAACAGGACAAGCTATTAATTAAATTATTGTCCGACATTATATTTTAAGCATATATCATTTGTTTGGGGCTAAATTTATCATAGAAATTAGTCATGTACTTCCACTTTTATGAAACCGATTTCATATGGATACTAAACTTTGACATATGTAGAAAATGAACCAATAATGTTGCATGATTTCTTTTGACAATTCTATGCTTAAAATATAATATTGGTATCGATTGATCATGTTTTTTTTTAAATTATTTGTTTATAGTGCAGAAACTCTATCGCGAGTTTATTCGCACAATGATCATGGTTTAATAGACTATTTGGCACTCAGGGTTTTGGCACTCTTTTGTAAACAATAAATTCTTGATTAGTATTGTATCCTGGACGTCGAGAGTAGGCGACGAAGACCGTACAACGTTATATACGTATCGCGACGATGAGAGGGTGTCGCGGGGTTCCGGCAACGCGCGGACACGCGCAGGGTTGAATCGTACCAGCAGAGAAAGTCCCTCGGGTCCCAATTACACCGACACCCGATCCCCGACATTACCGCTCGGCTAATTCGAGGGGTTCGACTACAGTATAGTATATCTATGCGTGTATAAATCTCGGAGCGGTTTTGATTGTACGGTTTTCGGATGCCGTTTGTCGGGAATGCGGCCATACTGCTATCTGTATAAATGATGGAGAGTGTACAGCGATTTAATGTCTCGTTCGGATGAAAAGTGTCGGATGAAGCTCCTGTTACACTTTTTACGAGTTAGCAAAAATAATTTGCAATTCAGCCTTCTTCAGGGAGCTACGATTGCCAGAACATCATGAAAATCTGGCTGTGCTGTAGATGCGTATCTGGAATTTTGCATATTGAAAATCAAAGATATTACTCGTAAAAATTGTCAAGTTCCTTGAGTATTTGATTGCCAATAATTTCTTCATCTGCAATATGCAGGATTCACATTGCACCGACGGAACGAATTGACTTCACAAAGGGTATGTGTCCACACATTGTCTAGGCTCAGAGAATTTCCTATTTCAAATAATTGCATAGATTACATATTCACTTCAGTAGACACTTTTTTGCGCCCAAATCTTGTACCCCATTTTTAAAACTGAATTTTGCTTATAATTTTTATTTCTCATAATTATCTCTTAAGATCAGACATAATCAGACTAACGTCATCCGCAACATAACTTCCCTAACAAATTAAAAATGAAATAAAAACGTGTACTGATGAATTGGGCCACAAGAAAATCACTTATGAAAAGCATTTATTATTTCGTTCCTCCTAATCGGTATTTTTATAAAATTGGTAATTTTCATTTGCAACACACTATTTTGCTCGCAGATGACAGCTCAATAAATATGCTGTCAAATAAAAAAACTTTGCAACTGAATGAAGACAGTTTACGATTACACGTTATTCATTGTAAGAACTATGCAAACGCTAATAGAACCACGGTATTCAAGCACGTATCAGAAACAATTTCTCCAAAGTAAAGGGTATATACGTCGAAGGTTAACATACAAGGAAGGTGCACATAGATGTTGGCTTTCTCGCAGGCTTTGCGTCTTTAGAACAAACAGCTTGAGCCCGACACTTCACCTTCGGCTAATTACAACAAGGCCGCATAATAATAGTTCCTTGTAAAGCGAGGCAGCGACTTCTCTTTGACAATGTAGCACACAGTAAACTGCACAAGAAGCATCTGTTCATGTACGTATACGTATGCTCGGTACCAAGCTTGTCGGTTCCCAGCAAGCTTTCGTGGTTTCGTTTATCGCGTTGACGCGCTCGGCTACCGAGATCGAGGAAAATCGACTGGAGGGCGAATCAAGTATGTGTGGAGCTTTTTGCAGGCGGTCGTTCCTGTCGTCGCCGGATGACACGAGGCAGCCTGAATAACCCGTTACCGATCATATCCAGAAGCTCTGTATTACAAGGTCTGTGCCTGCTTCGCCCCTTCTTCATCTTACAGTTTGTCCCTCTCTCTCTCTTCCCATATTTATTATCGTTAATATGAACCTATATGCAGACAAGTTCGCTCTAGCGTTATTACAATGTTATCACGAGAATCCCGATACAATGTGTGAAATGAAAAATGCCAGATTCTACTCTACTTCATATATCCATATATGTTCCAATAATATGAGAATAGATCGTAATTGCTTCGTGAGGGTGTCTGTTTCGGCTGAAGCGTGAGAAAAGTTTGTTTTCTTTTAGCAAACACCAGCGAAAATGAGTAGCTCAAAAACTGATGTAAATTTCGAGATGGTGTAATTTTCTTATAGTTTATATACTACGTGTGCCAACCAGAGTTTTGAAACCATCGCACTACTTCATATTTGCTTGTTTATTAAAAAATTTAATCGTTTTTTGGTGTTTTGATGCTCTACGATATTTAAAAGAAAAAAAAAATATACATCGTTTGGAGAAAAAAAATGTCGCCCATAAAATCGGTTTGAAATATCATTAAAATATCATTAAAATAAATGGAATGGATATTCGGTAATGGAAAACGCTATATCTCATTACTTTAGCCATCACTTTGATTTTCTCATCATTTCGATATAAAAATTTATGGAAAAATGTTACTCAATCTTAATTGAAACGTTTACGCATTTTGTTAACAGTGGGTTAAAATATTTCTAAAACAATATGAATATCAATTCATTTATGAGAGACATAAATATGTGGAGCCTTTTTAAGGATGATATGATCGTTACAACTGTATTGTAAGATAAAATATCAAATACTCCGTAAACTTGAAGGAACGATGAAAACATCGAATCGATGGTCGAATGTATTCCGATTTTACGAGGACTACAACGGCTTGAGCGACGACGATGACGAGAATGACCAAGACTGTTCGATGAAAGTAATTTCCGGTTAACGATAGAAGTGAGAGAACAGGGACAGCCTCGTCAATCGTGACATCGCGTCGTATTTATTACCTCGATAAAGGCCATCTTATTGTTTCACCCTAGACGTATTACGTGTACGTATATTCTGCTCTTTATCTGTTCTCTGTCAAAAACTAGTTCTCTCTCTCTCTCTTTCTTTGCGGCCCCTTTCTGCCTTACGGATAATACAATTCCCTTTACAACCTTCTCTGCAGAGCCTCGGGGATTGAAGGCAAATGTTACTGGTAACCTTTAGCAAAATGTCACGCAATCCAAATTCTGAATGGACTAATACTCCACGTCTAAACATTCTACACTTCTTTTATATACCGTTGTAAGTGGTGACTACAATTTTACTAATTCTTTCTGCACCATTAAAATATGTGATAAAATTTTATGATGTTTCAGTATCTTCACATATAGAGGATAAGTTTTATTCGATAATGTCAATAACAATATATTAGTGAGTTGCTTCGTGAGGGGTATAATTATGGGTTCTATCGGATGAATATGTCATGAAAAGTATACATATAATGCATACAAAATATACTGATTCTTGAAAAATAAGATATTTCCAAATTTAAGAGTAGTACAATGATTTTGCGACCTCGAGTAATTTTATATATGGTGAGTATGCGACATGGATCGGGAAAAGTTAGGCTAGTGGTTCAATGAACCATCGAAAAAGGTATCTTTAAGTCCAGCTTTTGGCCTATATATTTCTTATTGCATTTAACATCTTTCGAAAAAAAGTATACTCAGATAATTAAATGAATAGAAAACTTAAATTATTTGTATTTGCGAGTGATAATTCAATGAATTTCTTAAGGATTCATTATTCGATTGCCAATGTTGCATATTTTATAGCTTAGATAGACGCAGTGTCACTTTCCCCACCACTTTCATGATCTTTAAATCCTTTTTTTTTTCAATTAACTTGAATATTCAAATAAATTTTTTAATAAATGAATAAGGTCCAAATTTCAAAGAAAAACATGAAGAGCTAAAATAAATTTTCACGGATCTCTAATTTGCAGACGAACGAGACACTATCACTGCGCATATAAACGTGTGCCTGAAAGAAAGGAAAAGAAGTCGAGAACAGGGTGCGACGGTTGACACGGTATCTCTTACAAGACAGTCATTAGTCGAATGAGAAAAGCGCAATTCGAACAGCGTGCGTAAATATCCATCCAAGACTCTTCTTCATCAATCATCCGCGGGTCTTGCAGACAACTCAGGCAACTGAGCAAAGTTGGTAACGAGGAGGTAAAAGAGATGGAAAGTGTCACAAATTACATATCGTTTTACCTTCTGCTCTCTCCCAGAGCTCGTTTGTATATTTTCCGACACACGCGACGTTTGTTAAAAAAAATTGCGAGATAAGTTACAAGCAAACGAGGCGTTGATTGAATTCCGTTTTTAACGCCTTCAAGAATATAAACGAGATTGTCTCTATATGACATAAGGTTGTGATGACGACAACGTCAGCACGAACACCACGATTTGCTTGAGTAGGAAGCTTACACCATTTTACTAGATTAAGATAAGATCAAGCTGTGACATAATGATCTCGTGCAGACTCTTGACTGAATCATATTTTCTTATCATAGCGTATGCATGTGGATCGTCTCATTTACAGTATTTTGCCTTCGGATTGAGTGAAATATAAACGAAGGCAAAAACGTTTTTTCTTCCACTGATAATTTTTAAGACACATCCAATTCTTCGAATGCAATGTGGATCGAACCAAAATCAAAGCATTAGTTCCATAACACAGAATTAATTGGTAATCATGAAAAAACCACATTTACCATTTCAATTTTCTTCTTGAATTTGAGCTTGGTAACTTGAAACACCCGAAAATACGAGTTTGGATTTATCACCAAAATTTAAGAACATTATTGCCTCAGCAACGCATGTAGTCTTTTGTGGGACACATTGGATTGATGAGTCTTGAGTAAATATATCAATATCTATGAATGGTTTATGTTATCGTGTACGTGCGCCCGTCGAGTAGTCGAGAAAGATAAAACCACGAACATAGTCACTCTTGATGATGGCATTGGCTTTTCTCTATACTATACATTTCCCATATATATCAGAACGATATCACAAGAATGGAACGTTCACACACATAAAAATATAGAGAGGTATCTATCTCCGCGTGTACGATGCGGGGTTCGTCGTCCGGGTTCCGGATGAGGCTCGGCTGGCCGTTTCACGACTGGCTGTCATATTCATGTATTGACACATCGAGCCGGTTGACTAATGGACTGCTGTTGTCCCAGGCTCGTGTTACCACGAGGGCTCGGCACTGCCAAGTCGTTTTTCCTGCGAATCGAGAACTTCCATGCCCGACGAAGAGCTGTCGTTCAACGTGGTATATATACGTCATATACACGATGCAAGTGATGCTTTAGTTAGCACGTGAGAGAGCTTAAAACGGAAGTCTCGTTGCAATCAAATCGGTTCTACAAGCGCCGAAATTTTGGAAATGATCAAGGTCCAAAATTTAAATAATTAATAAGGTTGTTCTTCCATAAGACTAGTTCTCAGTTATTGTAAACACCCTCAAGCAGCCAGGCCCTTTTCCCGCTATTCAAAAATATTACTATCTTAAAGCGAAATCATATCCAATTAACCATGTAGAAACCACCCGTTTTACAGGATTTTGGGATAAAAATTAATGCTAATGTTCTAAAAATATTCAGCAATATAAAAAAATATTTTACGTTGGTGGCCAAATAATTGATATCATTTTTTTCAGTGATATCGCAACATAATATTTTCGGAAAGCTTCACTATTAGTGATTGTTTGAAATGGCCAAAGCTGGTGGAAATTGCAAAAAGCATTATGTTTCAAACGGAATAAAATTGACAAAAGTCATAATAACGATGATAGGTAACTACTTTTGCCCGGACTATCTTTTCTTATACCTTCAATTGAAATCGTTACATTTTAGGGTGGGGGTCAAAATAGTGAATGACCTAAATAGCGTATGGCTAAAATAGCGGATGAAAAAATAAGGTACGTCGAAATTGGGAATGGCCATCATTATGAAATTCGCTATTTTATTCGTTTGCTATTTTTACCATTCGCTATTTTGACCTCCCTCTTATTACAATGCAACCAAAATAGCGAATGGCTGAATAGCGAATATCGTAATGTTGGTCATTCTAGATTCAGACGTTCCTTATTTTGAAATTTGCTATTCCGAAAATTCGCTATTTTGGTCATTCGCTATTTGTACCCCCTTCCACATTTTATACTACTTTCAAGTAGTTTGAAAGGAAAATAAAGTATTCCATAACGTTATCTCAGGGCGATAAGCCTTGTTCGGCATATAAAATATGAACGATAGATCTACAAAAAAGTTTTGAGTCATCGATCTTGAGTCCAGCGTAGTATGACAGGGTAAAAGAGGGATGCGTTTGTCAACCGCATCGGGACAGCACGGGGTACGAAATCGGTGGAGGAGATGGAAGGCTTGCGTTTGCGAAGTGACGGTGTTCCATGTATATACGCTTGCGAGTTATCCGACACGTATTGTCAGTAGCCATATTTTATTTACGACGTGTATTGCGCCCGGGTTGAATCTGTAATGCGACAGAGGCCATAGATTCTACACGAGCAGGCGACGACGTATCGCATGCCCAGAGTTTGGTATTCCAGCGACTCAGCTGGTCCGAAATGTTCCGCATATGCATGTCCCAAACTGCACGAAGATTAATTTTTCATACGTAAACATTGACAGCTTTATCCATACACAGAACACACATTTTTCCTCCAGTGTGTATGAAAGTTCGTTTTTTATCATAATATATATAAGTTTTCGCCTGAGGTCTGTAAAACTCATGCTCCTCTAATGGACGATGGAATCACATTTGGAAAGCTTTTGTAACCTCTACAGTTAATTTCGATAATATAAATAGTTGGACTCGCACCTACAAATCTATGTTCGGAAATAATGTAATCGAAAGTAAACTGAGCACATCATACGACATCGGAATTGTCCAAAATATAATGGTTTCATTCAAATAATTTCTCCAGGTGAGCTGATACAATCCAGTCAAATACAACCTCACTTTCAGGTTGGTTTGGCAGTGACTAATTCATTGGCAAAAACCAAAATAACAAATCTATGGCTACAACTCAACTCGTGTGTCAGAGATGAATTGCCATTAAAATATATAAGCCATTCCTCAAGTTTTTGTATCCAATTAGCTATTCGTATATAAACAATAAATCTCGACACACAAGGTTTTCACTAGGTTTTGAATGAAGTTTTATAATTCAGTTGAATTCACACCTATGGATCTTCGCTTGAAAATAATAGGGTAATCGGAAGTGATTTAAACGCATAGTACGGTATTCGACGTGTATAAGTCATCAGCTATGTTTAAAATTCTATCCGATTCAAAACCAGTGGGTTGTTCCACTGAAACCAGATGCAAGACCACCTGGGGTTAACTGATTCATTAGTACGAGCCAAAGTAACCAATCTATAAACCCAACAGAACCAATATAGAGGTAATTTCCAATTGTAATATATGAACACTAGCTCAAGTTTTACCCCAGTGCTATTCTCAAATAAGCAACGAACTTCAAGTCAAAAATTTTGACAAGGTCCAAAAAGGGGGTTTGACAATTCGGTTGGTTTCGCACTCATAAACCGTTGCTAGAAAGCAGTGTGATTGAAAATGGGTCTCACACAAAACACGTCATCAGAATCGTATTAAACACCATCCTTATTTAAAATAGAATCTTAGGTGGGCTGTTACATCCAAGCCAGTCAAAATCCCACCTGAAATGCGGCAATAACTGATTCATTGGCGAGAACTAGAGAAAATGTACTTGTGAATTTCGCACTAGAACATGTTTGCCCAAATGTTGGTCCCCAACCTGCTATTCTCAAATAAACACCGAACCACAACTTGGAAAGTTTTCGCAAGTTCCAAAATGGACTTTGGTAATTCGGTTGGCTCCCATCGGCCCTTTGCTCGAAGACAGTGATCGAGGGTGGGTAGCGCACATAGCCCATCGCAGCATCACAGAATCGTATATCTAAAGCAGTATATGGCAGTAGATGTGATGCGTTGGCAAGAACAGGAGAAGTAACAGCGGAATCGAGAGCACACGGCGGAGAGAGGAGACGAGCCGCCGGATAAGCCGCGGTCAAAGGAACCAACCCATAAACACGAGACAACTATTCTATTACGGACTGACATCCGATACAAACTTGGTTGAGCGATCACGGCCTTTGGCACGGTCCGCGCTGCTTCCTTCCATTACAGGCTGTGGCGCTCTAGTGAGAGCGAACTGCGCCTGGCCCGTCGGGCTCCTGGATATCGTAAGGCAAACGACGAAGCATAACGCAGGAAGGGAAATCAGTTGGTACAGCAGAAGCTTGCAGGATGACGATGGGTGAGTGGGTGGTGAATGGAGTCGAAGCCTCCCGGTGAACGTGGGGACCCCTCAACATAGAATAATAGAGGATACGCGGGAACCTCCGGAGCCCAACGTCCTCCTTCTCCTTCACTGCGTCCTCTTCCTCCTCTTCACCTCCTCGTTCTCCTCAGCCGTGTGGATAGCCTAAGACTTTATAGCTCATAGTGTCTCTACGGCTTCTTGATTTATTACCGAGTTAACCCTTGGTACGAAACCCGTTCGAGACATTCGATATACACCCCTTCCCCTCTTCCGCCGTCTCCGACCCATCCGACGATTATTATATCGCGAATCGACCTCCCAGCAGCGAATCGCACACGCGTTCACAGCAGGAAGCGCATCGATTATGTGTTTCACATAGATACGCGGCGTCATACGTTTCAAGTCGTATCGTCGCTTAGATTACTGTATCTGAAAACGGTGGGTTTCTTGTCTAGACTTCACCGAAAATCGATATTTGGATACTTGGGTTAATCGGATGTACCCGATGTGGGCAAAAATTTATTCGGGGAATTCGTAAGTGTCCTGGCAGCCACTGTGTAACGATTGGTAGTGCAGACGACATTTTTTTTTTTTTTTTCTTAGACATCAAGGGGAAATGCATGTTAAGTTTTGCTATCAAATGTTGGTTAAGGATATTACGATGAGAATGGATATTAATCTAGTTTCGAACAAACAAAAATGTGGCGGGTTCCGTTTGAATGTCAGAAATCACTTCTTGTTATCCAATTACTAATAGGAATACATTTTGCCAAATATTCGAATGTCCTTTTTTTAATTTTTTGTGTTGTTGTTTTCAATGTTTGAGGTTAAAAACCGAGGAACTGACAAATTGTCGAGACAAATTCAAACCAAACCATACCAGTTGTGTCTCTTTTTCCATAAATAGTAGACACAACTAATCAATATTAGTTGAATTGACAATGTAGGTGATGAAACGATGAAAAAGTGTCGCATGAACTACCAAGTTAATGGTGGTGACCCAAATAGTTACTAGGTTTGCGACGATCTCTAAGGTTTTTTCTACTCATTAAGTACGGCGTGCCACTCGTTACGATACGGTAGAACGTGTTGGATATTTTTCGTACTCACCTCGTGCCTTCTGCTCGTCCTGCAATTGCCTCTCAAGACTATCTTTGACCTCCCGTTCTCGAAGAACGTCCATTTTGAGCTCAGCTGCAAGCACAAAATGAATTTGTTATTAAATTGTAAAAATAAAATGATTAACGGATTCAAAAATAATAATTTACATTAAAATGTATCATTTTCTTCTCCTATGATACATCTGACAAATTTTAAATAGATTTATCAACGCTGAAGGATACAAAAAGGTATTTTTTCAAAAGTATTCTAAATTCAAGATCAATTTTTTTTACCGAAAACGATTTTGGCCAGTATAGCAGATATCTAATTATCGCTGATAGTATTGATACTTGTAATATATCGAATGTATGAATGTTCCACCTGGGTAATGGAAGTTAGCAATAGGTGGGTCGAAGTCGTGGCGGGTTCATAGGAGTGAATATCGCACGGTTCGCTGGTTTCGTGATTAAATCCAACGATGGCGATGGGCTGCAGACCAGAGCTCGCATAGTTACCTCTAATAGAATTATATTAAGACATGGAGATCCCACTGCCGTCCCTTACTGTACGTACTAACTCGCCCGTTTCCCGTCTGCGCTTCACTCTTCGTCTCACCGCTTGCTTCATTGCTTGCTTGCTCTTTCTGTCTCTCGCTTGGCTCACTAAGGGTAGTATAGCCAACTGTTCAGGCCCGGCGAACCCCATCCCCGGGGAGCCACCACGCTAAATTAGCCATTTCGAATCTCAACGACGAGAGGGTCGTTAGAACGAGTCCAGAATCGAGGTGGAACGACGACGAGGGACACTCGAGACGAACAACTTCTCGAAGTCTCGCGGATGTACACTAAGATTTTGCGTGTTGAAAACAGTCATCACTGTCAATTTATAAAAGATTAGGTTCGAGTTGTATTATTTAAATCAAAAGATCCCGAAAAATGTCATTACACAAAAAATGTAAGGTAACATTTGGACACATTAGATAATAAATTGGAATGTTTTCAAAGTCCGATCGCAAGTCTTGGTTATTCTTTATTCAAGAATCTGTTCATTTGGGGCGATTAACTAGGTTGAAGTGAAACCATGTTATTCGCGTTGTGATTTGACGCAGCCGGACACTAAGTTGCAAGCTAAGTTCATATTCCACGAATTTAGCAGATTTGTCGGAATCGCAGGCTGAACACCACAAACGGTGAAGCGCCGTGTCTAACATTAGTATTCTAGATTGTAGGTGTTGAAAACCTTCATCACTTACATTTTATAAAACGTTAAGACACGAAACGCTAGGAATTGGTGTTGAGTAATATTTTCATACATTAGACGGAATATTGTAATGTTTTTGCAGTTCGATCAAGATTCGGGAATCCGTTCATTTGTTAATTGTTGTATCAATTTGTTTCAATGTTTTTCTATAATTTTGTTTTGGTGTATTGCAAATGATATAAATAACATATTATTTCGACAAAATTGATAAGGCAATTTTTAATTAATGTATTAGGATAATAAAAATATTATTCTGTATAACCAGGTTGAAATATTTGACATTCATCTTATTATAAATTTATTTACAATTTGTACGTAATAATTATGATGCTAATAGTTTTGAAAGCAAATTGTTTTAATCATTTTAGAGAAACATTGGTGGACTACCCTTCCACTGATCAGTTCTTATACTCGCTTGCTCCCCTTTTTGTTTCGATAAGTGCCAATAATTGGAAGGAGACAGGAGAGAGAGTTAGATTTCTGTTGAACCCTCCGTGCACTCACGCTACTGGGAATCACTCTTCGACCGTGTAACCCGATAGAACGTTTCCATAATCTAAATCATGGGGGGAACATCGATTCTTACGAAAAATAAAAAAAAAAGAATGATAACATATATTATATTTATATTTGAAATATATTACGAAATACATTTCTTTTTTTTTTGTGTACAAGTATATACTCATAATACATATATATATCAACCATCACATACGAGCGAAAATTTTGCAGATGTGTGCCGATAAAAAAATGTTTCCATGTATAATGATGTTTTTAAAGTTTTCAGGGCGTTCAGAAGATGTGAAGATATTCAACTCCTCTACTTATTAAATAACATTGTTTTGCAACAGTATTTCATAAATATTATATATCAATTACAAATTATTAAATACTTAAACGGTAGCCAAAATGCTCAATTCTCTGAATTAATTATTAATAATTAGACGTATAGTTGCGAACACGCGGAGCTCTTGAAAGCTCTTGTTGCGTGTAGGTGCTATATAATACTTATGACCGATTATTATACGTATTAAAAAATACGCCGAATGAATTCACGAGCATGAGAAAAACGATACGGGAGCGAGGAAGATAGATATGGAAGGATGACAGCAGGAGAAAAAGAGAGGTCGAAAATGAGAGCAAGAGAGACTCTGCTTTTCGTCCACCTCACCAGCAGGAGCAAGCACCGAGCACCAAGCAGCCGGGCTATATGCCAGCAATTTGAGAACGTTCGCGAGGTCCATTAACCGCGGTAACTCTTCACGACCGGCCGCCACGAAGATTCAATTTGAATGCTAACCAGAATAGGAAGTTCGCGCCGGGGCTGCCCGGGCATATCCTGTTATTGCCAATTTCGGCGCGTTTCTGCAGCCCACTTTGCGATCGTTTAGATTATCATCTCTCTGTCTCGCGTAGAGCCAACTCCCCTCAACAACGCGTATTTCTGATCTGTTCTCACTCCCCCTCTGCTCGTGTTTCCCTTTCTCGATGCTCTCCACATTTCTCGTCCTCACTGATGATCTCCCTTTTCGTCCATGTGGGGATCAAATTTTATTCACAAAAGATAGATTTATGTGAAGTTGCAGTTTGAGTAATAATGTTTTGCCCATGATCAGAATCGATCCCGAGAATTTAGTCGAGCTTAAATTTATACCCTTCAGACAGCCATCGTTGAATCAAATTTGGCAAAATATACAATTTTTTTCAGGCTTATAGAATGGCCTGAAAATCTCATTTCACTCTGTATAACCTAATTGGAGTTCTGAAGATAAAAATGTCAGTCTACAGTAGTCTCCGTTCATACCAAACGGGGAATATCTGCCATTTTCGGAGGCATTAAGGTTTGTCATAGAAATGGGGAAACCTCTGTTTATCAAGGCGCTTAGTTATATATGCGCCAACTAAGGTATTGGTTAGCCCTACCAAGTTATTCACAGACCAACCAAGTTATCCGTTGATCGGCGAAGTTCTTTGTTGACCAACCAAGTTATTCGTGGACCAACCAAGTTATTCGGTGACTAACGGAGTTATGCGATGACCAACAAAGTCATTCGTTACCTAACGAAGTTATCCGCTGATCAACCGAGTTATTCGTTGAGTAACTTAGTTATTCGTTGGGTAAGGGTCAAATCAGCTAATGACCAAAATAGCGAATGGTTGAAATAGCGGATTTGGAAATTAGGAACGTCTAAATGTGGAATTTGCATAAATATGGAAATCGCTTTTTCAACCATTCGCCATTTTTATCATTCGCTATTTTGAATGCATTTTTATAATGCTCAAAATAGCGAATGGTCCAAATAGCGAATGGCTGAAATAGCAAATTCCATAATGATAACCATTTTAGATTCAAACGTACCTAATTTCGAAATTCGCTATTTTAACCATCCACTATTTTGGTCATTCGCTATTTTGACCTCCACCCTATTCGTTGAGCAACCAAGTTATTCGTTGATCAACAAAGTATTCTTCGTGTACATTTAGGTCTTGGCTCTTTGAAATACATACTCGGGTCCAAATTTCAATTCGCATTAGGGCCCCTTCCTAGGGCCTGATCCCGATGGCCTAATTTGAGCCCAGAATCATATTAGTAAACCTCGGATCAGTTGTAACATGGTTCTAACTATGGGATCCCTGACAAAACTCAACAGGGCCCCATATTCTTTCACGGTCGCCGGTTAAATTTTTGCACGGGAAGGAACTAAGAAAGAAGCAATTACTTATTCTCGTGGGTTGAGGATGGTACTCGGAGGGATAAAAGTCGTAGTATTGAAATTAGGGTCGCGAACGAGCATTAAACTTGCAGGGATTAATATCGGCGCGGTTGCCGAGAGACTGAGAAGGAAGAGGGTCGGTCGGTTTTGCACTCGTAACGCTTAATGCGCGTCAGGGTAGGTACACTTCTGGAAGAACGAGGCACGAACATTAGCAGCAGCCTCTTGAAAAATTCTATTGCAAATGCAAGCGTTACGACACCCCAGTGACACTGAGGTGACTTTTCCGAGACCAAGCCAGCGAGGAAAAACTTCCGTGCATCATTCTTATTTCAATTATAACGAGACACCGTGAGCGCCGTAATCGTGTCGCGCGTCATAAACCGCGAATTACTACGAGGGTGACGTCTTCTCGGTCATCCCCACCTCCTGTTTGAGATTTACCGACACAATCTCCCATTTCTTCGAATATGAGCAAATGTTCACACCGCGTGTTCGGTAGAGAGAAAAAAAATTAATGAAAAACGCATTTTTCGTGTACGCGCAATTAATAAGTAACAAGTTTTAATTACATTCCTTTCTCAAAGTCACTGACACTAAATCTGAGCTCTGTGGACTTGTGAGAGTAATGAACACATAATTTATAGCTCTCCAGTCTTCCTGCATTATTTACACTAACATAATATTTGAGACTGTCATATACTCAGTAATTGCTTTTTTATCATAAATAAAATTACGTTCCAAATGCATGTATCAAATCTTGCAACCCGGCAAAAAAATGCTTGGCAAATACAAGATAAATTAACTTTTCCATAAATAGAATATTCTTGATGTTGATCAGATTAATTTTTGTTATATTTCAAACGTAATTGTTTCAGGTGCCATTGATTAACTGAATTCACTTTTAAATATCTAATTCCCTCTGAATTTCCTTATTCTCTTTTAATTTGTAATTCGGATTCTTATCAACGTATCGTTAATGAATTATTGCAATAAATCCAAATCCAATCATATTTGCTATTTATGTCGAAAATTGTATTTTGATCGAGAGATATGTTTTCCTCGGTTAATGGGCAAGTTGAGGTTTGGGCAAGCCTCGAACCTCCGAATTGCATAAATCTGGACTAGTAATCTCTTATAATCCTAATGTCGCACTATTTGCCTAGGCGTATAGGGTCGATTAGGGCGTCCACCAGGACGAAGTCTTGCGGCGTCTACCATAGCTCTTTCTCCTCCTCAGCATCCTGGATATTATTGTTTCTACCCTTGCATATTATAGTCGAATAACGATTAAGTGTACCGGGAACTTTGTCCTGGCCTGGGGCTTTGGCGATACGCGTAGCTGAAATTTAATTGTCATCTTCTGTAGCCGAAGCATTTAACTACCACGATATGCTTGCTATGCAATCTAAGAAAAGGTAAAATCATTTTTTAAACGACGTAAATATTTATTTCAAAGGAAACGCGTTCAAAGGTATTTATTATACTTAAATCAGGAAAAGTTTTACATGACAATAAAACCATTCCGGACAAAGCATATGAATTATTATACAATCTTTCTTCTACGCAGAGAAAAACCAAGGAATCGCTCGCTTTCCCAAAGTTCCATTAAGCAATATTAATGTGAAATATAGAACGACATTTTTTTGTTAAATAAATGTTGTTCTATATTTCACATTAGTATTCGGATTTGTCGATTTCAGAATATATATAACTCGACGCAAGAAAAATTAGTGCCGTTCTAACACTGTAAAAATGCATTTAAATAGATTCTATTGTTACAATGGAGATCAAATTATTTTTGAGTGCT
Source organism: Tromatobia lineatoria (assembly GCA_949699805.1). NCBI lineage: Eukaryota > Metazoa > Arthropoda > Insecta > Hymenoptera > Ichneumonidae > Tromatobia > Tromatobia lineatoria. The sequence continues at coordinate 12,848,423 of OX453041.1, read as the reverse complement.
AACCAATGATCTCATCAAGGTCCTCACTTTTCAAGGTTTTACGATGTGACGTTTTCGCAAACTCGACACCTTAACCTTCCGAGTTACAATTTAGACCCTCATTAAAACCTAAGTAGACACGCAGAGTATACGAACGTTCCTCCATTCTTTTGACACTCCTCAAAACCTCTATAAATGAGAGAATGAGAAAATGGGAACACAAAAAACATTGAATGGACTAAATCATTTATTTGAATCCTATATAGTTGACTTGAGTAGCTTGGTATTTGAAGTAACTATACGTATTGTATAAATAACGATATATTTCGTCGAGTCAATTGTATAAAAACATTTTCTCCATTTTATTTTATTTACACGAAAGAATCAGTACAATTGAAGAAATTATATATTTCGTCGAGTCCATCAAGTAACTGATTGTATTTTTTTATATATATTTGTATCAAAAGAACTATTCAGTTAAACCTATATACATGCGGAACTGTTACTATATATACGATGCGACTGATTATAATAATCCCTTATTTAAGCAGATTAAATTTTAAGTAGCAGCGGCCAAGTATTTTTATTAAATCGTTGAATAATATAATTGAAAACAATAACTAAAATTCCAATATATTTATATTGTTATCTGCAGTAATTAAAAAGAACTCACTTAGTCGCGCAAAAATAAATCAAGTATAGGTTTAATTTATAAATCCATTTAACCGAAGCAATTAAATATTAACTGGGTTTAAATAAATATCTCCCACATTGAAATGAATATTGTTTCAATCCAACGATAAATTTAGTTGGTAGGATTGACGATATGATACAATACGATATTTCTAAGTACTTTGTCTCACGTTTTTCATAGGACAGGTTAATTGAATCAACACAATATTTGGTCAAAAAGATTAAATATTTTGTTGAGTGAATTAAATTTTGATTCCATTGATCGAAATTATTAATTAAATATATAATTAGTTCAAGTAAATGACTTGAAAAGATCGAAATAAAGGGTTCACTTTGCTAATTCCGTTGATTCAATTAAACATTTGTCTCGGTTTGTGCACTAAAATTATTATGTTTGGATCTCCAATTAGGTTGTACGGAATGTGATAACGTTCTTAGTACTTCGGATAGACCTCTAAAAGTGGCATATTTTACCCATTTTCATTCAACGAAAGGTGTTCGAAGGGTTCAAATTTTAACTCTGGCTAATCCAAGACTTTCAGCAAAACAAATTGACTGCGTTAGGACTAAGCGACTAGCACGCAGTCAAGCTCGTAAGAGCTATATAGCATCTGACATTGATTGCTTCTCGATAATTAACGAGCAACGCGAGCAATAATTCCCGTTCACCCGACGTTGCCGAAGTACAACACATGCCCCCTCGTGTATACGATCAACGTGGGGGTATTGCTATTCCTTCGTTCGCTGGCCCGGGGCGGTTTGACTTGGACTTCATAGTTGGAAAACCAAGGCTTCCATAGTCACAGCTTGGACTTGGTGTCTCAAGCTCGGCTATGTTCTTGCTGGGTCACCATCAGCACGCCTTCGGGGTCAATAGTTGTCCATGCAGGATTAGGTCCTCCACACGAGGTGAGGTGCAGTGGTAGGTGAAGGGCTTCGACTCAACCAAGCCAAACGCAGCCTGTGTACTCCCTTCGAGAGCTCTGTCGGGATTTAAGACGGACTTAGGCCTTGTTCGCTGTCGCTGACCACTTTGCCTCCCATTAACCATTAACGGATCTACCGCAAATAGGATTAGATATCGCATGTGGTTGAGCCAGGCGCACAAACAAGAATCTTATGTTTTCTGCATCTTTGATTGGACTTTGATTTCGTTTTTTATTTGATTTAATTTTTTGTATTCGATGAAAGTGGTTGTTCCGGCCAATATTAAGTGACGACCATTAATTCGTAATTAATGCAGCAGTAGTAATAGTATTTATTGACAATATATGTAAATTTTTTTAATACAGTGGTTGGTTAGCCAGATAAATCTGTTATTGCCAACAGACCATCGACCGAGGTCCTTCAGCCTGAGTTTTTATGTTTTATTTAAGCGGGGCCATTTATTGTGTGTTATTGCAACTATTTTCTTTGTTATGTCACCTTTTTTTTCTAGTAACTTCAAGTAGTTTCAGCTTTCAATCAGCTAAGGTCACTATACAAACAGGCACGTGGACTATAAATTAATACTTATTACTTAATACTTGCTAGGAATATTCACTAGAATTATTATACAGTAGGTTATTTATCACACAATTACATAATCATGAACATTCTAACTCCTACCAATTTAAACAGCCACTTTCGTCATCTCTTAAATTCAAGGTTTTCAAATTCAACAAGTGATTCGGAAACATATGGTTTCAAGGTTTCGCGACATTACAATTGTTCATTCAGTCCTGAAGTGAGTTTTTCGTTTTTTTTAATGTCGGTTTGAAAAAAGATGTCAATATCCTCTTTTCTTTCGCTGAATGTTCAAGTAAGACAGTTGAGATTTCTTTGATTATTCGTTGAATTTATATACGTCCGCTCTGTGTGCAGACAACAAATCTGTAGGTACCAAGGAAATCCTTCTAGTCCGTGATATCACCATGACGCAACGAGGATCGCTTTTAACCGATAACGTAATTAAGAGTGCGGTGAAACGTAGAAGCAAATATCTCTAGTGCGGAGGACATACACCATCTGGCATCCATTTGAAAGCCTTATGCGTATACACACAGGCAAAACATAGCGGATATGTGGCATACGTGCGTGACGTATATCTGGTTTGTTCGCAAGCTCGCTCTGCTGTACGTACATATGTAGACGCGTTTGTACACGTGTCAGAGAATCTAGAATATATACATACGATGCGGGTAAGTGTCTGGCGTGAGGGAACGAGCCAGCACCTGTACATATCTCTTCGGTCGAGTGGTGACGTCGCGAGTATGCGCTTTCGATAACAGTAGAACACACCGACCACACCGGCAGGTCAGTCCGCCGGCAATACAAATGGCCTGGCGGAAATCGTGTTTCGACCATTTAGTTTTGTACTTTATCTGTTAAGCCTTTCTTTGGTAAAATTCAAGATAAGCGAATTTATAGTGTTAGATATAAGATTATGTATAGTTGACTAGAACCACTGCGTTGAAATCTATATCTGTACTTAGAGGAATCGTGATAGTCTTGCAAGACCTCGAGTGGCTACTGATTATCCATTGATACTACCGTTTTTACTGTTAGGATAACTTTTTCCAACTATTGAATAGTGAGGGTAAGTTGAAATATGGTTGGGTTTATTGACGCTTTTATTTATAGGCGACGATGTTAGATTTTTACTTTCGAATACGCTTGTTGAATGGAAAGGAGTAGAATATGCCACTTTTGGAGGTCTATGCAAGGGTCTAAAACCCTTATCCCACTTACAGTAGTCTTCGCTTACTCCAATTGAGTAATATTTGCAATTTTCGGAGGTTTTGATGAGGGTCAAAGAAACGGAGGAACCTTCGTGTATCCTTAGTGTTAACTACACTCAGGTTTCGACAAGGGTCTAAATTTTAACTCAGACTTAGAGTTAAAAATATGGTGAGCTAGAAGAAAAATGATTAACGACTAACTAATTGGTGGGCCAGAATAATTTGGTGGAACAAGGCAATAATTTGTTAGATTCAACATCTGATTACCTCACGGAGTAATCGACACATAAGTAGCTGTACAAATCTTCAAGATTTATTTTACTGCACAGTGGAGTAATTTTAAACAAACGTTTTGTCACTGATAAAACCGCTTACATTTTAATTAATAAAATGGCAAAAGTGATTGTACCAAGGGCTTTGATATGGTCGACAATGTATATTTCAGCTTCAAGAATTGTATAGTTCTCGCTACATAGGTTTTCATTTTTAAAGAATGGTGCACCAATTTTATTTCCCCATTTTACCAATTTTTCTACAATTTTCGTACCACTGTCCAGTTTATTTGGTTTGCAGAACTGATGCTAAAATTAAGAACGCTCAAATAAGTAAATCAAAAAAATAATTATATCGCAGACTGGTGAAAATGTCTCATAAAGTTAATATTATTTACAATTCTGGATTCCGATGATATATTCATTCAGACTTTAACGCTAATAATATTCACTCAGAAAAATAATTGTCTGAGAAGTTGTCACGTACAGCTGTCCGTACTACTACAATTTTTCTCAATCTACAAACGAATAAATAAAAATAATTATATTCCAAAGAAATAATTATTAATTATTCTCCAAAGAAATCGCATTTCAATGCCTCCTCTCCCACAACATTATTGGCAAAGGTTTAACAATGGCTATTAACAATGATCGACAAATGTGCGGGAAACAAATTGATCGTAGAATGATATCGTAAATCGACATGACCCCCCGCATCGAAATCTACTTGTTCGTTCTGTCTCTACGGTGATTCAGCTCAAGCTTAGATCACCCGATCTTGTCGATCGTGGAACATACTCGCTTCTTATACAGCACGCAGTGCATATAATCCTCTAGTCCTGTGGTCTCGTACACTCAAGAGCAGCTCGCTCACACGAGATCGTTACTCCAGAGACGTTTGTAAAACTCGTTCATTCTTTTTCCGTCGTTTAACTAGAGCCAAATAGTTTCGATATCGCGGGAAACTCGCGCAGCGCTCTAGAGCCGCATCGGTACCACGAAAGACCTCGCGAAGAAAGCCTCCGGGGCCTTCGAACCCCGAGCGAAGAGATACGCCGAAGAGCCTTTTCGCGTTTCGCGATAGGCCTTCGCAGCGTGCGCGAGACCGTGAAGAGAAGGACTTACGGGGTATCTATGGGAGTTATTGCTCGCGAGAACTGCGGAGCCTCACCAACGTCACAACCATTTGTAGTAACTACCCATTTAAATTTAAAATTCACACTCAGAGAAATCGTAATAGTACAGTTAATTTATAAAGTGACAACAATTAATCACTGGTCCATTCAACTATTTTCATGGTTACGGTAACTATGAAAAAAGTGATACTATAAAGAATCTATAAATATAAACAATCGGTTGTACAAACTGAAAATAAATATTTGTCACTTTATGGTTATATTGATACCATAATTTTCACGCAGTGCATTCGCGCTTCATCTGTTGAAATGAGATCGATATGAGCCATTTGCTTTCGATCTCATTTACACGAGTAATTTTTTTTTGTTTTTTAATTTTTATTTATGTAGTATAGTTTTTATATATGTCGTGTGAAAATGTAACAGATTGTTGTTGTGCGTGCCGCAAACGTTCAGACCTTGGCATAGGGAAGCGTGTGAACAGATTGAGATGTGTTGCATGTGATAATTAAACAGTTTGTTGTCATGATAACTGGGATAGTCCAGATTAGATGTACATTGTTAGAGTATAATGCATTCGCATGTTTACAGTTTCAAAGGGATGGGTTACATTCGAGAGTATAATTAATCGGTCTATGACCATAAAACAATACTTGTTTTGAGATAATTCTATCGGGGCTGGGATTTTATAAGATGTGTTAATTTGTCATCGTGGGATTTATCTCTTGAAAGACAATTAAGAATAAGCTCGAATTTTTCAGTGACGTCGTGGTGATGTATGGATATTTTTACGACCGAGCGAATAAATAAGAGACGTGCTTGATTTTGGGATGGGCATTTTTTTATTATTTCGAATCATCTTTACGATTATGAAATGTCACGTCTGTTCGTTTGTAAAGTCACGTCAAGACTGACTCCGTAGTTTAACCTGTCATCTGTTCGTCTGTTAAATGTCATACCGAGTGTATCTGTAATTCATAATGTTTATATTCGTAACAATAATGATTATCACATTTCCATTACTTTTGACGAGTAAAAAGATATTCTTTTAGGGTTTACAAAAATTATAAATGATAGCCATTTGTTTTGAATGAATGTAGTGATGAAGTCGCATTCTCCAAAAACTTAATTTTTAAGCTTTACGTATGGATGCATTTGTCATAATGTAGTTCGCAGTCATAATAGAATCCACTTAAAAGTTAAATACTTTATTCATACTCTGACTAAGGCATTAAGTATTAAACAGATATTAAAGTCAATTTTTAAATTTGGAGTATCGGAAAAGTATTAAATTTAACGTTACTTCTTTGATACTCAATACTTGAAAATTTCACTTGATACTTTTTTGACAATTTTTACTCGAAGCGGAGTATTAAGTATTAATATTTACCTTTTTTTCGTTTGTTATTACTTTTTTTTTTGCGCGGAATATCAATACAGAAATCTCCTTGCGTTAATAAGCGGATAACACACATTTACAAATTTCTAATCTATCAACAATATTTAGTTTGAAATAGCATTTTTGTCCGATTTGAACTTATAGCTGTATTACTGTAAGAATATTATCAGCATAACGTTAGACTAAGTAATTTTATTAGTGATAAAAACAATTTCTTTGTTGTAATATAACCCAAACATTTCCTCAAATTTGACACGGTGAAATTTTCAATTTTAATAGAGTCAACAATATAATGCTTTCTTATCGCTATAAATCTATGTAATGGATTAAAAATAAACGGTATGTTACATTGTTAGACTGCCACAGCTTAAGTTGTGTTAAATTTCATACTATGTTTATGTATGAAAGTAATTCACAGCGATACTTCGTTAACGATAATAACACAGGTTTCTTCCTGTATAACTGCAGCGCGAACAACAAGATTATCGCATTTTCATACTAACTGGGTATCTCTTTGGTTCAGACTTAAGTGCGACTCTATCATTATTCCGTATCAACCAGAAAGATTTTATTACTCATTCGTCTCCCTTCACTTTGCTTTAAGTCTTTGCGATGTTGAGGCATTTTTCAAGATCGATTTTTATGTTCAATATTTTTAATTTCCATTTTGTTTGTTTGTCTTTTCAAAAATTATATTGTCTTTATAAAATCGATTTTCCCTCTTTGATTTTTTGATCTAACGCGTTTTTCATCTAGTAAGGTAAATTAATTAATTAATTTGATACTCGTGAAATTTTACTTTTCAATTATTAATTCTTAAAAAATGTTTTCAATAGTTATTCAATACTTCATACTTGTGAAATTTGATTTAATACTTCTTTAATACTGAATACTCGAACCCAAGTATTAACGGAATATCGAACCGTTCGACATATTCGGATACTTTGATTTTTAATGCTTAGAAAAAAAAAAAATTGCAGTGTTTCGAGCAAAATCGTATAATACAAGTTTAATGAAACAATGATTAAAAATGTTTTCTTTTTTCAATTGAGTCGTATCGTCCAAGATTCATATTCTCTCAAAAAACAGAATGTTCTAAAGCGTTTTTCAAGAAGTAATATAAAAAGATTCGTAAAATTTGTGATAAATTATAGATAAAAAGTTACTACGGTTCTCTTTCATGCTGAATTTATGTGAGCCATTAATGTAAAGCCATACTCCATTAACCATAATAGCATAGTCTTCTTCCTGTGTAACTGCATTGTATACGGCGAGATATTCACATTCTCATACAAACTTCGTATCTCGTAGAATCAGACTGACAAGCGATACCATCATCAGACCCCAACAACCAGAAAGATTTTATTCGTTCGTCTTTCTACACATCTGCCTGAAGTTTCTTACGAATTATATTCTTCCTGATGCGTACTTTAATTCACAAATTAATTATAATGCGTGGAGCCGTGACTCCGTTGTACATTGCGACTTTGCGAAAAGATAAGTAAGAATGCTATATGCACTTCCTCACTCGTGATTGTCACTTGGTGAATAAGAATAAGAATTATCAAGACAGAGGGTGTTTCTCTTTATCTTCCAACATTTTGCAGTTTTTTTTCTCTCTTCAACCTGCAGCTCTACACAAATATCTGATTGTAGGCATACAATTTCATTCTTCTTCACCTTCTTCTCCTTCTTCGTCTTCTTTTTTGTTTTTCTTGACTCTTCAGCTCGCTACTAGACACCCCTTCCCTTGGCGAACCCGCTTGTCAAGTAGTCCTGGCAGTAACGAGGCTGGCACGCCACGAAGAGTCCGATCTTTATCATTATTACGAGTGTACGTCCGTCTATCTGTCTGGCAGGCTTAGCTGTACAGAATTGTTTGCATATACGTATTTGCTGCTCTGACTCTGTTCCAACCTTCCCAAACATTTTAGTTATTGACCACTCAAAAGAATTTACAAATGTACAAGCTTAGAGTCTGATATGTTTAGTAAATAAATCAATGCAAAATTTTCATAATATAATGTAAAATACTATATCCATTAGACGACTTGATTTTTTGTTTACTTTCTACAATCAAAAACTGTAGCGTGCACGCTAATATTGGCATTGTACGAATTTTTTTTAGACCCAATGGCTTTGTGTATTTTCCATTTGATTACACTGAAAAAAAAATAAGGTGAACGAACAAAAAAGTTAAAATAAATATTGATAGTAGTACCACAAAAAAAAAATGTTGTTGCTTCTGCAAAATAAAATAAAGCACGTACAATATGATATTAAGATCTTTAAATCAAATTCGGTTTATAATAATCAAATATTTTGTCGATACAAGATATATATTTATTTGAACAGAATGACGTCTTGTTGCCTTCAACTACCTTGTTTTTCGGAAAAATGATAATCATGTTTTTCGAATGTAAATTTGTTTGAAATTAAAAAATTATTTGTTGACTAAACTGAATCGAGCTTGAAACAAAAGTCGTTCAATGTTGCAGGAAACCAACATTTGTTTGAACTACGTGGATGCAATGATTATTACCAAACAGTACATGTATGATAAAATTAAGGACAAAAATAAATATTATTCGGCCCGAGGATTATTCATCGAGACATTGCCAGTAGTAATAGATAGAAGTTTCATATCGAAATTCGAACTTACGACCTACCTAACCTCTTAACAACGGTACCGCAACCGACTGTGATACTGAGTATTTGCTGATTTGGAATATCTGAATGGTACAAAAATAATGGAAAAATGATTCGCAGAACTAAGCACTTTCGAGAAAGTGTGTTTAATTTTCCTTACTGAATTGAAGTTCAAATTAAATAAACGAATCATTTCATTATAAACATAGCAAATAGTATAAATGGTATAGCAAATGATATAAAGTTTATCATCGCACGCACTTTATATTCAACGAAATAATTAGTTGATATAATTCGATACATGTTTGTTCTAAAATACAGAGCGTTTTGAAAGAACTAAATATTTTGTGGACACATGCGATTTTACGGACAACGTTTTAGGTTACTGTAACATAGAATTTCTTTGATTCAAACAAATATACACGTTTATGCGTGAAATGGTTTTATTCAATTGCATCAGGTAGTTCATCAGAAATGGAACATGATTCAATCGAATCACAAACATATACAAGCGTCTTTTCGTATTTAGTTTAACAAATTTTTGTCAAATCAAAAAAGGAACTAAACCGTCCGTCTGATTTAACCAAAATAAGCATTTATTTGAATTAACCAACCATTATTCAAGTTAACTAAGTTCATATCTGTTGTTTCAAATAAGCGCGATAATTAAACTGGGTTGGAGGGCCAACATTGTTTATTTTGATGATTCAACTTAAATTTATTTAGTTCAACAAACGCTTGTTTACTTGACAAGATCTCCAATCAAAAAACTCATTTAGTTGATTTTTTTTCAGACTAACACCTATAGAAAATCAAAACTCTTGTTTTGTCACAGATGATTATTTTCCCGCGATTATTTTCCATTACTTACACTCAATGCTCAATCCCGTGCTTCGTAAATAATTTAAGACCACGTTGTTCTCCAGAAATTCGCGAAGTACATCTAAAAACTATATGTACACTTAAGTTTAATCGTAGATTTATCCAAAGAATTACTGATTTTAAATTGTCAATCATACATTACAATACCATCGGAAAGTACCACTTTTATAAGTGTGACATATTAATATATCTCACGATCAAAAGTTATCTCACGTCCTAAATTAGTCGATGCAAAAATAAAATATAAGAAAAAAAACCATATCATCTACTATTTTCGCGATTCAGATAATATCTTGCTCTTGTCCATTGGTTGGAATAATCATCCAATTATTTGACACAAAATCGAATCTCAAAAAGTACAAGCAGACATGTGAATATTTCGGTCAATCGATCACTAAAAAAATGTGTGATGTTGTCCTTGTTTTCCATTACCCCAACCTTATCCCTTCAAGTACTGCTAATCACTGGATTCTAGCCCAGTATAAGACTGTCCATTGCGCTCAAAATGTATTTATCTGTCGACCGTATATGGCAAAGGGAGATGAACGAGGAAGAGGATATCGCGTGCACCGGAAACGGCACGCGTTGTAAAATCGGACTTCATCGTGCTCGCGATTCTCTCACTTTCCCTCTTCTCTTAATTCTTTCTGTATTCGTTTCACAATCTATTCGTAATATAAAGCTTCAGCTGTCCCTCTTCTCATTCTCTTCGTTGTTTCACTCCAACATTACTTCTCAGTTCTCCGCAAAAACCCCCTTGACCACCCTTCCACATGTCACCCGACCAGAGCTGCAATCAACAATCGTTTTAATGAATTCCCTGGCGCACTGGGTTTTGCCCTGGCTATCTTCATCTTTACACTCGGTAGCGAAGCGGGCGATATAGAGGGAGCATCGTGACGCACGACTCGGCTTACTCAACTCCTCTATTAAATATCCCTTGCAGTACATTTTTATTACCGCGAAAACAAACGGACCGGTCTAAGTAAACACGCGAATTTTTCTAGGGACAAAAATGAAAATTTCACAGTCTGTAGCTTGCAGCAAAGTCAGCAATTCTGCTAGATAACGAATCGACTAAGCACGTATCACACATACATTTAGAACCGGAAGTTTGATTTGATCAAAATTGCAATACTCGCTATAATTCGTATTCTGAGACTTTCGAAAAATATATACATAAGTCGGGAAATCAATTACAAGAATGTTTTTTCAAATGTATTTAATATTTGGTTTCGAATATTTTTTGAGACTGTATTCACAAAAACGTTTACTTCATGCCTTTACAAAAACATTTCTCAAAATACGCGGTTTTTTAATCATGCCTGTAAAAAATGAACATGAGGATGTTTCTGTTTAATAGGTGATTAAAAAAATTATGAATATTTGAAACAAGCGATCGCTAACTTTGAATTAAAATAATACACAAACACTATTTCCAGTTATCTACTATATCATATTCTTTTAATCGAATCAAACTTTAATTTCATGATGAATGTGCGTTAGATCCTTAAGTACGCTTACAATATATTTTTATAGCCGCGAGAAAAGTCAAAGCGAATTTAATTGGACATGCGAATTTTTCTAAGGACAAAAATAAGAATTCACAGTCTGCACCTTACAGTAAACTCGGCAATCTTGCTAGATAAGAGATCAGTTAATTGCAATTGCAGTTGATTTACATCGCTTTTCTACCGCCTGCATTTTTCTCCATTTATTTGTGTGTGCATATATTTTTTTATTGCACGTGTATCTCGCTCTATCCTCCCTTTCTTTTATTTCCTCGTTGGCAGAACGCTCGAGTCCGCTTCGTAGAGAGCTCGCTGCGTGCCGATCGTAAATAACCACCTGGTATAATAAGACATCAACGAATGGCTCTGCGCACCTACGCGCCGATACGATCTTTATGGACATGACAGTCGGAAGTTGTATATTTTTTCCTTTTTTTTTATTTTATTCGTTCATTTTTTTGAGATTGCCGCCGCAACGATGCCCAGCACAAAACGAGAGTCAATTTGACTGAATGTTTATTGGCGCGCGTGCATCTCTGCGTATCATTACAATAACCCGTTCTTATTAATTTTTACGTTCGTCCAGCGCATCATAAAAATTAGTTTTGTTTATTTTCAGCTTTTGCCTAACGAATGTTTTTTCTTTCGTGTATATAATGAAGTCGATGTTCTCTCAATCATACACATGCATATATTTTTTTACATCACCATGTCTTACCGATAAAAAAATTCGCTTTCATATTTTAGGTACTATTTATTTATTCAAGCTTCGCAAGAATATATCAAGCTCAGAACATTTCTTCAATAATCAAATCCTTTATTTTTACCAACGAAGCCATATATTTGTACGAATTACCGGTTAGTTATTACTAATAATATTCGAACGTTGGATGGAAAATTGTTTCATTTATTTGTCTACAACCTAGTTTTTTTTAGAGTGGTGAAGGACGCTAATTATATATACGCGGTACGTAATCGACAATCGTTAAAAGGAGATAATGTGAACGTCCTGTTGATGATTTTGCATCGTTGCTGCTGATCCTGTCTCTGATCTTCACGCTATCGGTTTTTATCGATTGGGCTTAAAGCACCTGCTACTCGCACCGATTAGATTCCTGTCCTGTATTCCGGTCGCGATTACGAAGTCCCAAGGTTTATATGATAGTACAGAGTGTGTACGTTGTAACTCAAAGAGGGAGCAGCTTATCGCACGAGTTGCGAGATTGCATTTGCTTCCTAAGCACAGCGATCAACATCTATAGCGTCGACGACGATCGTCCGGCGATCGACGATCTCAGTAGATCTTGTCGTGCATATATTTCATGGTAAACGAGTCAATAGATCGACTATTGCGCGTTAGAACCAAGAATTAGTTGCACCTAACGATAACGCTAATGTCGATTACTGTCATCGACGACACTACCTTCATTTTTGTTTATCGAACGCGACGAGACCACACGAAATGAGTAAGGGAAAAAAAACGTGTTGCGGTTTATATATCGGAAGGTGTTGAAAGTAGTGAATGGGGAATTAAGATGATTAAAGACAAGCAGGTATAAATTTATTCCGGGTAATCGCTGACATAAAAAATTAAAAAATTGATTGAAAATAGAGTGTAAAAACTCGTTTAATAATTGGCATGTTTTTTTTAACGAGTTACTCATGGAGCTCTGAGTACTTTTACGGAAAAGAGAAGCCCGCGCGAAAGAAACTGTCGAAAGAATATTACTTCACGCTTTTGGAGGTTAGAATTCCAAAAATCGTAAAAAGTTGGGATCGTCGATGTTGATGGTGTTTGAGAGACAACTTAATTTTTATACAATTAAATACCCGATCTTTTTAAATCCAATTTATGAGGATCGAATTATGGTCGATTGAGCCTTCAATATGCCAGAGACCACATTTACGAAATTCTTCTTGAAAAATATGAAATATTCAGTGTAGTTATATCTAGAATCTGATAGAGCTTTAATATAGTTAAACAGAAACTGGATTAGATAACATCAATAGGACTTATACCGAACCTGTAATATTGCGATGCCTCAGGATATTCAGACAGTAAAACACTGATTTGCTTATAAATTTTTTTTTTTCGCATTTACAAAAATTTTTACTTTCAAAATTGGGTAGCCAATTTTTATGACAAGTCGTTCTTATCGCGTGATCTTTCCTTTCAAGTGAACTTACCGGAATCTCGACAAGCAATCTCATAAAAAATGTTGGCACTTTTTTCAACCGGTCCAATGGTCATCAATTATCATTTCTCGAATCGGTTGTTAGGGTTTGGTGTTCATAAATTTAATCGATTAAGTCCCAAAATTTAATGGCATGATTTAACGATAAGCATCGACGAATTACTGTAGAAAAAGGATGTCAATCGGAATTGTCGACGTGAGTAGAGAAGACTCGAAGAGATCCACCAAGGTATTTCATCGAGGACTCGAAGAAGGTCGAAGGGATGCGTCTTAAACCGCTCCCATCTCCGTTTCTCACTTGCGGGTAGTGTAACAAAATATTCGTTTCTCTCGTGGAGCAATAAACGGCGTCGTTAACGGCGACAGAGTCAGGAGCGCCTGGGCGGCGTGCCCGGGCTCTTTTATTGCCGGTAAATAACGCGTTTTATTCGTCCGGCTCTCGCGCGCGACCAGAAACTCCGAAAGCAAACTATATAATTGAACGGTGGTTAATGCTGCGGTAGGTCAAGTTTCTCTATTTTTTTCTTGCCGCTTACGCATCGTGAACAACCCCGCGTCGTTTACCAATGGTTAACCCCTTTGCGAGTGACGACGATAGCTGAGGTGAATTTGTTGGGCAAAATAGCACGACGGTAATTTTTAACAGCGGAAAAATTCTTTAATTTTTTTTTTTTAATTTATATTTCTCGACCTTCAAAAAAATCTAGCTGTGTTTCTGAGCATTTTGAGCGATAGAGAAAATAACATTAATTATGATCTGAAATTAATGTGAGTTTGCAACTATAAAGAAATACGTAAAATATGTGTAAAAATAAATTATTTGACAATTAATAATTGGTCATGAAATTGTAGCAACTAAATTACGACAACTGAACATACGTTCATGATATTAGGTCGTGTCACATTTTTCTTCCGGACAAAAGATATTAGAAATTCGATCCATCACAATATCGTACGTTAAAATTGAATCAAGTAATCGTACGCACATGTAAAATGTATACGTATAGTCGTATATTGATTCTATTCGAGGTTCTAAGCCTTCAATTATTTTTTTTTTGTGATGGTAAGAATTTGTACAATAACTGCAAAAATCAAGAAGGAATTCAGATAATTGGGGTGGGGATCAAAATAGCAAATAATCAAAATATGGAATGGTTCAAATAGCGATTTTCGAAAATAGGAACATCTGAATCTAGATGGTCATCATTATGGAATTCGCTTTTATCAGTCATTCGCTATTTTTATCGTTCGTTATTTTGATTGCGTTTTAATAAGATGGAGGTCAAAATACCGAATCGCTAAAATAGCCAATTCCATAATGATGACCATTCTAGATTTAGACGTTTCTAATTTCGAAATTCGCTATTTTGCTCATTCGCTATTTTGACCCCCACCCGATGATTAAACAGAAGTTTTCGTGTGAATATGATACATTTTTTCAATGCATAAAAAAATCAATAAAAATATTAGTACGGCCGAAACTTATTGAATTTTAAAGACCATCATCTTCCGCTCGGAATACCTGCTAGCATGTACTCAATGTTTAACGCCATCGACGATGTATTTCCGAGAAAAACCGTGGGAGGTAACGTGTGCACAAGGACGAACACGCGTTACGGGTAGACATATGTCTGCACTCTTTCTCTCGACCCGATGACTGCTGCGAATCCAGCAATAAAGTTTCACGAATTAGCGGGCACTTAAACGAGCGGCGCGCGAGAGCAGACGAAGCACTCGCACAATCGCGTACGCGAGAATGACTACCCATAGCGCGTTTGCTTTCTTCGAGTGGTCGTTTAGCTCGCGAATGAATACTTTGTAATAGCAGTACTATGTGTCTCCATACATATATATCTATATAAGTATGCGAGACAGCATAAAGCTCTTCGGCAACGAGAAGAGGTTCGTCGACCGTGTGGGCAGGTCCCCAAGGAAATTATCGTAGCGTCGGACAATTACTCTCAGCCCAGTCGACAACCCTCACCTGCTGCTTAGTCTGCAAATTTTTCGCCTATCAAATTTTAAGGGCGAAAGTTTTTCATTTTCACGACAATTCTCTGGTATCATGTGTAACTGATAAAAAAATGAGGTATTAGTTACAAACTAAGATACTTCATTTTTCAAAAAATTAGAAATAGAAGAAAACGACAAAAAATCATTGACGAAAATCCCTATTTATGAAATAAAAATGAATGGTTAGCTTGCTTATTAATAATGATATTTATCAATGTAAATGTTGTCAAGAAGTGTTTGGAGTTTTGTGTAATGAAATACAATCGATTAGCAAGGCATAATGCATTTCTTTTGTCATGCATTATGCATATGATCTTATTCGATTTTCTCTATGAAGATTTCTATGAAAATGATTTTCTTGAAACAAATTTAGAAAAAGGGGCGAGTGGTAATTGAAAATAAAGTAATTATTACGCTATATTTACGATTAATATTCGCGAAATTTAGTAATGATAATGGTACACACAATTTATCTAAACCCTACTACAAAAACGTATGTGAGCAAATAGAAAAGTAAATTATAGCTCTAAGTCACTCAACAGAGTCCCAATTTCAAGTTACAATCCTACTTATTATTTTTTCTAAATAAAAGCATACTCATCATCAAAAAAATTAATCCTTTGTAACTGCAACTCTTCCAATTTCTCGATTTCAAAAGTGTCCAAAGGATCAAATTTATTCCGTATGAAAGAAGCCGTTAAACTGTAAAAAATTTTCAAATAAAAAAACTACATAAAGTATTAATTCCCATTTTCCACTATATAACATTCTCATATCTCGAAATTGGATGTGACAGTCGTATCACTATAAACACTATCATTTATGTCAGAGATGCAACATCGCCGCTAAAGAAAAGACAGACGAAAAACAATCTTGGCTTCAAGAATCGAAATGCATTCACGCGCACCCACATAAATAAATGTACAAAGTATAGTGCAAGGCTGATGCTCCTTTTATTGTTAAATAAATAATCAAGCACACAGTTATACCATGTTAGGTATAATTTATTATCCTCCCTCAGCCAAACGAGGCTCCCTCTTGCATCGAGTGTACTCTTAAATTTTCTCACTCTCTCGCTCTTCCCTTTCGCTCTCTTAATATCCTTTTCTCACACTCGGCCACCGATTGCACGCTCGAAAGCAGGACCACAGCGTTTGCGCTCTTTCTATTTTCGTTTCCTTGGTGCCCTTCGCTCGCCTCCTTATCCCTTTCCCAGCAGCGCAGTCTCTCGAAGCAGTTCGCAGCGACCAGCAACGAAGAACCCCACCCACGAATGGTGCACTATGCTAACAGACTCGAAGAGAAAGAGAGCCCAGTTTCTTTAATTGACAATCCACAGCGTGGTATACCATCTCAAGTGGATACAGGTATAGCACTATTGGCTGTTGCTTCGTTTTTGCACTCTGGATGCGCTGAGCCAATGAGGTGGGAACCAAACAACGCGGAGCTGGCTGCGGTTCAAGGCGCGCCAACATCGTATTGTCTTGAGGATTTTTATTCGAAAAGCTTTCTTGGAGGCCTGGCCGCTGGAGCCTTCGGCATGACACACTCGCGAGTCCGTTTTTCGACTTGTTTCACCGTTCCCAGTCTCAGCCCATAATGCCCTCGGTGTATTTAACCGATACTATTTTTGTACAGCCAAGCGAATCGCTTTACGCAAGTATTTCCCTTGCCTTTTGCTCTGTGCACGATACTTTAACGACTAACGAGGCGACCACACCGACGCAACATCGTCAGATCATTAAAGCCTCTCGAACTTTGACATTTTTTTTTTGGTATTCGCAAATCAGCAGATTGAGTATAATAACTACTATATTTGGAATTGTACTGTTTTTAATATTTGCGAATAAGCCGATCGACTAAATAGAATTAGCATATTTGGTGTTATACTGCGATCGAAGTTTATGCTGCTCTCACATGTTGGCATTTAGATATTTTACAGAAGCAAATTGTTATAGGTGGCTACGAGCTCATTAATTTTTTAAATGACGGGTAAATTAAATTGTCTCAATTTTAAAATTTCGATCGTTTTTTTAAAACGAAATTCAGAAAATTTATTCATGCACTCAGCGTAAAAAAAAACCAGTCAGACGGGTGTTTTTTTTTACCTCCTACGACAATTTAGAAAATCCTTTATGAGCAAATAAAAAAGTAAAATCAACGCTGTATACAGATCAGTTGCTTTGTCTAACGGGTATTAAACAATACTTCGTTTTATATTGTATTGCGAAAAACTACCTAACCAATGTAGATGAAATTTCGCAATCGTTGAGGTTTTAAATCTGACAACTAGTTACGCTTACTGAAATAGTAGTTTCTATTGATCTATGATAACAATGTAATAATGGATCGATAGCCTTACTGATTAAAGAACTTGACAGAGTTTATTCTCTCTGCTCGTTGTTCATTCGTTGCCTATATATTTTTGTGTATTTATATTAACTCACTAATTGCGGTTCATTTTAATATAATTTAGCCTAGACTGCATGTTTTTTTATTTATTTTTCGATAATAGGTTTCAAGAGAAACAGCTTTTATTAATTCCAATTATAATTAAATAATTTAAATGATTATAAACTTTTCACTGAAGCAAAAAATATTTTTTTCTCATAAAACCAATCGAAACCCACCATGAAAATCAACGCAACGCAGGAAGTGATAACCAAAATAATTGTCTAATTACCCATCAATTTTGTTTTTATCGAATTTCGACACGAATTTATTTGGATGTATTTCATTGGCTTGTCGCGAGCATTGTACACTGTAAAAAATATCCCCAAACCAATATACCTCGGTTATGAAGCTCGGATGCATATACCGTATATCAATTTTCAGGTGCATTCGTCGACGAAAAATACAATATTGATGTATTAAAATGAAGATTGCAATGCTCACTTGGTGTAATTTTCAAATACCCAATCCGTGAATATCATATCGTTTTGTATATTGAATTCACTCGCATTTTTAACACTGTACGCGAATAAAACCATAATAATGGTAAACTATCTTAAAGATAAATAAATTGTTTACATGACCGAGAAACTAACTCGACGATAAAAACTCCACACATGCGTATGTCAGTAGTCGTGTCTCTCGGGTCCGCTGTACACGAAACTGCATTGTCAGACAGATCTCTTATGGTCCGGAGTGCCATAAAGGCACCCGCACTGCTGACTGTGCATAACCGCAAGCGTATAAAAAATTGGCGCCTCGTGAAGAAGCACTTTGCATATAATTATGTAATACAGCGTGTACATCGGGTGAGTGAAGATTCGAATACGCACAAGGGTTCGTGTCATCGTGTATCTTTCGTCCAGAATATAGATAGGAGGAGTTGCAGTCGTTCTGTTACAACTGAGAAGAGAAAATACCTCACATTCTAAAGGGCTTACCACCAGCATAGACACTCTTACATACATATACAGACACAATTTGTTGAATATATGCAAATGACGAAGCTTCTGAGTTATAAACGCATATGTAACGGTCGTGTTATAGTCAGGCGGGGGTCATTTGTTGAATCATACTGGAAGACACGAGTGGCTGTTGGACACTCGTACAAAAAAAAAACAACAACAACATATACACACCGCGCGCTCTTCTTAATACCTCGACCTCCTGCCGCCGAAGGACGCTCGTTCTCGATACTCGCTTGCTTTCTTTTTCTTTCGCTCTCTTCTCTCTTTCTCACTCCTCGAAAGGCGCGGAGACAGACGCCTTAAAAAAGCGAACGAGTTACGATTCCACAGGCGCCCGCGCCTAGTTCCAGGCACTGTTTTGCACTCCCTTCGTCTGTGTTATCTGGGCTTCTTCCATTTCTTCTTATTTTTCGGCTCACACGGAGCTTCTAGGATAAAGGTGGTGAATACGGTCTACTATAAAAATTGTGAACATCTGGATAGATGGAACTTTGATTTTACAGAAAACTGTATACGAGATGTATGATTTAACTCGTTGCTCATATAATTCGTAATGTCCAGTTGCTTTCAAATTTTCGATTCTGTACTTGGTACGTTAATAATTTGGTATTAATTTTTATCTTAGAAAAAAATGAGAAGAAATCAATGAACATTTTGTAAAGACCGAAAGTTTCAATGAATGTAGTTAGATTTTTTTTTTTCAATGCTCTGAAATGCACTTTGATTTTTTGGCGATGTGGGATCAGCCAACAGAGTTTACCAAAAAATAATGAGATTTTACCGAAATATGATGTTCTAAAATTATTCATTGATGTTTTATTAGTCACATCTTTCAAAAATTGAACGAAAAGTTTTACTGAAAATAAATACTCCCGATTAAAATTAAAAACAATCCGCCGTAGCTTGTCCTCAAAAGTGGAAATGGAATTCAATTTTTTCTTCTTTTGTGCAAATTTACAACTTAAATATAGTAAAGAAGTATTTATAGATTTATATATGTCCTATAACATTCAACTACCACAAACTACTATACAAAGTTCACCTCGATTGTTGACAAACTGGTAAAATAAATCAAATTTCCTATGCAGCATGTAAATCATCACCAAATTTTTTTAAACCGTGGTGACCAGACAATTATCGTCATGATACTTGACTCTTTATAGAAACCCAGTCACATAAAAAATATCACAGGAACAAAAATTCTTTGAATTATACCCTTCCTTCAAAAGATGTTACATTTAAACCTCATTAAGTATATATTAAGCATTGTCATTTTTTTTAAAGAAAAAAAGTATTCCATTTCACAACGGCAAAAAAAATAGTAATTTAAAAAGCTCGTCACGTGTGATCTTGCAGCGATTATAACAGTCTGAAGTTGCCTTTATGTCAAAGCTAACGATGACGACCAATGAGAATGCTAGAAAGCTGGCTGCAGTCTTCGATACCTCGAGTTTTGATATGCCATGTCTTTTTGAGAAAGGATTATAATACAGTAGAAACTCAGTAAAAATAAAGCCACCGGTATCGGCTAGGTCTTACGCAGTTTCCCTGAGTCTTCGTGCAAATGCGATACAGTAGTGCATTAGGATAAGTGGACGCGGACAACACTCTACGGGGGTCTCTATTTAGAAACAGGGAAAAGAAGAGATGAGCTACCTAAAAGCCTGAATGAGGCACACGCAAGAAATATGCCAATAAAATGTTTAAAAAAATACATGAAATTTTTTAAAAGTAAATGTATCATTTACGGAATTTTTTTCTGATGACTTTTTTCACGTGACGGTTCCCCTTAAGTCATGCCCAATAATTGACAATTTAGTCGTAGCTTATAGATGTTATATGCCAGTCGTTGATAGGTGGCCAACGACTGAACAGCTTGTTTTGAATCGGGTTTCTACTGGCGGTAATTAAATATCTTTGGCTACGTGCTCGGAGTTGGCGTCGGCATCGGCATTGAACGAAGCGCGGGGCCCTGATACACGCCGCCCCAATGCGCTACCTTAACGATTGTCTCTGGGTCATAGGTCGCACACGCACACGACGTGAAAAAATAATACAGGTCGTCCGCGATACTCGCACCGTAGGAACGTTGAAAATAACATGGGAACTGTTATGCTTATTAAGGTGGAAAGTAATAAATTATAGACGGCTAATAATGGGAACCTCGCAAGCGTAATTGATGTATGCAAAGGAAGTTGTTCCTCTGTGCGGCTATGCATAGCCTCTAGACGCTGCGATGGATTTCCGACTGGGAGTTCATTGCGAATCGATGCTTATAACGAAGACTTCTTATTGATATTCGAGAAATACGTTCGTGCTGCTGATAGTGATTTGAAAAAAGGTTATCACATTGATTCGTCAGCCGGGTATAAAGAATCTATATTTTTGCTATTTCAGCCTATTGTTAAAATTTTCTTATTAACTGTTTTTGATTAAGTCGTTTAAATTAAACCGTACTTGACAACGGTTGTGCACAGAAAAAACTGTTTTCCTTGGGCACTTAATATACCAACAGCTATACGCTTCTTTCAGGGCTAACAAATTTTTTTGCTACGTTAGTGAATATATTTCCTGGACTTGCATATAATTTGCTAGGCTGGCAAATAAAAATTTGACTATCGGTCGATTATCAAACAATTTCTCCCTATAATGGAGTGAAAATGTCTCATTTATTCAGATTTCTTTTTTAAAAAATCTTAATTCAGTTCCATTCTCGCTATCTGTTATGTTATTATACTATTCAGGAAATATTATTCTATCGATTTAATAACAAGAAGCAGGACAAATTTTTCAAAGTCGTGAGTGCGAGAAGCAATGTTTTAAATCATTTCGAAATGCTTTCCATCGCTTTCGATAAAACTCCCTCTTCGTCGAGTCGATGGTAATAAAGGTGCTAGGGCAGAAGTATTTATTGCCGAACGCTACAATAAAAACCCGGAGCCTTCGTGTACGCGACTTGTATATTTCGAGAACACGCTAATAAACTAATTCGGTTCTTAATTAAATCTAAGACAGTACGAGAGAGCGAACCATAATTAAACGTGACCAAAGAAATAAACGTTCGGAACACAGAGAGACTGCGCCGAAGTTATTCCGAGAGAGA
This sequence comes from Tromatobia lineatoria, assembly GCA_949699805.1. Taxonomy (NCBI): domain Eukaryota; kingdom Metazoa; phylum Arthropoda; class Insecta; order Hymenoptera; family Ichneumonidae; genus Tromatobia; species Tromatobia lineatoria. The sequence goes on along the minus strand of OX453041.1, from coordinate 12,826,452 downwards.
AGAATCTCAACGAAATCGCGGATCTCTGTTGGTTAGGCCAGTTATAAAAGCGGACATTCAGTGGTTTATCAGCTCACCTGCTGTGGCTGGCGCTCTATTACGATCTCTAAACATACATCGGTCTCGTTCAACGTTTACGAACTTCGTGAATGCTTCACGAGATTCTATATGAATTAAATAATGCAACCGAAATTCGAAATGGTAGATAAGAAAGTAAAATTTAGTGTAATAAATAAACAAATACATTAATGAACTTGATTGAGATGAAAGATTATTATGCAGTCAATTTATTTGTAATGCATGAAAAAGTATGTAATTCTAATAAATTTGTTTTGCGTGATATTATGTCAACCACTTGTTTGGCTATTCTTCTTGAGGGAAAAGCGAAGTTAATCGAAATTGAGGTTTTAAAAATGGCTTTTTCCGAACCTCTTGAATTGATAATTGCGTCTGAAAGAAAACTTGAAACACGATATAAAGTTATTGAACCAAAATCAATAATGAATTTTATTGCAAAAAAATTATCCGTTAATGAGCTCACTTATGAACTACTTTAATTTTTTAAGCTCTTGTCTCCAGTCAATTGAGCACTTTAGGGAGGATGAATGTTTTTTACTCTTAGATACATGAGTGTTATTTTTAAAAAACAGAGTTTCGACTTTTTAGTAACTTCACTATTCTTCTGATATCGAGAATGAAACCCGTAATATAATCTATGTTCAGAACTTATGCCACAATGGCAATGTATAAAAAAAATATATTAGCACTGACTCGACTATATTGTAACATAGAAAAATCGATATTAGCACTGAATTAACTATAATGTAATATCTAAAGAATTTAAAAAAAAAATTTGCACTGACTCGACTATATTAGCATGTGCAAAAAAAAATCGCCGATTTAAACATAGTGTGATGCCTTCAACCCTCCTTAATAAGTTTCAAATCGTGAGATGGTTATCGAATTAAATCATAAAGTTCATAATCGCAAATGGCAACACGATCCGAAACGATAAAAAGGCACAGAAGTCTGATGTTCTCCGTGCAGAAGTAAAAGTATATAACGATGGGCAATGGTACTTAATACGTACGTGGTTATGCGTTAATGGCGGATCATCTCCCGCGACTCGAAGCGATATAGAGATAGTTTTCCGTGGCGCGAGTGAACGAGCAAGCGGCATGCTGTCTGTGGATCGAGCAAGCAAAGCATATGCGAGGGTGGGTGGGTGTATGGGAGGGTCGTGGTGTGGCAGGGTTAACCATAAATCAATCAAAGTGCATTCGAGCGGACTGAGAAGGCAACCGAGCGGTTGTTGAGCTCTCAGCCGTTATATATATGTATAAGCATAATACGACACACACTCACAACCCACACATATGCAACATACGCACACTGTGAAAGCGTTGCTATCCGCGGCGAGTCAGAAGGCGTCTCGCGGTAGGTGGACGAGCGGATGTTTATATCAATATTTCTGTTTGTTCGAGGTAACGTTTATGCTTCGTGTGGTGGAGGCACAAGCAGCAACCCTCTCGTTCGTCGAGCTGCGAGAAAGACTGGAATGGAAGGGAGAGTCCAAAGGGTCACTGGAACCACCTACCGCAACTCACGATTGTAGTTGTAAATTTAACTTCAACTTGCTCGTCGTTTAGTATGTCCTATCCACGCAGCGTATACATATAAAAGCTGAGAGTCTCCTGTGACGTTAATTCGCCATTATCTCTTTCTTGCTGCGGCTTCATATTGTATTACTCTCGGTGAACAATAACGTGTTCATCGCAACGTCGACCAGACAGAAATACGCTGGTTATGGAATTGTCCATCCATTATAATTATTTCGTATAATTCATAATTTTTCACGACAGATTATAATTTGATAAAATCGAAATTTTCGTGATTTTCAATTACAATAACTTAAAATAATTGGAACTTACGTAAAGTAATTGAATTCAATGTCACTGGATTTTGCAAGTTTGTAATCGAATGTTAGGAGATCTTATTGGCAGTTTTCGCAAGATCATTTAAGTTTTTGATTACTTTTCATTATACGAGGAACTGTTAATTTTGTTTTGTTTCGATTGACTTATAGATCGATTTGCAATTAAATTGGGTCGCAAGAGGAATCACATTTTTATTGCTATTGGAGTAAAGTTTGACGTTCGTACTATTAATTATTTAAATATTGATGGTGATCAATTTATAATGGCAGTTCTTGAGACAATTGAAATAATATGAAACAATAAATTCTGCAAAAATTACACAAGCATTTTTATCAGAAATTCAGACCTTATTTTAATTCCATGCGAATGCTTATACATGTCAAAAATCAAATGAATCTTGTAAACGTGCCATTCTGGCATTCCGATTAAGAAAAATACTGATCGTACAAATTTTTACATTACGTTTTAATATTCCTGAACCTTCCTCGTTATTAATGAGTCTAAAAGTATCTGAATAAAAAACTACGAATGTTTTATAGCAATAACGGATAAGATTCACCATCACATCCAACTTAACAAAAGCTGTGACATTCAATCATTGACCGGACCGTCAATCAGTATATCAAAATAAGAAAAAATATAGAAAAATATTGCAACAACTCTAAATCAGAAAATAAGAATTTCATAATTAAAGCGCAAGTTCTCATCAACGAATTCGCCAGGATCAGCGAATCAACGCGAGTAATAGAAGAGCCTGCGTAAGTAACTTCTCATTACTTTCCAGTACGCATAAACCTTAACGACCACCCAACGTACAGCTAGAATTTTCTATCAGCCATGTAACAACGTTGTAAGAAACCAAAAAAAGAAAAAAAGAGATAGCGCTTCAATCTCTTCTGTCTCTCGCTTCCATTGTCGAAAGCAAAGACATTGAATCGACGCCGGATTATGGTGTCCATATAAAACCCCCTCGCCTCTCCGCTCTTGCGACGGTACTCGATTCACGCAAACGTTGGATACACGATAATCCTCGTATCCTGGTAGAGACTCGGGGCGATCGTATTTAGAGAGTCCTCGGTAGTCTTGGTTGATGCCAATACAAACTCGCGATGGCGAGTGAGAGAGAAACATCAAGGGATGCATATAGGTATAGTATTATCTGCACGAAGGCACTCGGTTTGGTTGTCGTAGTGGTAGTCGTCGTGTCTCGTGCGCCTGGGTAATAGGATTTCACGTAAGCAGCCTCCCAGGCAGCAGCCAAAAATCGGAGGAGTTTACAGCAGCGCTGGCAGCACCAGCGGACAACGTAGCAGCGCATCGTCGTCGTCGTAGTCCTCGTCCTGATCGTCCTCGTCGTCGCGAAGAGCCCGGCGGCTTGCATGCACCTCGCGATCGAACCGAGAAGGAACTACGAACCGAAGAGGCCCGCAGCCTTCCGCTTGTATGTGTATATATGGTTTGTGTATCTCTCTTTCTCTCCGAGCCTACAATTTTAATTAACCCGGTACCGGGTAGCCGCGATCGCGATCGAATCGGGTGCACGATCTACAAGGAATCTACATAAGATCCTCCACTCGCGGCTACAACTCAATCCCCTATCCTCTCTTTATTCTCGTGGGCCCTCCTTAACCGTGAGGGGTCCCACTGTTGCTTATATTCCCCTCTCAATACCGATCATCCTTACTCCTACAGTATCTTAGCCGGGTCTCCCGCGAACGATGCACAATCCTGCAGAGTGAACGCGCGCGCGCGCGCTCGTTGCACCGGCATTATCTTTCGTAGGATCGGAGATAGCGTCTCTCCTCTACTAACCGGTGGCGACTTCGACCGGTGAATCCGCTGGCGAGCTCATATTGTCTCCCGCGAGCTTCGTGTGCGCTAACTTAGTCCGGGTACAAACGAATAAGTAGCTGAAGAAGGAGAAGGAAGAGGCTGAATCACAGAAGAATAAGACGTTGAAAGGAGATATATGTGCTGGGGGAGGTGGAGGGGGAAGATGTGATGCCCCACAGTTGCTGGACCCCTCGGCGCCGATACTCCTCTAACCCTGCGCCTGAGGTGTCGACCACAGAACCTCACCGACCATCGTGGGTGCAGATCTGGTCAGGTTCTGGTCGGTGAGGATACCGCAATGCCGTTTAATGCGGTCAATTATGGTATGAAACGAGTTAAAGGATTGTGGTGATGCTGCATTTTAATATAGAGTTGGAGAAATCTTAGAAACCCTGGCAAGGTCTCGCGGGCCGGCGATTGAATTGAATTTAGGCGCAAATCATTTATATCGTTACTGTAAATGCAAACTAGTCGAATGAACTTTGGATAAATTGCTGTCAATTTGTAGTTGATTAGACAAGTGACAGGAAAAGTCTGTCGAATCTTGGAAAGAGTCCATGAAAGTATCTGTCAAATCTCAGAAGAATTTGTCTAATCTAGGGAAGAGACAGTAAAATTACGAAAAACGTCTGTCGGATCTTGGAGAGAATCTGTCGAATTTTTTAAAGAATCTCTCCAAGTTTGGAAAAAGTTTGTCGTATCTTGAAAATAGTCTGTTGAATCTTAGAAAAAGTTTATCAAATATCGCAAAAAGTCTGTCATACGCTCGAAAAAAATCCTGTCATATCTTAGAAGAAGTCTCGTAGACTTTTGGAAAAAGCTTGTCGAATCTCCGATAGAATCTATCATACTTGCCAAAGAATAACACTAATGATCTGAAGCAGGATTTTTTTTCAGTCTATACCAAAAACTATCAAACCTCGGTGATAATTTGAAAGCAATTAGTGCTCCGAATCACATGCCTTTTTTCCAAGAACAATTAATATCCAATTATTGATAACTGCTTTATTCTAGACATTGACCAGCGTCATTCCATAGCATTAGTACAAATATGGCTGGAATATTTCTTCCGTCCACACGAGCGTCTCTCAGAGCATTAGCGTATATTACTATGTAACCCGAGTCAGAAGGAGCAGCTCGACGACGATAATAAATAGGACTCTACACTTTACTTTCCTTCGTCGGACGGTGGGACATTTGCCAGTCGTTCCAAGGACTGCGTTGACTTCTCCAGTGATTGGCGCATCAAGTCTCTTCCTCGCTCTCCATATAATTCGATCCTGCCGTGCTTCTCTCTCTTTCTATCTCCTATTTTCTTATACCGTGTTGAATCGCTCGTGCTCGACGTTGCCGCCACAGGGGGAGCCAAGAGATAAAGAAGGATTGAGAGGAGAATAAAATGATCGAAGCGCGGGGGGCCCGCGACAAAGACGAATAATATTATATCGATAATATTTCGCATCGCGGAGGCGCATCTATCGCTCGTGTCTCGGCGGCGTGCGTGCGTGGTGAAAAGAGAGACGAAAGAAGAAGGTAGACTTTGCAAGGTAACACGATAGCATGCCGTATGTAAAACCATCTGGTGTAAAACGAGCTGCTGGCTCGCTCGAGTATTAAATCGGGTCCTGCTCTCCAGCTCATCCCATTTCGTCCCCTGCCAGATCTCCTTATGCTTACTTTGTAGTAAATACTCCCTATTTCGCGTGCAACACTTCGTCCTCGATTTGAGTTCGTACATGAAGGATATTTTATCGTACACTCGAAAACAAAAATTGAAGTACCAGCAACCATTAATCGTTGGTTCATGCAATTTTGTTAAGTTACATTTATTGTCGGTTGCTACTGTAACTACCGTTGAAGAGTTACAGCTGTCAATTACTTTGTGTCACTATTATCATAGACTTGGTCTGGGAATTGAATTTCAATAAATGCTACTTGGTTGCTATTACGATTTTTCTGAGTGTAGGATCATGAATTCATCATTTATTGAGTTGGTATTAAAAGTTACGGTTTTAGCAGCGAAATAATGAGTCAACATTTTTGCGGGAATATTTACTCGATTAATTGATAGCAAAGCATGCAGTTTTGAATCAAATTACTGACAGTGGATATATACAATAAAAGAGGGTGATGCAGAAATAATTGAATTGAAAAAGATATTTTTACTGTCGTGTGTTTGTTACACTATCAACTGCAGTTGTTGTATTCGCTTAACATGATGTTGTTTATTCACACACACAAATTCGCTAATTCTTAAACATCACACTAGGGCTCATAAGACGCCTTCAGGTACTGGATTTTCAACATTTTTTGGATATTTAACTTTACAAGTACTTCAAAATTATTTACCTTTTCGTTATCCTTCGAAAGAACTTATTTAGAACCCCTAGAATCCCATTAAGCGTTGACCGAAACGGAATCTTGGAAGAGGTGACGAGCCTTGGAACATGCCCGATACTTAATGCAGAATTTACGTTGGAAAACCGTATCGAATCTCTCTAAAATGATTACGAAAACTATAAATTTCTTGACGCAATTATTAGGAATAATTAACGACTTACGGCTAATTTTTAGGATATACTAGCCACAAAAAGTTACGTCCTTGAGTAATCAAATAATTTCAATCGATTTGGCAAGGTTATAGAGCCATTCACCGCAACTAAAAAAAATCTACCGACAAAACTTGAATCCTGCAGCCACTTGACTTATGTTATTTATGCTGAGTCGTAATGACTCGACTTTTATTCACTCGATGTCTTAAATTGAGTTTTGTAGGTTCAAAATGCTTTTTGTCTCAGTGTGAGATTTTTTTAAACTACAGTTAAATCACTCGAATTGAAAGGTCTAATCCTGTTGACGACTTCTTTTTTCCGGAATTAAAACACCTCACGAGCAATTTCTGCGATTTCAATTGCAGCACAATTCAAGGAAACGAATACAACAAGATGCCCTTCTTCAATTCTCATCTTTGAATGCCATTCTACCACTATTTTTATTCGGTCCAAGTTGCGGAGGCGATTACCCCGCATTCCTACCATGATTCCAACGAACGCATTAGTTAACGTCCCTGAAAATGACACTTTGTATCGGCTAATGGGTAATTAAAGTCTCGTGGTTACGTTTGGAGAGAATTTATTAAACGAAACCGGGTGGCGACTGTTGCCGGTGAACAGTCGGGGCTCCAAGAGACAGCAGGAGGTTTGGTGTTCAGCGGGTCCGCTTGGTCACCCGCTATCGCAACCATTTTATGGCGATCCGGCACTTAAAAATCCGTGAAATACCATCTAAAGGACAAAGCTCGATCGCGGAAAGAAATTCCTTTTTTTTATCTTGTTTGGTCTCGAGAAAGAGAAAAACGGTAAGATTTTTTACTGAATGTGTCGAGGAGGTACGACGATCAGCTCAGATCCAACTTTAAAATCTAAAATTGAACATGATGTGAATAAAAGCTTTACACGGCATTTTCTGTAATTCATTGAATATTGACAGCAGACTTTTGCAAAATATGAAGTGACCATTAACAATACTCAGTAAACACTAACTAGATATTATAAGATTCTAACAACAAAAATCAGCTTTTGCGGTGTTTGATCACAAAACAGTATTCAACACTTAATGCGTTGAGAAAAAAAGTCAAACATAAGCTCACCTCAAAAAAATCTGTGGGGTCTTTATTTTGGGATGGGGGTCAAAGTAGCGAATGACCAAAATACCGAATGGTGAAAATAGCAAATTTAAGAATAAGGAACGTCTAAATGTAGAATGTCCATAACTATGGAATTCGCTTTTCAGCCATTCGCCATTTTTATCATTCGCTATTTTGAAGGCATTTTCATAAGATGGACGTCAAAATATCGAATGGCTGAAATTACGAATTTCATAGTGATGATCATTCTAGATTCAGACGTTCCTTATTTCAAAATTCACTGTTTTAGCCATTCACTTTTTTGGTCATTCGCTATTTTGGTTACCACCCTTATTTTCGATTCCGTGTTAACATGACACAACGATATTCTCCATCGATGCATGGTCCCAAAGAGTTTTTAAGCTAATTTCATATTAATGTCTTGAATTGAGTAGCGTTGAGTAGAATTGTACATACCTGACAACGACTCCGAAGTCGTCGATAGTTTGATACTCCGGTTTTCAAACGATTTTTTTTAAAATACAGAAAACGTTCTCGAAGCAAGTAGCCATAAGCGTGTTATCCACAATCAAAAGCACTAATGAAAGCGATATTTCCGGATAGCTGAAGTTGGGTTTTCTCCAAACACATGTTGGACGCTAAAGTAATAGTCGTACCTCCTTAACGAGCCACAGACTCGATCTGCAGTGGCCTGTGGCCCGATACGAGGTGCCACTCGGGGCTTGAGTTAATGACAGTGTTGTACGAAATCACAAAGTTAAAAGAGAAGTCGTATAGTCGAGCGATTGTAGAGTCTGTCCAAAAGTGACACTTGATGATAATGATAGACAATTATAGCCCATTCCTTCGGGTCCAAAGTAAATTACAGTGGAATTCGACTTCTAGAGGATCATTCGCACTCTATCGCTGAACCTACGATTGCTCGACTATAAAAATCCGTTCGTCATAGTATTTGTTGTTTACAATCGTTTTTATTTTCAAATCAATGTTATTATTAACTCTTGTTCACGCCTCTTTCTCTCATACATTGTCTTGTTCTTGTTTTTTTGTTTTTATTGTTATCATGTAGTCCACATCGAAGTATCATGCATAATGGTACTCGGCTGACTCAAGTTTTACAGTGATGATGATACACGTGTGCATAGATTTTTATAATAATAATAATAATAATAATAATAATATTAATAATAATTAATAATTAATGATAATGATAATTCAATTTGTTCAATCCATCGTTCGGACACACTGCGTACCCGTTAATAATATTAGTGACTAAAATGGCAACATTAATATGTATAATATTTATAGTAGGGCGCTGGATTGCCTCAGATTCGATCGTGCTGTGCATCGTACTCGCATCCATTATTTGACATTTTTGTTGGTGGTCTTACAACATTAAGATAATCGAAAAACAAAATAAACTTTTTCAAAATATTTAACTACATTAGCTACGCCAGGTACGAATGACACTGCATGATCAATCGAGATTTTAAATGACTTAAATCGACAATTCTAATATTCTTATCGTTAAATCACTTACACAACTGAGATTTCACGATTCGCACGCCCTCACCTTTCCCTTTCTATCTTTTTGTTCATAATCAGCCTCGTCGAGATCAGTACAATAATTTAAATGGATAACATTCGGCGACGAACGTTGTTAATATAAAAAAGTAATCACTCTCGCACTCTCTATCATAGTATAGATTTGCACAATACACCTACGTAGTTAAATTAATTGAAAAATGTCGTATATTCCTAAGTTCAGCGCTAACCGAAACTTCGTAAAGACGGTTAAGATGCGCAAACTTCGGTTACAACGACATACGGAGGGAGACGATATAGTGCGCTCAAGAAAATCGCAGTAGTTTTGGCAACTATGAAGTGATAACTATTAATTATTAGATCATGCGACTATTTCCATAGTTCTCTTTAGTTTTTTTGTTCCACTGTAATTATTTTTAATTACTACCACTAACTATCAGACCACACTAAGAGATATTCCAGCATTGGTAACTATAAATAATAGATTCATATAACCTCAACTATAATTTTCAAGTCACCATATATTTATGGTATCTAGTCACTAGTCACTGCAACTATTTAATAGTACGTTGTAATGAGTTAGTAGTTAGTATTGTAAGCAACTATTTAATATTCGGAAAATATCAACGTAACTATAAAAACACTTGATTGGGCCAATTGTTAATAATGATCTCTCATAGTTATCAAGACTACCACCATTTATCTGAGTGCACAAGTTTCAGATGAAAACTGAAAGTTTTCGCGCAAAGAATACGATTCGTTTTTTGCTTGGTATTTAAGTGATAAACGCTATTATAATACAAAAAGTCTATGGACGGCCTGGTCGCGTGCCAGGCCTCGCTACGTGGACGTCGGGGTTAGAGTTCGTATCGGATACATAATCTTTCACGTTCGAGCCCTCGTTCTAACAATCTACGTTTTTAAGTATTATATGATACAATCGATTGACCTTTCGTTCCAGTGATGCACGACTCTCTCTCCGTCTCGCTAAGCGCAAACTTACTACTCGTCTCTTGACAAGATAATTTGTCATTCTTGGAACGATTAAATAGAAGACAGTGGAAAAGATAAGTCGTGGGAGAGAAGAAAAGTCACGTTGATCTTGGGGGTCGTGCACACCGAAACGAGAAATCCAACGGGAGGAAACAATTTCCATAGAGAATAAGCTTCAGAATATTTGCTCATTCAGAATCGCAGCGACTGTGGGCTTGGAAGGAAAGGAGTATAATAATGGAAGTGGAGATATAGCGGTGAGAGATGGGAAGAGAGATAAAAGAATAATTTCTTCTTTTTTTTTAAATAGGGGAAGAGATCCAGTTTACCTGGCTGCGCGAATTCGCCTCGGGTCAAATTAATGCCTCTTAATGTGATTCTGGGAGAGTTGGTAGATTATGAAATTGTGGAGAGCGCCCTCAAGTGTCTTAAGAAAGCCCTGCCACTGACCTTTCTCGTAGTTGATTTGCCTTTCCTGCTGCCGCGCGTTGTCAGCCGCTACCTTCAACAGACCCTGAATATTCCTCAGGAGGGTCTCGGTACTCGAGACCGAAGGGTCCTGGCCACCCTGGGACACCGCTGACGCTATCTGCGAGTAATTCAGTGCCTGGGGACTCTCCGAACCTGGGGCTGGGAGTGGAAGATTCTCTGGTACGTCCGAGAGATCTGCAACAATAATATATTATCATTATTACATATGCGATTGAAATTTTTAGCGACTTTGGTTGTTTACTGAAATGACGATTTTTCTGCATTTTCTACATAGATTTTTAAATACGTTTTCAAAAACGGAGTATTTTTATTTGTGCTTTTTTTGTTTATTTTTATTTATTTTTATTCACGGTTATTCGTTTCCATTTATATTTATTTTACGTTTTCCATCGTATGCCTTCAAGTGGTTTCAAAGGGCTTTCTTTACTCTCACTTCACTCTCACTACTCCCCACCTATCATTGACTAAGGTAACCTAGTTTCCAACAAGTCCACAACTAAATTTAATCATACTGTACCGCCGTCGTCGTAGCCACGAAAAAACTGCGGAAACTCGTACCGGTCAGCCGTCCATTATTTCAATTTCTCGGTGTATAGACGAGAGTAGCTTATTTAAGTACAGACTTTAGAATCTCGGAAAAACTGTTCGGCCGCTCATTCATTGCTATTGTTGTTTAAAATAATTATGCATTACTCGAGAGGTTGCCGAAGCAGTACAACAATCGCACAATCACTAGCACCGGTTATTATCGGAGTATTAACAGCATTAGTAACGCAAGATTAGTCGCATTCATATAAGATTCCAAAACTATAGGTAAAACTGTAGGTTCTTACATCAGCTTAGGTTTTTTTTACTACATCATAACTTTCTACTGAGACCGAATGATTTTGTTGGGCAAGTTTTAGATCTAATTGTTCAAGACTATGTAAATTAAAAAATATAAGCACGGACAAAAATTAATATACACAGTTCATTCGAATACTAACATTTTTTAGTATACAAGAAAGTCATACATTTTGATTGCCACCCGAAACCATGGATTTAATTTTATGTCATTAAATATTTCTTTCAATGTTTCGACAAGGTATCGAACAAAAATTAAACATGTTAGTAAAATAAATAAAACAAGGTATTTTCTGGCGGATGCGCCTATACAAACGCAAAACTGTAATAATAAATTCGCCCTGTGCATTTATATACCAGGGCGCGCGGTGTAAGCAAAAGCAGCAACAGAGGGGTTGCTGTGGCTCCAAGAGACTTATGCAAGGTGCGTGTCTTGAAGTCGTAACCTCGCGACGCCTGTGCTTGTTGCCTTTCGCCGGACTCTGATTTAACATCGTAGCAATCGAATGCAAACCTCGAACGTTGATGTGTAAAAAAATCTCTATGCACTCTCAAGAAATATCCGTAGCGCAGGACAAAAACGACGTCTAGACATTTTTTCGCAATTTTTGCCACTTCAATCGAAATAATGGGAAGCCGGTTATTAGAGTGATCGAATTAATTTGAAATAATTTTGTTTCAATTAATCTTTACATCTAGACTCTTTGATGTCCGCACTATATAAATATGTAACAATTAATAAGCTTTCCCATTTATGATATTGTAAGTATAAATTGGGCTAATTTAAAAAAACTTCACTGCAAATTAATAAACAACCCAACTTATCATAATTACTAATAGAAAAACGATGATTGTATGATGACGTATGTTCTGCTATCTACAAATGCTATGACACACATTTCAAACAGGAAAATAGTATTGGTAGCTATTTTATACGGTATATGCAGTTAATTACAATTGAAAATGGCCCCAACAGAAAATGGCCTATTTATTTCATTAATTAAAAAAACTGTATTTTTGATGATCAAGCATTTCCTTGCCGCAGGGCTCACTCAAAAAGGATGCCTCTAAAACAATTCAACAAATAATAAAAATATTAAAGTTTTTATTCTGACCTACTATATAAATATTAACAAATAAATAACCCGGAAATAACACACCAATTTCAAATGGACAAACTTGCAGACGATTTGAGGTCACCATTGCCCTCTGACATTTGACAGTCCGGCTCAGCATCGACCCCACAATCGAGAACGCTATGCATACAAAGCGCATGCGAAGGGAGGGCTTTGTCAATCGAAAGCGTCGGAGCGATGAAAGGGGAGGTGACGGCGGCGTCTCGGTTAGGTATAGAAAGAGAGTGAAGAAGGAATGTCTTATGGTTATTGCGTTAGCGAGTGCCAGGGGACAAGATGTGTCTGCGTGGGTTCGCGCTAAGTGACCGCTCGTGGCCAGCCCACACCGCGTCGTCGCCTTTCGCGCTCCCTTCTCTTTACTCCCTATATACCACACACCGTAGAGAGCCAGATCTGCTTTATGGCCAATGATATGTGTATTTATTGTATCGTCTTTTAATTATCAGCGCGCTCACCTACAACGGCAACGGCATTTCGTTACTTATTGCTGGAGGTGAGCGACGAACGCGCGCGCGCTCACCCGCGGATTTAATGCTCGCCTCTTCGTCGAGTCGAACCGCCGCCACCGCCGCCACCACCGCCGCCGGTACCCTTTTGATACGAAGAACGCGTAAGTTTTCCCTCCGATTCGCTATACTCGTACCCCTGGACCTCACGCTCAACCGCAGAGACTTCCTTTATCTTTCACGAGAGAAACCATTACAATTATCTGGAAAAGAAGTGGGACTCCCCTTGATGGCATGTGTTAGTTCGTCGAGCCAACTGCCGCCAAGGCCTTCGATCGACGTGCACCTCGCCTGCTTCCTTTTTTCATCGCACTCACTTAAGGTCTTTTGGTAATGCTCTTCGTCGTGTTTTCTATACACTCTGTCTTCGGGGAACACTTTGATTAACGCTAATGCGTGTGTCGAAATCTTGGAAGAATTTCTAGCTAGGCTCGACAAATGTGGTAGCGTCGAATACTTCAGCATTAATCCATTTTTGTAGAGGATATAACTGACGGTGTTCTTACTGGTAATGTAAAGTTTTGTTGGATGCATTGGTTCGAATTTTTATCGAATTGAAGTAATGATGAGATTGCTATTCATTAGTGGCAACAGGTCAGATATCTCTTGTCGGATCGTAGCTTACGTAATTTCGTACCTTTTCCTGACATGATTACTCGTGAATAAAAAATAATGTGTTGTCCACAGAGCTGACTTTAATCCCGAGAATAAGATCAACGTATTCATTCAGAATTCCAGATGAAGATTGTGAGGCTGAAATATATTTACCTTACACAAGACACTAGTTAATTATAACTGAGCACATGTATCATTAGCCGGAAACCATTGAAATGTTTGTTTTAGTTCGATTTGATAAATGAGAGATTGACAAATTAGTCGTGAAATGGTCATTGGTAGACTATGCGACTTTTCAAGTGGAAACACAAAAGAGTAGAGAAATCGGTGAATCGTTCCAAACGATCTGTTCGATTCCAAGAATTATGCGAGAGAGCGAGAGACGCATGGTTAGAGGGCCCAGTGCATGCGAGAGTGCGTCTCATTAAATCAGAACGGCATTCCGCGGGCGTGTACACTCCCACGGACATTCGATGGGGTTCTACTTCGATCACCATAGGTAGGATGTACCGGTGCATACAACACGCTGCGAGACAAGACTCTACTGGATCCCTCCCGCACACACGATATATGCCCCCGCGAGACACAAACCGCAGATTTATATGTCTAACTTCCATACATTCGACCTTCCCAGAAAATTTAGTAGATCTCCGTTACAACATTTCCCGGAGATACTCCGCATGCATCTTTGGCTATTAATATACAACCTGTCTCTAATCGACGATTAAATTAATTGAACGCAGATCAGTTAGTTGTATCGAGTCAAAAGTCGTTTTGCTGTACACCGGTTGGTACTAATTGCTCCATTTGCCAGTAGTTAATTCCTCTTGCAAATGGATGGGGTTCAATCATACGTCAGGTTTGTAAACAACAACAAAAACACGTATTCTCAATTTTTTTTTCTTGTAATAGTATAGGCCAATGAACTGGTGATCCAGAAAACTGGTTATTGCTATTGATAAGCGCGAGTCTCGTTGGTAAATTATTCACGTTCATTTATTTGTGAATGGAATCAAGTTCATGCCTCAAACTCGACCTTTCTAAGTCAGATGTATCCAAAACTATCCTTTTATAGTGAACAAGTAAGTAAAAATACTAGGAATTTTAATCGTTGAAATTCGGACGTCTTTTCAGAACGCTCACGTTGTCTCTAGTTTGATCAGACTTTTTTATTCCATTGGGCGTGATTCAATGCCAGTCGATTGAAATACGAAATCATTGCTCTCTTGATCCATCTTATGTATCAAAGAACTGCACTATCTTGCGGACCTTTGATCTAATCACGCGTCTCACCACTCTCATGTTTTTCAGGCTCACATATAGTTTCGCAGATCCTTGACGTAAGGTCCTAGCGGCGCGTTAATTGGGCGACGGGGCCAATTAACGTGCTCGAGCGACAATGAACGTATCGATTAGGAATCAATGTGACCGCGTGCTGCTTCGTTGGATCAAAGTGTGAGGCCTAGGCGTGAGATAGGCCTGCGACTCGCTTTCGGCCTGTCTCTCAATGTCCATCTGCTTCTTCATCTACACAAAACTCGTTCGGTCCTTTTCGCTCGTACGGTTCTATCTTGAGGGATCTTTCATTATTAAAATGAAACTAAATACCGGAGATGCGAGTCTAATGATCCAAGTTCTTCGACAGTGGTTCTTCGCTGAATGAAATCCACTTGGCAATTTTACCAAGCCTCAAGTATTCCTGAAAAATCCAGGTACCATCAAGATTTCTATCTTGCTATTGGATATTCGTGCGAGTTGATATGAATGATTAAGTATCGCAATCACGATTATCAATCGATTTGATGAAACCAATCAGAGATCATGATAGCCCCTGCGAGACTGTTCCTCGAGAAGTGAACGAGCGCGAGCAGACGAATCCCAGAACGTCGCTCTGCGCTCGGTACGGCGATGATCGATGAGAGTTGCTCTGACCTAACAGCGGTCTGCACCAGCAACATCCACGAAGAACTCTCATCCTTGACCGTGCATCGCAGCCGTTCATGGCGAAACCGATATAATTATTTTTTCGCCAACACAAACCACGTCGAGATACGAGACTTGTTCTCTCTGGCGCTTCGAAACTCGAACGATCGACTGTGCACCTCACACTTTCCTGATGACGTACGCGTTGCACCACAATACCCATACAAGTGTTCTCCTAAGGCGTTAATTATAGAGCGATAAGCTATTGAAGCTGACCGTGAGATTGAGATTTAATTCCGATTGTCTATCCTATCTATACTGCCGAATTACATCCATTAAAAAAAAAAAGAGGAAGTCCTTGTAACTTTCATGCTACAACAACTATCAATTGTTACTCCATTGGAGTGTTGCCATTTGCTTTTACTTCCATTATAATTTTAAAAAAATTATGGTTAACCGTAACTAATAAGTAGTTGAAGCGATAAGGGAAAAAGTTGATACAAATGTTCAAGTAGTTTGATTGCTAATTAATGGTTGTCACGTAGTAGTTGCCAGGCATATCGTGGTTTTCTTATTTGAAGTTATTATAAGAAGCTACAATCCAACTAGCGTAGTTATTGGCGATGTAGCAATTTTTTTCTGTTCAATGAGCTGAACTCTTCAGGCCATTGAGTGTAAAGTAGCCAATAACTGAGTCATGGAGCAAACTGGGTGGCCGGGCGTGTGATAAAAGCGTGCAACTTCGGGTCTGCCTATACTACGCCAATCTCCGTTTGTTTTATCTTTTTCGCGTTATTTCTTTCCTCCTCAGCTTCGCTCGCGTTTTTTTCCCCTTTCATTACTCTTCTCGTTTTTTAATCGTCAACATTAAAACTCCAACGTCGTTTATCACTGTCCGAGTGCGCCCGATAATTAATGAACGACTCTTCATTACATCCTCTTTTTTTCTTTGGTCTCCGTAAGGGAAAGAGCATCGAAAGCGAAATATTCATTTCGCAGTATGCAAGTACATATTCTACAGAAAAATTGTTCATTGCAGAAAGCCTGTTCCATCGATCAGCGCGAAAGGGAATGAGAACTGTGGATACGCACCTTCGTCCTTCTCGTTGTCGTCTTCGAGGTCGTCGGAAAGATTGTCGTCTTCTTCCTCGTCGTCTTGCGAGCGTTGCGACGCTCCACCCTCGCTTCCGGAATGTTCGCCGACGCTACCACTTCCTGCTGTTTTCGACAGGTTCAGGACGGGACTGTGTCCATTTGACGAACCTGTTGAAAATTGTAAATGAAACGGTATTATTAACCTTCAATTTCAAAGACATAAAATCACTCAGATGTAGCATAAAACGAAAAAGATTTTCATTTCTTTACAATTGTATAAGATTATACAATGAGCAATTAGAATTTGATTGATCTATTGAAATCATGTAACATATCCATAATATATCTGTGAATAATAATAGGACGTGACTTAAGAAAATTACCTATTTTGCAGAACGATATTTATTCTACAGTTTATCGTTATATACTATATATTTCGGTCAGACTAAATTTTCGAATTTATTCGCATGCTTTTTGGGCTATATAAATAAGTATAAAAGCAAGAAGAAAATTGAGACGCCAGGCTGAAGTCGTTTTATTGGCCATCTGACAACTTGATTGATTTTATTTGCCCAACCGCGACAATCCCTATTTAGACACGCGGCGCGTAAGTATAGAATGTACACTACACGAACAATCCACTTTCCGGAACTCTATCAGTCGGTTGGGCGTCCAACCGTACATGTGGACCCATAGAACCACCGCGCACTTTCCCTACGTATTTGATATCCCAGCATTTTAATCCTGACGTGGATGGATTCTGTTTGGGCAGCGGTGAGCCGCTCTGCGGCGGGACCCGTTTGCCTCCTGAGTGACGCATGGCCACACGCAAAACGTACACAGCACTTGGTCCTTTACCCTAAACGAGAAAGCTGGAAGGGTGTCCGGCTTCCTTTCCCTTAGGCAACTATCGCCATTACTTAATTCGGCGCATTTTCTAGGCCACTGAGAACAACGATAAATGGCAACGAATTGTTGCTGACAATCATAGTAATCCTGGTACACGGAAAAAGAGATTTTGTTAGGTCAGCAAATTTTTCGCTAAAATAGCGACAACGTGATTCGGCTACCCCAACTAAAAAAATTGTTAGCCTCACGAATATTTTCGCTAGGCTAGCAAATAACGCCATGCTATTAATATTTCAGCAAAACATCTGCTGGTTCAGCAAAACCGTTGTCTCCGTACAACTGTTTAGTGATATCTAATTATTACATTAGTAACTCATGTTCCTTTTTCATAGGTGCTTTTGTTCGCAGCTTTAACTAATAGAAGTCAGTTACAGTACTAAAATAATGGTCAATGTAACGCCATGAAAATAGTCGCGTTGCCAATAGCATAGATACCAAGTAACAGTTTTCACTCAATGGATAACAGGTCAACGGAATCGGAAAAAAGGCCGAATAATTATAAAATGACAGCGGATAACTATTTATTTTGGGAGTATAGAGATAAATTTTGGTGTTGCGGTAAAAATATAGTGAAAGTTAATGCAGTAAAAACCACTTTACGGTTACCGCATCTATGAAAAGTAGGCATATAGACTAACAATGTTCTTCAACAGTTGTCAGAAGTATCATGCTTTTTCTGAGTGCAGAATTTCATTGATTGTACTATTTTATGAAGTAACAAATTTTTTTACTATCTGTATGAAAAAGAGAAATCCGATGAAGACGCCAACGAGTGAAAACGCACAAGCTTTCGCCGGAGATATAAAGGATTCGGCCAGACGGATTAAAATATTACGGGGAATCAGAAAGAAAGGCGGAGCGCCGCGAGCGCGCGCGGGTTCCGAAACCCGATATCGGACTTTGGTTCCCCCTTGGGGCCCTAAACGCCCGGGACCCCTGATCCATCTGCGCAGACCGGCGAATTGAAAAAATAGAAAACAAAGACGAATAAGAAGAAATAAAAATAGTCTCTTCTCGATGGAGAGAAGAGAACCAAGTTAGAGACAAAGAGATATTATGAGCAAGATGATGAAGAGGAGAAAGAAGCAAAGAAGCCAGGCCTTCTTTTCGCGTATATACACGAGATTCGAGAGATCTTTCTGCGTGGCTTAGTTTCGATTGGCATCGATCGATCGAGCTCTCCTGCTGCTTCAACGATTGTGGATCGCGTATTATCTTAATCTGCGTGACACGTCGGCGCGTTGGAAGGAGCTCAAGATTTGAAATAAGAACTAATTTAATGAAGGTAATGCAATATAATACTGAATAGAGTCTAATATATCGAAGCCCCGAGGCATTTTACTTCCCCTCGCGCCCCACTGCTTTCTTATTCATAATATATTACGAGAGGATGCGAGAAAGATGAGCATTATATTGCGCTTATTGCAATAATAATTGAATTAATGACGTTATTATGTATATATACGTTACCATTGTGCGAGCTGAGGTCCCTCGGTTTGTGATCCAGCGCCAGTGCCCTTTCCGCGTCTCCCCTCTCTTCCCTGAGCCTGAAACAAGAAACGTACCACAGGAATTAATATCTGCTGACTTTTAAAAACTAAAAAGCTGGATATGTCCCGTATGCAAGTACGTCTGACATTAAATCGTGGATTGTGAATGTAGATATTGTGGAGGTGGACCACTCTCTCGCGGTCTCTCCGTTATCTGTCCTGTGGGTATTAATTAAATAATTATTCTAGGGCCGGTTCAGCGAACGCGTGGGACGATAAGTGTCGGTTACTCTAGGTACAGTGCCAGTCTTCTGTCTTTCATACACTTTGATCAAAAGGTAGAATAATGTCAGTGTTGAACCGAGCATATCGACTTAAATTGTACGTTCACTGATTTTTTGAACCGCAGTATTGGTAGAAAGTGTCTTGTATAAATGCAGGTCCAAAAAATTGCAACTTTGTTTTTTGTTTCAGCAACTAGTTATCATAACTATTGCATGTCTCACTTGTTGGCAGATTATATGTGCAGAAATATATATTGTTGGTTGTCTATTCTATATAACCGATATTAATTTAGTTTTTGCTGCTTGCACTCTAAACACTTTGATGGGAAAACCGATGGCTAACAGAAAACGTTCAGTTGTGTAAAAAAATAAGTTCTTTGGCGATCCAACATTGAGTTAGTTATAATAAACACAGTGCAAAGTCTAAGAACCGAGAGTAAGATAAAATATTGGAGGTGATTCAAAGTAGCTCGAAACTCAGAATAAAAAGTGAAATATTAAAATTGAAAATCTTTGGCACGCATCAACAAATTCCTTAGCTTAAGGACTCAGCAGCAGTCTTATGAAACCAGCAGATGACTAAAATATCTATTAATTAATATAATTGATTTTTACCTAAGATCTTTCTCTTAATTCATTTTCCTACAGATTATGACAAATCGTGTTCGAGTGTATGAGTATGTGTTGAATTGTAAGACTTGTATTGTTAACACGTCAGATATATATTCTAACGCTTATACGTGCATGTAATAGGAAGTGTATAGTGCTCACCGTAAACCGACGATCTCGCAGGCTCGAGGCTCTCAACTCTCGGTGTAATATTCGACTAATTACGAATTTAATAACCCCCCTAACCCGCTCTCACTTTGCCCTCCCGATTCTCGTTTGCTGCGTGGTTATTGCTCCACGATGTCTAAGCAAACCGACTCGCGACTACGAGATCTGGTAACACACCACCGGGACATGATTTCACGAATGAGGGAGTGTGTGTCAGAGGGAAAGAGGATGAGGGATAGAAAGGGTGCGAGATACTAGAATGAGAGAGGTTCGCTATGTTTGAGTGTACGTATAGCAAAGGGGCAGAGAGACGGACGGAGATATTCATCTTGCGTCTTAATCGACTCGTATTACCAATTAAAATTTAATTATCGCCGAAATTAAGTCTTCAGGAGGACGAGTTCGATATTGAGATGGTGCGTTAGCTCGTCTTCTGATACCGATCGACTCAGGACTCAAACTGCTGTCTCGCATTATCGAATTCAGCGCTTCTTGTTGGCTGAAGCCATCAGAGATGTTATCGTCAAAATATTCGGACGATTAGGTAAATGTCCCGGCTATTTATCAATGCAGCAGCCGTTTGACGGGTAATCGGTATCAAAATTTCGAATTTAAATATTCCTGGCACATTTGGGAACAATTTTTTGTCCGTTGATACATTTTTTCTTTATTTAGATTTTGTTGAACTCATTTATTAATTTTGTACAATAAAATTAATGATGGAATGGTCAATATACTTAAGGTAAATTTTTGTTATTCAATATTGCTGCAATCAAATAGCAGTGACGTATATTTATGATCCTGATATATCCAGATTTATTTACCAGCACAAATACCGATAATTGGATAATGTCCCACGTATTACGACACCTAATTATTCCTGAATTTTTTATTAATAATTAATGAGAAATTTCGAAAAATCTTAAAATTTCATATCACTTCTACTATGCAAATAATTGTTTTCAATTTTTTGATTTTTAAAACATTCGGATTCTGATTATTTCACATTGCAGTTTTGAACTTGAAACAATATTTACCATCAGTCATTGGGAAATGAATCAAGAAATCGTCATATGTAACAATTCTAGAATGCATTTTAGAATTTTAATTAGTTTTTATTAATAGTTTCCAGTACCATTAACATTTATATGAGTGTAAAAGTTCTTTCATTTTTACCCCCTTTTTGAAGTTTCCACTCGAAATAGTATAGCTATATACGGTAGAGCTTTATTTCTCTCGGCAGTATTGCGATCCCTTATTCAGAACTGCCGTAACTTATCGCTCTTAGACACTGTATCTCTCTTTGCTCGCTCTTTGAAAGCATTTTCTCATTAAAAAATTAAGGCGCTCGCGAGACTGGGGGTGGCGACAACGTACGATGGTAACCGAGAGTGAATTCGCGGGAATATTCGCGACGTAGAATGGTTTGGGGTTCGTGCATTTCTGTGTGTGTGTGTGGCAGAGGGATGGAGTGTAGGCGCTCGGCATGGTAAGTGCTCTGCGGCTCCCAGATGCGCCCAATATTATGTTTAATGATATTAACTTCTTACTTAATGGTCCGCGGTTCGATTCGAGGTGCGAAGAGCCCTCGCGAAAAAGCCAAAGGGAGAGACGAGGCCTAAAAAAGCGAAAGAGAGAAAGAGAGGGGGAGAAGGGCGTGTGAGGGGAAGGGGAAGAAAAAAGAAGACTAAGTATTATGGTATATACCCGAGAGAATAATTTGGGAATAAAAAAAGACCCACAAATGAAATTCTAATCACTGGAGAAGGGGAACTAAGGGTCACACAATTTTCTACCCGGGTCATGTCACACCGAGTTTCCTTTAAAAACGACCTTTTTCCCTCTTCAACATTTCCTGCCTACCGCAAAATTGTATATAGGATTTAATGGCGTAATTTCAGATGAATTTTTCAACTTTTTCATTAATCTCTTTTAAGAGTAATTTTTTTTACTCGCGCAATGATTTCGAATTTAAACGAGCATACCAAAGCAAATATTTTTCTTCTTGTAACTTCGTATTTTTTCTCTTATTTTATAAAATACATTTCAAGTATGAAAATATGAAAAAACGGTTGATAAAATATGAAAGAACGTTCATTCGCTTGATGAAAAAGATTCGTATTAGTGAAATATGAATTAGGCTTCAGTTTTGCGCTCTTTGAATCTAGCGATCGGGGTTTGAAACCCGAGATGTATCCTTGCAAAAATTTCATCGAAAACAAAACTTGATATACAATAACACCTAATATACGCTTGATATACATATGTAAAGGATTTTGCATAAGCTATCGAATATACGCGAAAATATATCTTCTAGCAGACTACAGTTAGATTTTTATGAAAATGTATGGATTTTTTGTTGAAAAAATATTTATTTTATCCGGAAATGTGTTTTTGTTTTTTTTTCTCGGTTGTCAAGTTTTCTTAAGGCTGACAGCGAAGCCGGCCGGCGGCGGGAGCAGCGTACAGGACTTTCATGCATTCCGTACTGTGGAAATCTTAACGATTCGCGCTATTACGCGGATGGATGGCCCCGCGGGCGTAAGAGTCAAACAATATAAAGCAGAGAAGATTAAAAGTTTCGCTGTGGTTCGCCAGGCGCGCACTGAGTGTACAGACCACGTCTCTTGTCTACGGAAAAGTAAAGCTGCGAGGAGGGCAAGCACCCGGCCACTGGCTAACGAGCGTATCCCCCGTCGACTCTCGTAAAACTCTCCCGCGATAGAGTTTGAGTGAGCTGGCACCGAAGAACTTCAACTTGCCAGGGTAAAAACATCTTTGCGATTCGTGAAAACTCAAGATACTTCTTTCTACAAGATTCTGCTGCGGGTTATATTTCGACGTTGCTACGGAATATCTAATTTTTTTTCTATATTTAATTACTGGAAGAAGAAAAAAAAATTATACATTTCAACGTTCCCACAGAGAAAAAAATATTGTGGTAAATATAGTTCTATCCAAAGTTTAAATCGTTGTACCAATAAACGTTAATATGTGATATGTGATAATAATGTGACTTTTACTGTAAAAGTAAATAAATGAATTTATACCACAGTGTGCGTGAAGTAGCCACTTCACGCACACTGTGGTATATACTTCGTTTCGCTCGCGTGCGTGGAATAGACGCGTCTCGCACTAGTGGGATAAAATTGTATACGATACTCGTGCGATAAACTTTTTCTGATCTCGTGTGATACAACTCGCCTTCGGCTCGTGCTGCAAACTCACACTCGTCGCGAAAAAGTTTCGTCGCACTAGTATCGTAATGTACTATTACTTATACAATAAAAATCAGCAATATTTTAAAAAAGGATTTTTAAGAACAATAGCAATATGGCGTTAAAGTCATGTGAAATTATTTTGATAAAACAAGGAAAGTAAACGGTGTATTTTTCAACCGTTTTTTTATCTAAGTTTTTTTAATTTGTCACGGAAGAAAAACTAAGCTCCGAAAGAAACGGACATGTAATAAAAAATATATCGTCGAGACTACTTTATTTGTATATCGTTAGTAATGAATGTGTTGCTGAATGTAATCGATCTATGCTAACTGCGAAGTCTCGGAGAAAATGGCTTAGGGGTTAGAGGGTATCCCACGTTTAGCATATATGAAACTAACAAACGAAGAGTTCAGAAGAGCTGGGCCCCTTTGAACCACCCCAGCAAACAGTCCGTTGTGCCTTTAATTTTGATTCGGTAATGACGGAGTCCGCGGGGCGTCCCACGCTTGTCGAAAAACGACTTCTCAGCCAGCGGGAGTTCGTTAGAAGAAAAAGAGCTATATATTGTGCTGTTTGCAAATAAGAGTACCTCAGTGAGGTCGATACAGGTTGAATATCGTATCGGGTCAAAAATTCGACCCTAATAGAAATACGCACTCATTCTAAATTGGCCACGTAAGCAAAAAATAATCTTTATGTCAGCGAGTGCACTGAAATTCAGTAACCAAATTTTTTTTTCATTTCATTCAGCTGAATAGTAGCAGTGTTTTAGGTTAAAAAAAATTATTGGTATATATATATATATTTTTTTTTTAATTTTGAATTCATTGGACCTAAAATGTCCAATGGATATCTATATTATTTTTTTTGTTATAAGTAATCAAATTCCACACATTTCCATTCTTCCCAAGTATATGCACGATGAAACTGTCCCAAGATACAGCAGTTAAAAAAAACTCGAAATTCCCATAAATCATCAGATTTCAATTTTTTCATATTAAAATTTGCTGAAGTCGTTACAAAAACATAAACCGATTGATTGGAATCTTGTGAACAAAAAAAATGTCGCTGGCTAAATTTCGTCGCAATTGCTTATGTATATTTAATTTTAAAAAATCCATAATTTTAAAAATACATAATATACACTGAAATGTATTTCTTGCTTGATTCATTATATATTCCATCACATACAATTTTATTCCTGTGCATACTTAAGATATATTTGAACATATCATGCACACTCAAAGAATAATTGCATCGTCAATATAAAAATCATTGTCTAATGAAAATTGTCATGATTCTCAGTATTAAACGTGGGGAGAATCAGCGATGTAACTTTTCGGACGTAGAATGAGTATTGTATAAAGTACACATATCGTGTGATATGTGGTCCTGTCAAACGTTCAGAGGGAACCAAAGGACTCGCTGGGTTTTCTGAATCAAACGTGCATCGTCGGCATAGCGGGTCCTCGATAATGACGACAACAATTGTAATTTCGGTGAGAACAAAGGGTTACCGGAAGGGGTACGGTATGAGTGCTGGCGCGGAGTTATGCCTCCGAACGTGGTCCCTCGTCCAGCAGCAACAGAAGCAGCAGGCCAAGCGGGACTGCCAAGCTTTTCCAATAAATCCGCTCTTCTCGCTCGTATCCTCGCTGTTCCAGCAGCGGACCGATTTACATGCTTGCATATTCGTACACGAATATTCGTGCATCGCGTCGTCCCGAAGGCCGCCCGCTGTTGGTCGGATGCAAATACCTAGCGAGAGCGAGTATTTCAAAAGCTCGGAACCCAAGAGTGCACTAATGCAAAAGAAGCATCGTCGTGCTGTTGCTGCATCCATAAAAAAAGGGGAATGAAACTGCGTACAACAGATGACAATTACACACAGAAAACTGTACTGTATACTTCAATGAACGTGATGAAGCATGTTTAATAAAAATATTATTTTTCTGTGCTACTTTTTTTAATAGTTACATTGACTAGTCACGACTATTATCAAATTGCAGCTATCATATTTGAAGTTCACGCGATTATTGATATAATTGTATTTAGCTTTTAACAACCAGTGAAAAGAGAAACATAATTTAGGTATCGCTTTGTGTTGTGAATCAGAATAGTGGAAAAAAATTCTCTTCAAAATTGCACGTAAATGCAGTTCCTTATTTAATAAAAATGTAGAATTCTCAAACTAATTTCAGTGTTCATAACATTTTTTGAGGTTTCTTCAATTCCAATGAAGAAGTATTTTTTTAGCAAAATGTATTTTCTTATATAGCAAATAAGCTACGTTGGTAGATAACAAGTTGACCATTTCATTGGTATCACAACTGTTCGAATAATGTCGTAATTATTCACGCGTTAATGTAACTATGAAAGACTAATGACCTGTTTCCATGTTCACCAGGAATATTTTTTTACTTCAGAAAATCTGCTGTACTTATTTGTCAAGGCAATGCACAGCTCTTTACCTGACAGTATTTTAACGATTTCTCCAAGTTCCACGGAGCTAACACAAAGAATAATAATAATAACGGTTGTTATAATAAGAAGAATGATAAACAGACTAGACAGTTGAAAGGAGCCGTAACAGGATCCAAAGAAAGATCAGTAATAAAGAGATGGAGCCGAAGAGAGAGGAACGTAGAGCATTTCCACCCTCACCATGACGCAATGACATCCGAGGCGAAAAGGGGCTTCGCTACTTCTCTTTGGGCCGGAGACCGGATCCTTCGCGAGACCCTCAAACGTGGCATCGTTCCTGAAACCCCTTTCTCATCCGCGAGAACACTCGGCGTTATGCCAATAATTACTGCGAGAGATACGACAAGGAACAGCGATCGGATTACCGCCATTGGAGGCAGTGGCCACTGTAGAACTTTGAGATGTGCGCGGCTCCCGTGAATAAATATCAATATAGGTGCTAGAGAAACCCTGAAGAAGAAGAAGAAGAAGAAGAAGAAGTAGCAGCAGAAGCTGCGAATCTTGTAGGGGATCGTAGAATGACTCGGAGAAATTTGCAACGCTCCCAATGGCGATCGCAAGAATGCCAAGTGATAAATTATCTGGATGAAAGGTATCAGAGTCGAGGAATGAAAGGGAAGACAAGGGTGAGTGTATAGTACACAGAGGCTTCCTCATTTTCTCATCCTGTGGCATGTATGAACTTCTGTTTCCACGATCTGCAACCCTCTTCAACCAGTAGACCAGCACGAGAAATCGAGTTGAGACTCCTTCGATGAAATCGAATTAGGAACACCAAATCCGGATTCAAAGATCGTTCGAGGAAGAAAAGGGCGCAGAGGGGCTCGGTGATGCCCTTCTTCGTCCTTCTACATCACACGCGTCTGTCTGATCCTTACAAATATTATCAAACATATCGCGTGCACGCCAGGAAACATTTATCAAACCCGAAGAGCTTCGACTTGCTACTGACGTCTGACCTCGGCCTCTCGTGTTGAGACTGGAAGCCTAAAAGTTGAGCACGTCTCGAAGGGTCAGAGGATTCAATCAGTGGATGCCTTGCATTCCATCGAACGTCGATAAGGCGGAAGGAATAAGACGCTTACGTACGCTACGAATTAAACCTCCCTTTCCAAACCTTCTCATCTGTGTTACTTCTATGGTGCAAAGCTTTGCTTAAGATGGGTACAAAGTTTCAATCGGAAATACACACCAAACGCAATGGTAGATTGGTGTGAGTGTAAATATTTGTCTTATCCTCAAATGGCCCATTTCCTGCCCAGTGACTCGATTTCCAGAGGGAACACTTCAAGCCCAAGTAACTTCAATAACCTTCTATAAACATGAAATGATTGAAATTGGAAGCTGTCGTTAGAAATTGAAATCCTTCCTTTTTAATATTTCCATGTCTGAATGCGTAGAGTGAAAGAACTAAGCCATCGATACTCTATGACTATTTGATTATGAGTAAGATCAATTACTTCAACTGGCACCTTATACATATTGAGACATGCATTATTTATGCCACTGGAAGTGTTGTGAAGCATTTGTATCATCATATCCCATAACAAAGCCCACCTGGAGTTCCGACAACTACATAAACCGGTATGGCATTGAATGCCTTTCACCCATCGTGAAAAGCTCTCTCACTCCATCTTTCGGCTTCCCCCGCAAGGACTCTCAATGACTAATAGATCTCGGCAGCAGTCACGACACAATCATTCGCAGGCTACCGTTGCTAACTTCATATCAATCCGCGGCAATTCTCTCCCTGTATCTCCTAACAAGATTTGATAAATGATCCGAGGTGCGAAAAAGAGTGAGATGCCGAACATGAGAGCACAGACGATTTAGATTAATTTTCTGCCCTACAATTCGCGCCCTGTTCTCACCAATCGTTTTCTCGATATTTTAAGCACTCGTCAAATCAACCCTCTATGTGTGCAACAACGTTTGCAAGTTCTGAAATACTCGCTTCCAAAAATAGATACGAAAAAAAACGAGTGAAAGATGGAAAGTCACGCAGTGAATGAATGAATTTTTCGGATGATGCTTTCTCCAAGCGAAAGAGAAAGCGAATGGGATGGGAAAAAGTGATTCGCCATCGCCGTACGTTTTTGATCGAAAAGAGAGCTTTCAATTATGCTGAATAATAAACTACATTCTATTTGGAAAATCAGCAAGGGGAGAAACGCTTTCACGAGTCATGATACTAAAATAAGAAACGTGAGAGATAAGGTTGAATGCTTGAATTCTTCACCCTTCTATCTATTGAATGTTCCACCCTTTCTAGAACTGCTGCTACTTCTCGCTTCCCCATCTTTCGCGTCCTTTTTTGGCATGATATTCAGGAATCAATATGAAACATATATATTGAATTGAATGATCCAACGTTGCTTACAAGGACAAACGAACGCAGCATCATTCTACAATATAACAGTCTGAGCCCATACGATGAGCTGCTAATTATTTATACACCCTGTAAGACTCCCCGCGGGCAGGAAATGAAACGCCCCAAGTTGTATCCAAGGACGTGCTCGTTTATTCACATGGTATGAACGAATGAATAAGCAATGCATTGTTTGCTTTAGATCAATAATTAGTTGCACACCGTTGTTCTCAATCATAATATAAAAATACGATGATTTACGATACTATTTATCATAACGTTATTCGAATAAATATTAACTGTAGCAAAACAAATCATTTCTCTTGCTAACTATTGAATGACAACTATTAATTAATTAGAATTGAATAATTAATGTAAATATCAAAATTTCAGTAGGGGTATATAAATGGCAGGTGTCATTCAGTTTTCCTAACATAATAACATTACCTTTACATCCAAGTCCATTTTAATACCGTCCCTGACGTCAAATACGTACGAACTAGCGATAGAAAAGTACATAGGTTTGGAATTAATCAGTGATTGACTATAAAGGGCCAATCACAGCATCCTATAAGACGCAGTGAACACTGTAGAGTGATACTCAAAAGCACAGTGCCAAGACGACAAAGAAATAGAGAACATTCGGATTAAGCCAACGTAGTAGATACGACGAAGGTGATAACCTCGGAGAGTTTATATGCTCGTTGTCGAAGGAGTATAGCGAGAGGACACAGCAAGAGCGAGCTTTAATTAGATGATGGCGATTCTCGTTCGGGTGAAATGTTGATTGAGCTAAATTGTTTTCCGGGATCCTGGCTCGTGGGATGAGATAGGACAGCGAAGAAGAACATGAAAGGGAAGTAGGACAAGCGACCCCTTGCAGCTTGTCGGGACTAAGGGATTGGAATAACCTTCTCATTCCAAGGTATTAGGTGCAAGGGTAAGGCACAAGGTACTGCAGAGTACGAACTGGAAAGACAATGCTGATTCGGTTCACGAGATAACGCGCCGGGTTCCGTTTAAGCAAACGACTTCGGGATGGTGTTAAAAGCCAGGGTTGTGCATTGCCTTGTGACTTTTAATGTACTGATCTGTATAAATGCCTGAATACCAACACCTCTGTCAATCTCACACTGACTCAAAAAGGAAGTTTGTTCTAAATTTAGGTAATATGCAATCGGTGCATTAATCCTAATCTATCACTACTATACTGAATAGTTAAATAACGCCATTTGAGAAGCTTCGTTTTTTAAATCGAATGGCAATAAAAGTCGTGATTTTTGTTTTTGTTCTATCGCTTCTCGGAGATCATTGACAACAATTGAATTTCGATAAAAGCGTCGACAAAAACACCCAAAGCAGACATCTTAATTTCGGATTAGCTGAATTTAATCCGTAAGGATCGAAAGAAGACTGAAGGATAAATAAGCATGTCCGTTTAGGTTGATTTGACTTCGTTAGTGGGAGAAATGTCACATTAATGATATCATCCCTGTTCATATTTAATATCCAGAGAAAGCCCGAATTTTCTTAGCATCTCATTTGTGACAGCATCAAAACAGAGTGGTGAACGACGACTACGAACGATCAGATGGTTGTGCTGAGTAGTGGTCTACCTTGAAGCCCAGGTCAAAGGCTATTGTACTAATCATTGCTGTGTGTGACGATCTAATGGTAACCTCTACACACAACGTGTCCTAAACTCTGCAACTGAAGGATTCACCATGCTTCGCTCTAAACCCAAGTAGCCGAAAACATCAGCAGTCCGAGGAAATGGTCTAGGCATTAGGTCCGTAGCCCGCTAGAAAGGGTTTGAATTATGAAACGCGGTGAGTGGTGGATGCACGAATATAGCCAACATTCGCGGAGACTTGGGATAAGAGGCATAAACCTTGGTGGCGATCGCGGTGGATAATATAATGCGCGGAATATATACATACTCTCATAACCCAACACAGCCGTCCTTCAACGTTCCTTACCCTCGAAGAGCATGCAACTATAGACCCCCGAAGAACTACCCCCATCTGACCGTGAGCACCAAGCTCCCTCACCCTCATTCGATACTAAGAAGATGCTGAGCATAACTCGCGCAGTAATATGCAGTTCCGCAAAAAGCATTTTTCAATTCCGCGAAAGTTTACGATAAAAATCTACCTCCCCTAGCGTCGCCAGTTACTGTTCGTTCGAGAGAGAAACATTTGTACATAAATCTGAAAATTATGAGCTCTCACCCTCATCGGGGTCTTTTTACTCTTTTTCTCTGTCAACCCTCCGGGTTCATAGTCTCTGCGATACTAGCGCGCTCTTTATCTGTCTCTCGCGCATTCTAACCCGCCCCTGGACGATTCGCTGCCCGCAAGTGCAGCCCTATGCCGCCACCCTGACTCGGCATATGCCTGGAAACGCGTAACGGAGAGATAACGCCATAGCGGCAATAGCAGAACCAAACGCTCTCGCCTTGCGCCACCCCTTCATGCACACATGGACGGTCCCGTGAACGCAACTGAGTAAAATCAACCCCTCGGTGTATATGCGACTGGATGTGCTGCGTGTTTGTATATACAGAGTGTGTATCTGCCAAGAGTGCGAGAAAGAAAAGTCCGGGATAACATTTTCCCATCATCGTCCGACACATGTATGCGTTATGTGTTGAATATACGTAGAGTGAAAAAAACGGAACCCTCACTTTGGTGTGACACCCACGTTTTCATAAAAATACAGAGGTATGCATAGAGTATAAATCAGAATCAGGCGAAAATAAAAATCACTTTCCAGCATTGTGGCGAGAGCGTGAGTCGCTACGGCGATGATTCGATTAAGGGACTATCGATGGTCGTTACGGGACGTCGTCGTTCAAGTCGACTATGAGTGCGAGGGGAAATACCGCGGCTTATCTCGGTTCAACTGTGGACTCGATCTGTGGGGGATTTTGGAGTATTATATGACACCGGTCCTTCTTCTTTTTTAGCCCCAATTCTATGTTCCCCTGCGGATTTTTTTCTTTTCTATGGCTGGGCAATACTCTGCTTCCGTAGCGGTACTTTGTGCTTGTATCTCTTTCTCTGCCTCACTCGACATTGCACCCTCCACTCTCGATACTTCTTGAAAAGCAGGCTTCTTGAAAACTGGTCGAGGACTTTTCGACTCAACACTCTACAGTGGATCTTTTCGAATATCTCTACTGATGTCTTGTGTGCCAATTTTCGTCAAGAGTTCTAAGGACTATTTTGTTGACTGTATTACTCTTCGCAAATTTGGAAAATAGTCGTGGAGAAATCGCAGTCCTGACAACCATGAGTGAAAAATATTAATTATCAGCGGATATATTAATTTTCGCTAGTGAAACTACACGGAGAGAATTCTTTGGGAATGATTTCTGAAAAAATATTTCTCGATTGCCATACAAAATGTAGGGAGGATTCCCATATTCTACCTTTACTTATATAAATGTGTTATAGTGAAAATTGATTCACTACAAATATTTTTCCATAGACTTGAAGTAAATAACTGATCCGTTCTTGATGTCAAGATCCAAGATCAAGAAGGGCCAGTATCCACAAAAAATATCAGTAAATATTTTCCTTAAAAGAACTGTGGCTATGTAGGAGTAGCGAGTTCGGCGCGTTGTTGGTTTGCATCTATACTATGAATAATTCCATTCCGATTTACCCCTTTTGGTAACGTGGCCTCAGGGCCGTAAGGGGTATGCAGACTGCTCGGTTGAATTTCTAAGGGGAATCGTTGAGCCCGAGTTGCTTGTTGTATACTCAGCAATAAGTCTCCTCGCAGTTCGAACTCTCCAGCTCGCTCCATCGCCGTTTTTCTAATTCCCTCTCGCCCATTCGACACTGCGTCGAATGCTCGAATGCTCAGCCGCCAGGCAAAACGCAAATAGACTCTCGCGCAACCCTCTCTTGTCTATCCTTCCACGTTTCTCGCATAACCCCTTGTTTCCCGTCTGTAACTTCGAACATCTCATTTTCTACTGCAGATTGAAAACATTTTTCAGAGCTTTCAATCGAAAAAAAGCATTTCTGATCCTCTTGGCAAGTGAACATGGGAACAACATGTAATATTGGACCCAGCACGATATTTTTCTCCCGAATAAAATTAATTTCGGCGCTTAGCAATAAACTTGTTACCTTAAATAATATACAGTAGCTAATTGCTCAGAAAAGTAGCAAGATGCTATTCTCTCCATGATAATTTTTTTTGCCATCTATTATCATAAATTCGCTACGTTAACGAGCCCTTAATAAATTGTAGGAAGTCAAGCAACTATCGAATGACAACTATTTTAGTTGATTCTAAACAATATTTTTCATATCTTAAATATTGATTTAATTTTTGAGTATATTAACGAAATATTGCTTCATGAACTTATTTGGGAATAAAACCTTTTCCCAGATTTTTCGTGGTTAATCTTTTTTTATCGTTGATAAAGAATATAGGAAACGTACGTGCAAAGATACACAGACCAATACATGGAAAAACCACCCTTCATGGTGTCCCACCAGGAGCAGAAGAGCACGAGCCTCTTATCGGGTTTGCGCAAGAATAGGATCCGAGGATGCTTCCGAAAGCCATAACCGTACCGGTAACTGCCACCCTCTGACTGATCGAACTTATTCTTTTTTTTTTCCTTCAACAGCCGCGCGATCTCGCTCGCTCCACACCAGCCTCGGCTGCCAAACGCGTTCTGCTGATCGCACAGGGCAAAAGCTACGAATTCTCCGATAATATTTGGTGACGGGAAGGCTGGAAAGAAGATTCGATGCGCCCCAGACGAAGTGCTATTTTTCTGGAAAATTGAATAGTCAAAATCGAATACTCTCCCATAGTCAAACCCTTGCGTCATCTCTTTTTCCCGATTCTCCAATTCTGTGATACTTTTCATCCACGTCGACAAGAAGTTAATGTGAAAATATTTGTATACTTCGAAATACATTGTCAATAAACTTTAGGTTCTTTTAATTCGATTTTATCTTTTGATGTATTATACAACAGAACAGAACTTTATTACTATTATGATTTTCTATTCTTAACAATTTTTTAAAAATTGATCATTTTTCATTGAAAGCTGCTATTTATTGATGAATCAATTTGTCGTATTGCATTTACGAAATCCGGATAATTTCGTAAACAATGCATTGAGGGAAAATTATGGTTTAAGTGACTATTTAGTGACAAGTATTTATTCTTATTTCGTACAATAAATTTTTTAATAGTTACCATAACTGTTTTTATCCCAGTAAACCAAAAAATCGGTTTTGTTGCTGGTCTATTATAATTTCCCACACCTTTCCTTTATTTTCTGACCCATCATGCAACGATACGTAGCCTCCGCCACAGTAATAAGTGCGACGAAAGTACTAATATGCACCACTTAAATTTCGTAGCATTGCAGTGAAACGCGAATTAATGAAATCAAAATGTCCACCACGTATTCGCAGGGCTTTTAACGTTTCATACGGCGACCCCTCCGTAGCCACAGCATCCGAGTCGTGTCGAGAGGCGGGGGCGCGACAGACCGAGAGTCCATTGTCTCGTAATCCTTCGGGTTTCGTCGCTCGCTCGTCTCACCTTTCTGCGGGCGAGCGAATCGTTCTCATCAACTCCCGGTTAAATTTCTATCCCAAAGCGAGAGAGACCGAAGTAAATAACGAAGGGTACGATGTGACGCTTGAAGTATATATATAGAGCGTCTCGCACGGGAAAAGCAAGAGTGAGTATATATATTAAGCGACACTCGGAATTACAAATAACAAATTGCAATTTGATTCCCCGCTACTGGCGGTGTGAGTTCTCAACGTCGGTCTCTCTGGTGCGTTCCTCGTTCTGTGCGCTACAGCATAACTCTCCGACTGCCAAGCCGAGGGCGCAATTTATCATTAGGGGCGACAATTTGGTGACGGTTTTCGCTCCGTGCCATATCAACTCTACGCTCGACTGATGTACTGCTTGAATTCTCTCACTTTTCCTCTTTCAGGAAGGAAGGGTGATGTGGCGAGCAAATTCAACTCACTAATATCAAAGTGCAAACGTTTATAGGCGAATAGCCTTCAGGCAACGGAGAAATGATTTCACGCATCCAAGAATCTTCGCCATCCACTCAACGGACCCTCGCAGTGGACAGTTGGACACTCGATGGATCTTCACGGTGAGCCAATAAAATGAGACACGTGGTCACTGTGGGATTCAGATGTATATTCAAAAATCACAATTTTTTAAATGAAATTTAAAACGAAAAGAGGAAAATCGGTCACTTAGTATTTCGTTACGGAAACCATATCTTTATGTGGATTTTTCGGTGCAGTTTTTCGGTGTTGTGAGTAACACCTCATTTGTCCATTTGATTACAAATATTTATAATTTCGGAAGATACGAAAAAAAAAAATCTACAAACGTATTTTTGTCGAATTGCAGAATTTTTATGGAGGTTTGTGCGGTAAATTTTGTTGGGAAAAGTATCTAAACACCGATTTAATTTTTTATTCATAATGTTAAACAGCGCGTGATTATGAAAATAAAGTCAAACTTCTAGTGGCCGAAGTTTGAGAAATAGCGGACGCAATAATTGTCCTTAAATTCGTCAGAATTTAAAGAAATATTAAAAAAAAAAAAACGATTACAATGTTTTTTTTCCTAACCGTGAAATTTCAAATGTGGCACGGTACATCGACTCTATAGATTGTGCCTTCCACCATTTTCCACCAATCATTTGCCCGTCTACCATCTGTCTTAGTTTTCAGTTTACCCGGATCCACAGCATTAATAAACTTCCAATACTAAAAAGTGAAATAAAGGAGGATTCTGTACGTGCCACGTAACGTGGTATGTTGCGTATCCGACCTGTTCCGTATCACGTATTCGAGATCCCAAATAAACAGAGAAAGAGATAGAATATACTATACCGAGAAAAAGGGGTGGGAGGGTACCAGAGGGCTACCGGTACTCAGTAGGACCGAGAGAAGGAGAGAAAGAGAGAGAGAGAGAAAATGAGACAAGGAATACACGGCTGAAGGCGCATCCCTCGAGCTGTATCGATCGTTGACTTTAAAATTCAAAGAGACCGACAATAAGCTTCCCTTTCCGTGTGCTGCGAGGCAGCAGACGAGCGCTCTCACTCTCTCTGGGTGTTCTACAATATCATATTCCATTCCTTTCGTTTCATTGTCTGGTAAAGCCTGCGCTAATAATAAAAGATTGCTGCCCTCTAAGCTATGCCGAACGAGTGAACGTGCGGGAGTAACAGAGCGAACGAACGAGCTACACGTTGCTTTATATATATCCACACATATATATCTATACCAGGGGAAAGAGAAAAGGCCGCTGGGGGTGACTCTCTCCGAAGAGCGAAGCATCGCCTTGCCCAAACTTCGGTACTACATCACGTCGCGAGAGATAGCTCTCGCGGTACGTACCGGTCGAGCATAATGCGCCGCTGAAAAGTTACCGAATTCCGGTTGAATTTAATATTCCACGCACGTGAGTGCGGTTGCCACCGTTATCACAGTGTCGATGTAAGCTCTGTGTTTCTCTGCCGAATATATACATAGCACTGAAGCCGAAAAGGCCCACTACAACTTTGCAATAATTAAGAATTTCGAGATGACTTATATTGGGTAATTTATAGATTTACTTAGCATTTTATATTTTGAAATGTCTGTGGGGCTGTGAAATGGGGATGTAGATCAGGCTTTTAGAGAGTAAAAGAGCATGGCAAAAGGGAGAGGAGGTAAAGAATGCGTCTTGGCCAGCTTAACAGGAACGGGATGGGATTCTTTGGTCGACGAGAGTAACATTAAACCCTATTCAAATCGCGTGTAGATAACGACCAGAGTGAACCGAAGATAAAGCTCAGAGCAACTGTACTGGTAGGCAAGAAGAACCGGTAGACTAGGGTGGCCTCAACAATAGTGCGGTCTCGTATATTAAATCACAAATGTATATACCGAAGAATAAGAAGAAGAAGGAAGAAAATGAAGCTCGTGAACAATGCGAAACCGACCAATCCGAGAGCTCTCACCGACATACATTCTCCCCCACATTAAATCATATCTGTACTTGGTCTGCTTGGAGAAAATTGAAAATTTCATATTCGACTTTGAAGATTCGAAGAAATATACATTTAGCTTAAGATCAAACAACAGTATTGCTCATGTTTTTTCAATAAAGCGGACGTTTTTTTGAAGTTGAGATTGACTTATTACCAATTAATTGACTGGGCTAAGCACGAATTCATTACTAATAGAACCAATTGATTGTGGAATTGGACCAATTAACTGTGACATTTAACCAATTGATTGTGACAACCAACTAATTTATTGCGACAGCCAATAAACTCGTGGTGATAACCAACTAATCTATTTACTGAATGCGATAATTAACCAATTTTGGCACATCCAAATAACGGGTTGGTTATCGTCAACATTTTATGTGCCACGTAATAAACCGGGCAATAAATTACTGATGAATAAAGTAATCGCAGCGGATCGACAATTTCTCACAGACATACATTTTCCCTTGGATCAAATCACATCTATGCTGTGGTCTCCTATGGAAAATTGAAAATTTAATATGCCTCTTTGATGATTCAAAGAAATAGATATTCATCTCGAGATCAAACAAAAGTATAGCACTTGTGGAATGATTGAAATGGAATGTTCCGCCGGAACTTTTGAGTTCCCCCGATTTGAAATACACGCTCCCCTGCTCTTCGAACCCCCGGAATACATACAGCGACAATCCTGGCAGGTTTCACGTGTGTGCTGTGGAGCGAGTTGACGAGAAAACACACCTGAGCTGAAATTAAACGTTTGGAAAGACACGAAATGAAATATTTAGCGATCCGGGGGAGTCTGTCGTTAGGTATATATATGTGGCACTCTTTCTGCAGAGAAGCTCGCAATCGACAACCCCTCTTTTTCTCTCACATACGTCCTTTCGTCGTGTGTTTATAATGTGTACGCTTCGGTCGCGTACGTACGCCTCGACGGGGTGTACCCCTTTGTTGGCGTGATGCTGGACCCACGCTGAAACTTCGCAACGGGAGCGCACACCACCGGGCATCCAACGCCTCCTGCAATCACCCCCGCGATGGAGACTCCGTACGTCGTTCAAGCTGCATTATGACGTCAAACGCAGAATGGACAGCATTGCCGGCTATTATTTTGCCAACACGCGATTCTCTTTGTCGCTTGACTCTTTCACTGCTCGCTACCATATCGAATATCCTTAACAGTTTACCGGCTCACTTTTTCATTCGACACTTTCTTTTGCTCCTGTTTCATGTTCTTCCAAAGTAAACCCACGTGAAAAAATCATATCTAAGTCAATATATATAGTCTGTATAAGAGAATGTAATGGAATTTTCTCAGTTGTCCTTTGAATAGAATACACTGTATTTCATTTATATCAAATTTATATATAGTCTGCTAATTTTATACATCGATTTTTATAGAAACGTTATATTGAATTTACATAAATTATATTGCATTTTATATAATTTTCATAGAATCTTCATATGTATTGTATACAACATATAGAAACTGTATATGTCCACTTTCGTATGCAGCCTCTATGTAGATATTTATATATAATTTTTATACAATCTTCATATATTTTTTTTACTTGGGAACCAGCACCAGTGTCTAACATGATTAAAAAATAGGGGTTTTCCTTGTATGTTTTTTTCACTGATGAAAAATATTACGAACTCAGAAATAAGATCACCTGTTCCCATCAAATCCATTAAAACACTTTTGTTACCTAATTTTTTTGTTGTCATGAAAATGTTTTTCCATGATTTGCAGATGATTGTGGAGTATTTGTGTTCAACTTGAGGTAGTTTACCTTGGCCATCCGCAATTCGTCACATGTTATTCTGATATTGTAACTGTTGAAAAAAAGACTTTTCAAGATTTCCAACAGTGAATTATTATCATTATTTTCAAACACCTAAGTCGAATTCATTTCATTTAGTTTGGCAAGGAATACGTATATACTATAGATACTGGCACCTCTTGAAGAAAATGTATAAAATAAATCATGGTACTTTTTTGGCACCTTCAAATAAAAATTATTCGTTATTAATCCAAGGAACTAAACATAATGACGTCAACCTCCTATTCATAGCTAGTATCCGATTTTTCTTCCAGTACATTTTGAACTTGTCGCGATACAACAAGGGTGGAAAATATCAAGAATCATCCGAGTGTCTAAATCTTGTTGGTTGTTCTCCCGATTCTTTGCTTACTAGAAGCACCGGCTTTGTCGACATCGTTGTAAAAAGTCACAGCTGGCACATTGCGAAATTACGAAGTGTAGCGTAGAAGCTAAAGGTACAGTTCCTCGTTTCAGTCGCAACCGCCAACCCCGTTGACAAATGACGAAGCCAACTTTTATTATTTTAGATGCGGCCCATCAGCGGCCTCGAACCGCCTGCGTCGACTCCCTTCGAATATGTTTTACATATTTCGTAATGCTTCGAGCCCTGTTTCGAAGTGACTTTTCCTACCAAGGGCGAGAGACAACTGCTGGTGGGTGGAGAGCTCGATGGGGTGGTTTTACCGTTTGACAAATAGCTCGAGGTTTTATTAGTGAACATTTCTGAGGTACTCCTAAGCGAATAAGTACGTGGCGTTATAGTATACGTATTTCAGACGTGGCGTGTTGAACTAAATAAAGATAAGTCATGGTATGCATTACGGGGAACATTTTTTTTTCTCATGGGGGTCGATATTATTCTTATTCCCGATCACCCCTTCTCCTCGAAGCACTCACAAGACTTACGAGTTTTACAAGCGAGAAAAAAACAGGCGAGCTCAACAACCGAGTGGTTTCTGATAAAGAAAATATTGCGTAGCCAATAGGCAACCGACCCCTCTTCGAGTCACTCCTTCCGTTTTGCTTGACGCTTATTTCGAAAGCTACGGAGCTTTCCTCATCTTTTTCCTACTCTCGATATATGCAAACGAAGCGTCGTTACGGTTATGCGCGTTATGTGCCTCAAGGCATTATATAAATATATATATGTATATTTTTTAGTATGTATAATACAGTACTCGTATCATGGCGTAACACACACGTTGATTCGGCGTGAGAGAGGATTGATCGAGTGCTTCTCAATTTCCAAACTCCTCCCTCGCTCGCCCCCCTTTAACCCTCGAGCGTCTCAACCCCTGCGCGGAAATTGGATGTGCTTTCTAAGTACGCACAACCAGCCAATCTACTCACACTTGGACAGCAAGCACATTATTCTGTATATTTTTTTCTTACTGCCCCGCTCTCACTTCTTCTCTCTCTCTTTTCTCGGCTCTTAATGCAGAGCTTTCGTCTCGAGTTAATGCACTCTTTTCGTGGTCTCACGCTATTCACAAGCTCGTACCTACTCGACGTTTTAATCCGATCCATTCAACGATCACCCTCTTTTCGGTTTTACGCAAAGGCCACGCTTTCGAAACACTGGACCGATCAATCTAAGGCTCTTTTACCAGCGCTTCATTTTCACGATTTAGTAACAAGCGAAACCACCGACGTGAGTGAGTGAAACTTTTGAAAATTCTGCTCTCTGCCACCTTTAATCGATTCTATGAGTGTAACCATTCGTTATTTATTTTTTTAATCCAACGCATATTTTGAGATAAATGCGAGATGAACACGGGCTCTCGAATAAGTATACGGCACAATTTTTTTTCTTCAATATTTTACCATATTTGAGATTTTCTTGATTAAAACGCTATAAGAAAAAACAAACCAATAATTTTGTTGATCCGCCTAAATATTTACTTGGCAGTTCAAAAGCTATCGATAACTTTGGTAAGCGGTAAAATTCCATTAGAAATTCATCCTTCATATTAATTCTATTAATTGAAAACGCATTCACAGGTAAAATTTTTGGAAATGCTCCTTCATTACTTTTCTTTGAATACCAAGTGATTTGGAAGAAAAATTCTTTGCACCGTGAAGGTGGCTCAGTAGTTTGACTTCAGCAAACCAATCGCTTGACTTATTACGAATCTGTAATCAAATTTTATGGCGGCCCATGCAGCTATATTTATAACAAATTATTCATACCTTATTTTCTAAATTTATACTTAACGCAGTTTTTACTTTAAACTGCATTTTCTGTGGTTCACAAAATGATAATATGTGTGAATACACACCACACGTTGTGTCTGCACGAATCGATCAAAATAATGATTCACACTAAGAAAAAAAGTCCGTTGGTTACTCTAAATTTAACATGAGCCGTCAAATGAACATTGTTTAGCACAAAATTCTGCCAAGCGTAACGAATGACCGTTCAAGATACCAGCAATTTTATTAGTCTAACCAACATTTTATTTGCGAACCCAAAGAGGATTAGAAGACAACAAGTCTGCTAATCGCTACAAGCCAATGACTTGAGAAACCATGAGAGCTCCTATTTCTTTCCGTGAATTTTTTTTGCCCTTGTCAGCAGAGTGAAAACCACACGAAAAAGACTCATATTCTTGGTCACGAGACTCTGGTGCTCGTATAGACGCTAATAAAATAATATTCAGAAAGCGGTTTTGCGAACTATCCTCTCTGTCCGGCAATAATATAGTAAAACAAATGTGCCAGACGACTTTTATGAAACGATCGCAGGCGAAAGTAGCGGACAGTGCGCGGTCAACCCTTTCCGCGTAGTTAAAATAAAATCCTTACCCTTTCGAGCTGAGCAGGAATTGTGCGCGTGAAATGGAAAACGAGACAGGATGCGCACAGACAGCGGCAGGATAAAACGTTAAATACGACCACTGAACACCGGGGGCCGGCAATAAAATTGTCGTAAACTATGTTTCGCTCGGATAATGCACCTGCTTTCGGAAGCTACGCGAAATTACTCGTCGACTCTCTGACACGTGTGACGAAATCGGTCGAGCCATGTTGAACAAGTTTTTAGGACCATTTGTCAGCTTCCGAATTACGTGATCGCTTCTTGAAGATGAACGTCCTTTAGATTTCCTTATCTCAATCCTTAATACACTAACTTCATTCAATGTACTCAGATATTTTTATAAATATTAATGCAATAATATGTAAATAATTATCTGGCATGAGTATTATGCGCATTGAAAAAGCATCGGAAATATTGTTTTCCAAAAGCGATAACAATTGACTATTACGATTTTCTGACGTTTACAAATAATTTAAGATATTCCATTATTTTATAACAAATCATAAAGAATAGCTGAGCCTTTGTTAATTTGTTAGATATATTTTAAACAACCACTTTTCCAAGTAGGTAACAATATTTTACTGAATCACAACTTTCAATTCTTAGTTATACAAAATCAATATAATCTGAAACAATTAAACATACTTTCTCAATGCATCAATTGTTAAATCGAATATTTCTCAAATAACATACACAAAAAATAATATGACAAGCAACGACCGGTACTAACAATCGCACGATTTGTTCTCCTTTTCTAATAAGCCGCAAGAAATACTACGAGCCCTTTAGAACTTCAAAAACGTCACGATACTAGACAGTGTCACGTGTTGTAAGGCTTGCCTTGTTCCGATACTGGCGGTGGGAGTGAGAAAATATATATTTAAGTCTCGGCGATGACAAATGGTTTTTAGGTATCACCGGCAGCAGCAACACGCTCTTGCCCTGCATAGTGAGAGAAATCGAGATGAAAACTCTACAGAGATATGAGGGAGGAAGAAAGTGAGAAAAAAAAAGGAGAGAGAGAGAGAGAGAAGGATAGCAACTGTGGAGGCGCTATGAGCTGAAAACCTCGCAGATGCGCCATGACTGATGATCCACACTTCCAGATGTACTCTCCATGCCATATCCCAAAGCAGCGTGTACTTTTATCGTCGCTTGTTTGTTCAGCGAACGAAGGAACGATCAAGCAAAAGCTGACTCTCGCTCCGGCACGAAAACACCGGTAGTGCATAAGCGAAGCTTGTAGTCTTAGCTTTGCCGCGGAAACGACTAAGATTTTTTTTAAATATTAATACGAGACAGAGATGAGGGACAGGAAGAGATATAATATTGTGAGAAGAGCAGAAATGGTCTCCGAATTATCGAGGGCTGCATTCTCACACTGCACTTTCTATGATATACATAAGTGATTCACTGTGTTACACACGTGTGAGCACTCGTGTCACCTCGTGTATAATCCAACAAGCCTTTTAGTGGAAGCTCGATGATCGACGAGGATCCAGACTGAAAAGCAAAGCGCCTACGTCTCTGCAACATGTGTGTCTCACGTCTTTCTTCTGTGCCACTTGGTCTTTGATATAATAATTACAAATATGATGACACGATGAAAATAAACAAATGTCGTCGATGTTGAACAGATCCAGTAAGTGGATGTGCTCCATTTTACGAGAAATCGGGTCAAGGCTCGTACAATTGTCGAAGAAACTTATGCTGAAAGAATAATGATATTGGCAAATATGAAGTGATGACTATTCAGTTTCAGTTTGTACAACCAATTTTTTTTATAGACGCTACAACGATCAAATGGTTACCATGACTATGAAAATAGTTATATGGACCTAAAAATGAATAGTCGTCACTCTGTAATTTGTCGTAGAATTACAATTTCTGAGTGTAAGATAAAATAATGAAAATGCTATATTTTTAATCATTCATCAGAGAAATTACGGAGTTCTGACAAGCATTCACTGTCAGTTCCAATTTTTATATTAAATATATGTAATTAGTTGAAACATATTATCATAATAATTATAATATGAAATTAGTTATTAAGCATATAAAATATTAAGAAGATTAAAAATAATAAGCATTATTTTCAGCGAAATTTAAAAAAAATGTAGTTACATTGATTATCAACCCGATTAATATTATCAAAGAGTTTTCAAAATTTATTATACAAATGTTATGTCGTACAAGATTTCTTTATGAAGACGTTTCATCTTATAATTTTCTACTTCGTTGACTAGAATTGATTATCTTCACAAAAATTACAACTGTAAGCG
This sequence comes from Tromatobia lineatoria, assembly GCA_949699805.1. Taxonomy (NCBI): domain Eukaryota; kingdom Metazoa; phylum Arthropoda; class Insecta; order Hymenoptera; family Ichneumonidae; genus Tromatobia; species Tromatobia lineatoria. Next base: position 12,783,367 of record OX453041.1, on the reverse strand, counting down.
ATTATTAAAATAGTTCATCGACAAGCTGCCACTTTTCATTAGCCAAGTGCTACTACCCCCGCTGAACCTCGTCCACTAAACGTTCGGTCTATGTAAATTGAAGAGGTTACCGAGGAGTTTTACATATTTCAACAAAATGGTCGACGCTCGATGTTCCATATGATGAGGGGCGAATGTGGAATACGAGATCAGCAGGCAGAGGAGAGAGAAAAAGAAAGAGTTCAATTCATTATCTAATTCTTTGGAGAAAATTAGCAATATTAATTAGGTAATTCAACGAATTAATTTAAATTATTGTCCGATCATATCTAGGATAAACTTTTCTGGATTCCTATTTTTCTGCCATTCTAAATAAGTACCACCTAATAATATAACACAGCTTGTTTATCCTCTTCTAATGTAATATGAAAGATACAAATAAAATGATATGCCAAAAAGTATCACATCCTCGAAAAGCAGATGGGGTGAATTCCACGCAGAGAACAGAGTGAAAAACAGCTGCAACGGGGGGTGCAATGGCAAGCCACTGCCTCTCGAGATCTGCAGCCCAAGCATTTTGTCGAGTGTTTTATGGAAAGCTTTAGAATTGTAGATTCGCTCGGTGAATGGTGGGCTGAGGTGCTCGCGAGAACGCGAACACCACCGCAGCAACTCCCACGATTTATGCCTGCACGACAGTCTCAGTGTTGCCATGATATTCCTCAAAAAAAAAAAACCTCGAGAGAAAGAGAGACACTTCGAACCGTACTCGAGAGGGATATTATTTAAATTCTTTCAAATTTTAGTGTCAACAACCGAGTCTCCTGAGACTGTAGCCCCATTTGAGATTTGCAAAAATGCGTTTTTTAAGCCCGACCACCAGTGGAACAGGTTAACTGTTTTTTTCTCTATCTCTCTCTTTCAGATTCGCCCTCAGCCAGAGACCAAACGTTCTCGAGGTGTTGTCGGTGTCAGAAACATTTTTAGAATCGTGATCGATAGTCGCGGAGCGCGAACGATTCGAGTTGTGAACTGTGCGGTAGGGGAATATAACGAGTGGGGATACGAGCGTCAATTTTGCTGTTTCTCTCTGTCTCACTCGCTATCGAGGGTTAGGAAGCGATTTGCTATTGGATTTCAATTGGAAAACGATTATTCTCGTCGAGTGACCAGACCGAACAGCCGACGCCAACACCTTCTACCTCGTTTGTCACCAGGAGTTATTCTTCCTTTCGGTCGTAGTGAATAAGGGCTCGAAAAGTCCTGTCAGTCACACTCTTCGATGGAAAATGGGTCTTTGAGAGGAAGAGATAATGTTGCGATTCGTGTTCTCTAACCAAAGTGACAGAACTCTTCTAATATCAATTCCTATCCTCTCATGTCACGTTGGTTTATAGCTTTAGATTGTCAAAAGTTCCGTCGCATCATTTTTAACCAAACAAGTACTGCTACTTCTTACTTCAGCCGAATATTTTGTATTCAAAATCATATTTTCTCTCTTGTATATCAAGGGTTCGATTTTCATCGGGTTTCATATGGAATGTCGATAAATTTGTATTGAGCATTATATTAGTCCGATTCTGATGAGATTAGTTAAAGATCCTCAATAATTCCTCCCGGAGATGAAAAAAAAAGTTTCATTGACAAGTTATATATAATAATGTGTTTATATTGAATCACCCTAGAATTATTAAAGTGGTGACAAAATGATTACAACCCAAATGATAACAGGTTAAAAATAATCAATCAACCATATTAAAAATTTAGTCAGTGAACCAATGAAAAATTGCATCAAACAAAAGGAGCTTCCATTTATCCTAATCGGTATAATTCGACCATTCATTGAAAAAAAAAAAAAAACCGGTTGTCGATCAATTATATTTTAATTAAGCCACTACGAATATTCGTCTACGCCAAAAACATATATCATCCGTTATCCTGAATCATCAAAAATGGTATAAACGATTTAAAAAAATTCTCACTCATTTGACTAACTGCAAAGCGCTCCACCCTCAACAAGTAATCGTTCTTAACGTCCAGGAAATACGCTGTCGAATACAGGCACAGATGGAGAGGGAATGGTGAGGTCATGGGAATGCATCGAATTCCAAAGGAATTGCAATCTTCATGCATATCGATATCGTATAGTAATACACCGTTTATATGGCGGCGTATAGTACCATCACATAGAGTCGAAAGTACGTGCGCGTATGCGCGAGGCATCGAGAAGAGCTGAACCGGGGTCGTGGCCTCGGGGGCAAACGCGTATTTGCGGAAGGGCCGCTGATAACACGCGACCGAGTGAGTACGCACCTCCACATATACGTACAGGGTACGTAGTGTATCTACGAGTGCGAAGCTCGGCTATACGTCGTCTCGTCGTGGTTATAGATGTAGGTAGGCAAGTACACAAGTCCTCAACGTTTTCTCACTCACTCTCACGTTTCGACTCGTCATGTTTCTCGCTTGTCGAGGGGACGTGCGGACTGCTCTCTCGGACAAGGCAAATATTAGTTCATTATCAAAAGTGCCAGTGAAAAGCCCGCCGGTTGCTTCTCTCGTTCGTTTCCATACTATTATACATGTGTGCACTTACACTATAGTTACTCTTTTGCATTAGACCGCAGCTACAGAAGCAGCACGTTCGACCAAGTTTATTCAATGAATACGTTTCCGGTTACTCTTTTTTCGGCCAGGCGCCGAATCGTATGTTTTAATTACCATACAGATCCACCCTGTAGATATTTTATTACTGAAGGCAATTTGCAATATCTCGTTGAATCTTTTTCACAATGGAAAATCGTGACAAGAGTTTTTTTATAACGTTTAATGCAATCGTTGTGGTAGTAAGTTGTGACGCTGTTAAGTGCCAACTTCAATTCTTTAGTCCCTGGGACTATTTACTTTGTTCATTAATATTATTAGTTATGTCCACGAAATTTACCTTATATTACTATAAATATAAGTAGCATTGACAAATTAGTAACAGTTACTTGAAAATCGCCAGGCTTGAAAATGTATCGCGAGGAACGTGTTATTTATAATCGCACAAATATTATAAAATATCACCATTTATGAATTTTTATATGCACGGAGAGAAGAACATGGCAATAATCCCTCAACTCAACATAGCAATCGAGTTATATTCCAGTTTTCTGGCGATTTACGCTATACGTATACCATGATTGTTACCATGATCATGGTAACAAAATAGCTGCGTACAGCGTAAATTATTGCCATGTTCTTCTCTCCGTGTGCGAGTCGAACAAACTCCCCGGAAATAAGAATGTGCATGAATGATCCACGATTTGATCACAAAAATATTTTGTATGAATGGTATTAAATACTTCACAAGTACAACTGGCAGCTATTTCGTATTATAGTTATACTCTTGAATAGCTAAAATATGAACAATACATTTCGAATGTATACAAGAAATATACACCGCTTATTTATTTTTCCATGCCAAATTACAACATTGTGTCGATATGATGTATGGATATGGGAGCACGAGCAATTAATCGTGTAATTAATCGGCGAAGATCGATAGGAGAGATAAAACGTTATTGTGTGAAGAGAATGAACATGCGGTGACGGATTGGTTAGAAAAGAAGAGAAAGTCGTGGAACGACTAGAACGAACTAAGCCAACACTCCTCCTCCAAACACCGAGTGTATATTGTGGATGTAGGTATCATCCTGAACAACGAGATAGTGGCGATGTGCTGAAGCCGTCTGGCTATATAGAGCTCACTGTGATCGCGAGCGAACGAACGGGCCAGCGAGGAATCGCATGTCGCGAGGGCATAAATAAGAGTCCATGGGAGCGGGTGAGTACAGCCCCCGAGGCTCTGAACGTGCTGCAGAGGTAGAGAAGAAAAAAGCGCGGGTGAGACGACGACGTAGTGTGGACGCGTCGGGATGACCAAGACTTGGCTATCCTGCCGGACCTGTACGTAATATACTGGCTTGCATGGAGCGTTGAAGGGAGACCATTTAATAACAATATATCTTGGCGACCACAATACAACGGCAACAGGACAACGAAAACGTTCACATTGTAGTGTACGTGTCTGAACTGTGGACTCAAAGCAACGAGAGACCGAGTGGTAGACGAGGGAACCGAATATTGCCATTGTATTAGATGGACATTTGTTTTTGGGTGATTTACAGAAATTGGGTTTACCCATGATTTTATTATTAATATGATGATTTTTATATTTGGATTAATTCATAATAAAATTTCGCATCGATGACAGTAAAACCAAGCAATTATACGGGTAGGAGTAAAAAAAGCGACTAAAGAAAATAATGTGTAGAATGCTTAAAAAAGCGAATTCCAAAATAAGAAACTTCTAAATATAGAATGGCCATCATTATGACATTCGCTAATACGACCATTCGCTATTTGACTTTCATCTTATTAAAATGCAATCAAAATAGCGAACGGCCAAAATAGCGAATTTCATAATTATATCCATTCTATATTTAGACGTTCCTTCTTTTTAAATTAGTTATTTTAGCCATTGACCCTCACCTAATTATACTCTTGATAGGCGTGGCAAGTATGAAGCCATAATTATCAATTGTTAGCCTTTTCGACAATCTGAAGGTTTACGTTATACAAATATTGTTGATGATGATTGCGACCGATGCTTAATAATCCGATTAATGATCTGACTCGTCGCAGCAATGAACCTTCTAAACATCAGATTATATAATTTTAAAAAATCTCTGTCGTAAAGAGTGTGAGCACCACTAATTAATTGTAAACATGTAAAAGTTGCGGTTATAATGGAAAGACTCAATTTATGTATAAAGATGGTAGCATGAACGAAGAGTTAACAGCTTACACGTTATTATAGTAAAAATAAAAACTAAGGTTTTGCCTAAAAAAAAAATGGCGTAACTATCAATATTAGAAGATTTAAACATGAACATATGTAACATGATTAATCAATCCCTATTAATAAATAATGTAGTATAACTAAATCCGTCGCATATACTAACTAATGATACCTAATTATAGTTGCCAGAATTAGCACTGCATAAGCATAATCTTCGCTGCAGCAAAGATGACCAGGCGTCGAATTCGAGCCGACAAATTTGCCTCTTAGTTTCAAAGAAATTTTTCGAAAAACGAGACACGTCGTTGCTATTGGGCGTTGCTCCAAACTCGTTAACACAACCAAGAGGTTTGCCGTTGGATCGTCGAGTTTGCCTCGATTGGGTTATAGTTTTAGCGTGTTACACGCGGATCTTCGGCTACTTCCTGCCAATCAGCTTCCCGACACCAAAAATAACGAGCTGGTGTTATAGCATGGCATGAGGAGCATAAGGCGAGAATTCCAGGGACTCGACGAGCTCGCCCGCACTAACGAGACTGCTGCTGGTGATCCCGCTATGGAAATGAGAAGAAAAAAGTGGAGAGAGGAGACACCGATGACAATTTCACGGTACATTAGCGACCAGTTGGTGTGGCACGCACCGAGTGCCGCATGTGTGGACGACTCTCCTTTCCTTGATGCCTCTATAGTCGCATAGTGTTGGCTAACACCCGAGTGTGTTAGCCATCCGTGGACTACAAGACTAATTATGTTTTTAATTAATCATCATTTTGTCGCCTCTTGTCTCGCGTCTCTCGTTCACGCGCGCGCTTACCGTTCAGTCTATACGTATAACCCTGTATAGCCTCGTCGTTGCGGCTTGACATCAAGCGCTGGTCTCTTTGTCGCGTGCCCGAGTTTGCAGCGACGCGCGCACACCTCGTTACCAACTGACTTGTTATAATAAAATGCACAGACAAGCTGGCACAACACACGCCCCTTCTTAGCTACTGTGCGCCTAACAACTCGTCCGTTATTCTGGTATAATAGTACCGAGAGCAAATACCCCTCAACGCGACACCGTCCATCTAACACTTTGCACAAAGTTGACAGACTTGCCTTCTTAACGATCCGAAAATTAATATTACACTGGATCTTTCACAACACGTCAGCACGAGGACACGAAACTTTAAACATTTTCGCTTCGCTTTATTTTCGTCTTCGGAAATTTTTTTTTTTAATAGAATTCTGTTTCTAAATTGCAGATATAGAACCATTTTATATTGTGTTTATTTAAGGTAGCCTTCATACGTGCTAGTCAAATCAGTACTAAATTTTGAGAAGCAGTTCTCGAGTTTTTGAGGTTTAATTGACAGTTCTATAAACTGAATTAGGCATCAGCATGTGTCGTTAATACATAAATAAATTGCCAACCACGTTTTAGAAATGAAATACACTATGATATATGCAAATATTTAATAAGATGTGCCTGTCGTCCAGTTATATATCAGGAAAAATCATAATATTAGTCCGATTATGACGAACAATAGCTCAGCTTGTTCATTGAAAGTTGCTGTAATGATTCAACGATGAGATTTTTCATTATTATTATTTATACAACAATTACACCTGTCCAATCGTTGAAGCATCTTTCACTAAGCAAAATGATCTATTGCTCTTCATAACCGGACTAATATTATGGTTTTTTTTTAAATATATAACTAGATGACTGAAACACCTCATCGAACACTTGCATCAGTGTATTTTCTGTTTGAAACGTGGTTGCAAATGTATTTACATATTAAAAACACACGCTGGTGCTCAAATTGATTTTTGGAACCGTCAATTGAACCACAATAATTTTTTAACCGCGTTCCAAAATTGAACACTGATTTGATTAGCACGTATCGAGACGGCTATCTTAAAGAAAATTATTGTTTTTTTCTCCACAATTTGCAGTAGCCAATATTGGTGAAAGAATCAATAAAGGCGTTATTCTCAGCCATGAATTGAGCGTTATTCGCATGAACAATCATTTGCTTGTCATCAATCTCAAATCCCAACGCAGTCACACATATGAGTCGCTGAAATGTTAGGCAACGTGATACGCTATCTAGATGATGAGACGCCGAGAAAGCAAAACACCTCAACTTGCACCCTTGACTTGGCAACGAGCGAGCAACAGCAGCAGGGAATTTTACGAGTGAGGAGATTTACCGTTCATGTAACAAGTGCGTTAACGCTTCTCCAGAGGTTCCAGGCGCTACCGGTCCTCAGTTTTATATCACTTTTCATTAGCTATGAACATTAATCTGTCTAGCAGCACCCTGCAACCAGCGAACGTCTGCCATGCTCTTATTTTGTCCTTGCGTAAGAATTCTTACATAGAGCGATATTCTAAGCGACTTATTTTGCAGCTCGGCACTATATCTTGCTATATCGTTTGCGATTTGTCAATGGAGTAATAATGTTTGGTATTGTGAACATAAATGAACTTCATACTTTCAGAAAAAGGAGCACGAGCGATGTCAGACAATTATACGACGCGATTGATGATACAGCTTCGTTGACGTAGCTTAATTGCATTAATCATTAGTAAGTAGGTGGATATGACAAAATATTATACTGATGGAAATTACAGACGCCATATAGGCGTAAGAATAAATTCGCATTTATATAAAATGCGAATTTATTCTTACTCCTGTTGGTAACTCTTATATATTTTTAATGCTTTAACCCATAGACATCAGAATGAAGAGATCCTTAATTTTCGTCACTTTTTCATTATGTACGGTTTGATTTTTTTTAGCCGTCCATTTTCTATATACACGACATTGTATTATTGAATACATTTTGTTTGGTATCTCGAGATTTACTGATCGTGAGTAAAATGTGATTAGGTCTGAAACCTCAAGGCAGCGATATACGCAATCGTTATAGAATAAGCATAATATTGACAGAATTGGTTGTAACTCCGACAGCAATCTACAAATTCGATAATTATTTTAAAAAACGGCACTGTTTGTATATACTCGGATATGTTCTGCAATAATATTGGACTGTGATATGTAAAAGATTCTCCCTAATATAGGGAAAATATATATATCCTATATATATTCCAAAATAAAAGGTGAATAAATTATTAAAATCTCCTGTGAACTGACCAAAGGTCTCGTGACAGGGATGCTGACTATTATTTTTTGAAAAGGATTATCGCATCATCGAGATTCTGCCAAAGGTCATTCAGTATTTCCCCGGAACCGAACCAATTCGATAATCGGTTCATGGAAGGGTCGAACGACTAAGAAACTTTAATCAGGTGCTAAGGGTCTTCTATAAAATATTTACAATATCTCGGTCAATAGGTCTGTTCGTTTATTCGTCCTTTACCACAGTTTAAGGAACACACACACGCGATCAACCCAATTCTTTCGAATTTCCAGGTGAATCGCCGGGGGGAATTTCATACAAAAAAATACGGCTCGCTAATTGCCCAAGTCCTTCGTAAATCGCTCTGTCTGCAGGAAACAGATGAGAATACGATCAGGATCAAAATTTTGCATAATCGATCGGGTGATCCTGACTCTCAATCATAGTCCTAGAAGTCCATTTGTAGGCAGGTAGAATTTTGCGAAAGGAATCAACCTCAAACATTCACTGGTCAATTTTTTGCAAAAACCTTATTCCTGCTGAATGCCGGCATTCAATTGCTGGAACCGACATAAAGGAAAGTCCAATCTCTATTGCATGACCGCCTCTGTAATAATAGTAATCAAATCGTCATAAGCCTTGGACAGATCAGAACCCTACAGACATGTCAGGTCATTAGAATTCACCTCCTCGAGAAATTGGACTGTAATTTAGAAGATAGAAAGACAATGATTTCTTCTGAATTAAAGAGAGCATGTTTGCAAAAATGAGATTCTATGCATATCCTATATGCGCTATATATTTTTATTTGTTACCGTGTCCTTCCGTCCATGAATATATAATTGAATGGTGTGAAAGGTACGAGTCCCCAAGCTGGGACTGACAACAGGCATGCTAAAGAAAACAGCAGAACTTGTCCACAACCCAGCACCTCGATGTAGACGCCAAGGGGCATTCACTGGGCGTCGTTTAATTACCGGAGATATACAGCACGCATGAGTGTTCACTGACAAGTGAGAGCGAGCACGAGCACATTTAGCTTGTACCTCAGTATTAATCATAACCAGAGGGCATTGCGGGCGATGATATTTGCTTCGTGGTTCTCGTGGCATTCCGCGTATCCGGTCGTGCAAGGTGACTCTTGATACTCGTGTGGTTTTTTTTATTTACATCCACATACATGCGATATACTCACACGTGTTATAATTCGCAGAGTTGGGTTGTATGGAAGGTGTTCGAGCGCGCAAACGCGGCCTTACGTGCGTGTGCATCCCTGCCGACAGTTCGTTTGAGAGCAATTAGCGTTCGGGACTGATAGTACGAAGCGCGGATGCGGCCAGCCGCGCTATCCGACTCAACGATCACCGAATGCGAATTAGTCGGCGCGACCGCGGCGCCGTTTATTATCCCACGTGTTCTCTGCCATGTGACACTGTATGCGGCTGAACGCGAATGAATTCCACTCATCGTTTGCTTTTCGATAAATCTAATTATATAGGAAGAGATGAGAACGGGCCGGGATATCCCGTTATCGACTTGGTGACAGTGAAATTTCGAGTGTTAGCTTTTTCAACATGGCCCACTTCAATGGAAACGAAGTCTTGGTACCTTCTTTACATTTAAAGCTTGCAAGTTTGATTTTGTTGATGAGCGGCACCGGAAAACGCTATTGGCTACACGTCGGCTTAGTTAAGATAATAACTCATGAATTCAGTAGATTACTTCGAACGCAACTGTGAAAAGTGACAGCGATAACTTGCAGCGTGCAAAGAATAATTTAGTGGTTTTCAGATGTTGTGTTTACAATCCGTGGCCATATAAGACAACAGAAACTGCTCGGAGCTCCAAACCGGTGATCTACAACAGAATTCTCATCTCGTCTGTGTTGACGAGCCATAACGAAGGGTTTCTGCATCAGCAGTAGCATGAACATCCAGGAGCTCTGGCCCGAACCGCTGTCTAATATTACTTTATGTCATACCGCCGTCATATTTCTCCGCCAATCACCCGAACGTAGGCACGGCTACGTCCGTGGCGGCGAGTATTTTGTACGAGCATCCAAGTGCCCCGTAAAGGAGCTCAAGACGGGAATCAGGGTACGTCCTAGCGAGCGGTCGGTGTTGTTAAAGCAGCTCGATCACTCCCGTTCGTATTGCGGTGTGTAACGCCAGTAGCGACACAGCAATAGAGCGAAAGACTATCATGGGGAGCGCGATGATGACGAGAGAGTGAGTCGAAAAGTAGGTAGGGTTCGTCTTCGTCGTCGTCGTCGCAGCACGGCTCAACTTTATGAATATTATTTTCCAGCAGATGTCTTTCCCGATAAGACGAGCGTCGCCGCTAGCGTAATTAATGACGTCCTGGTGCGGCTCACACCGCTGAAGTGAGAAGGAAACTGTTGAGACGAAGAAAAGGGAATAAGGATAAAATATCCAAGGAAGGAAAGAGAAGGCACAGCATGCCCGAAACTAACCCAAATGAGTGAAAGAAGGAGCAAAGATATTTTAGCTTAAGGGAGTTCCATAGGCTCGTCTCTCTGATAAGGAGCCCCCGACACCCGCCGACAAGGGTCGAAGTTCCGCGGAGTAAGAGAAAGACTGTTAGGGGTGAACGGAAGTAGCGATGTTGGCCTTTGCCTTCCCCCCTGAAGTAACGACAATGCTCGTGAATTATGCCGGAATGACGGGGTACTTTTAAAGCCAGGAAGCCGACATTAGCAGAGTCGTGAGCATTGATACACTGTAACAGCAAAGCAACACAGCATCATCGTCGTCGCACGCTGCGCCAGCACTACGATCATTAATATTACTTACTTACAGCCAAGTCTCGAGACCTTTCGGTCGATGATACTGCACGTTTACGCACAAGACTTTCTGTCCTTTCAGTCGTCGTGTATATGATGTATTATATAACCATATAATAATGTTATTCAAATATGTGCTAACATAATTGGATTAATGTCCAACAGGGGAACGGAATCAATGCTGAGTCTGGCGTAACTAATGGCAATAAGCTTCGAGACATGTACAAAGTTTTATTCACTTAGAATCAATCAAATCGTAATAAGTTATGATTGCTCTTAATTAGTCTATGTGATTTTGTTTGAGTGTATCAACTTTCAAAGTGCTTAACTTATGCTTCGAGTATTGAAGCCAAATTGATTCATACCGTGTTTCGATCAGGTGTATTTCTTCAAACCGACCTCTATCATCTTGTTTTCTAGCATAAAAGACAAATCCAAGGGGCATTCCAACAATATTTCATAAGCTTCTTGGCAGCATCGCCAGTGAAGTCGATAAAAGTTTTTGTTGAATCGCAGGCGAGTATTCGAGGGTGGTTTATCAAATGTTTGCAAGGATTATGAAAGACAATGAATTAAATCGAGCCGATTATTAATCCCCCAATGAACCAGAGAGAAAGAAGGAATAAATGACAGTACAGGAGAGTGAAAGAGCGAAGGGTGCAAGTGGATATAGCGATGCCAGTGTTGAATTGAAACACAGCTAGCAGATTCATCGCGGTGTCAGTGAGTCGAGGGCGCGGGGCGTGCTTAATGAACCCGGACCACGCCGGAGAATCCTTCCTTCCGAAAGGATTTAATTAACCGACACACTCTTCTCTACCTCTTTCTCTCTGTCCCGAACCTGCTAGAGAAACGAGACCGAGCCCGCTGGTATAATAAATAACGCGTTGGAAGAGCCGCACGGCTATACCCGTATTCGAGCTGCGGATTCCGCACGAACCTATCCAGAGGAGCTCTGACCGTAGTAAAGAACGCAGCGGATAGTAGGACGAAAGCGGAGAATTCAAACAGATTAGCATAAACAAATCATCGGGATTAGAATGCCACGGCACAGTCGAGTTTCCGCAGCGCGTTTCTCCACACGGAGTGACTGAGCTTGTAAAATCAAAAGGACAAACAATTAATAACCGCGGGGTCGGTGGGTTCGTGAGCGCGCACAGTCAGCCGACGATTAATCAGAATTTAACTCGGAGTTAAATACTCGAGGTACGGACCGCTTCTAGCCCTGCGCACCCAAAGCTCGGCCCGTTGCCCTGTAAGGGACGAGGTGGCAAGGGGTTTGTCTCGCGAACGTACGCGTCCGGGATAAACAAAGGTTTACATCAGTGTCAGTCGCAACAAGTCCGATTTCGTCTAGGGCACGTCAGCCATGAATATTCACGGCGATTCCCGTTCAGCCGTCCCTTCGCACCCCTTTTCGTATCGTCCGGCGTAACCCCTCATCCCTCTCGCTCTTTCTACTCCTCCTGCAGCTTCGCGTCCATGATCGCACTCCCCCACGTACGATCGTCCACCAAGCGGCGACCAGCAGTCGCGCCCCGAGTCAAAGGCTGAAATCACAATACGCGTTTGTCCGCTCAACGAAGCCACGGCGCGTGGTTCGCTAAAAGCAAATAGAGATAGAGAGAGAAAAGCCAAACAGATGGGGAATGCTGGACGAGTCCGAGCGAGAGGGTTGTTACAGTGCCAGTGGCCGAGTGGTCATTGCCTTTGAATTGGAAATTACGTTTCCAACCGGCCAAGTGTCGATTCCCTTCCTCGTTTGCTCGCAACCCTCTCCACGACTTTGGATCCCTGCGCATTTTCTACCCTGCATTAACGCGTCCGATTCTCCCCACTCGCTCACCCCCTCAACCGTCACCTTATCGGAATTGCATCCCTCCGTGCACACTCTACCTCCGCACTCTCATTCACTCGACCCTTCTCCTCATATTTGATTCTTGTGTGTTTTACGAATCGATACATATTACGCAGTCACTTGCACGCTTTCGATAAATGGAAACGAAAAATAATTAGGACTTTACTGGCGCGACGCAACGGATGAATACCAAAAGTTACAATGAAACCTCACTAAGCTTAACCCGCTTGGCTTCATACAAGTTTTTGTAGTTTTTTTTTCCAGTATTTGCTGTTAGCCTTTTGAACAAAATTATGTTTGTTATTGCTACGGTTGAAAAAAAAAACTGGAAATTAAAAATCCAGGAAGAATCCTGGGAAAAGGGTTAACGCATTTCGATACCCCCGATGAATACGGCGACCCAGGTTCAATCCTGAGACGACATAAGCCCTAAAAGCAGTCTCTTTCCAAAATGAACCCCTTTACCGAGCCGCGTACGTCAGAGACGCTGAAGACAGAGACGGAAAGCCCAAGTCTACGCGGTTCGGGTTGTTTCGCTGAGCGTGGCTTGGGAAGGGGTTATAGTTACAGTCACGGAGCTTCAGCGTAGCACAGAGTCGAATGATTTAATCCCCGAATGATGGACGGGCACGTCGCGACGATGATCTGCGTCCCGTGAAGTGACAAGTGGTTAGGATCATGGGGAAACCTCGTGGCTCGGTTTGGGCCGCGGGGATCACACGCATACCCTTCGCTGTAGGGACGGAGGCTGATGGCACGGTGGTAGTTGCCACTGACGGTGGTTAGTGACGACCAGGAGTGCGAGTGAGAAGAGGCTTCTCCCGCGAGCGATCGAGAGCAGCTAGCGGTCGCGGGGGTGCACGCCAGGCTTCGAAACACCAAGCGGAAGCTGTAGCGCAACGCGGACGAACCGTACAAATCATGTTGGCATTACCGCGTCAAGCCGCGGGACTCAACCCGTCGACCGGCCCACCGGAAACTCGATGCTGACGGTAATACTGATTTATCGGAAGTGCAACCCGACGGACAGAACACAACGCGCGTGGCACGATGCGTTGCGTTGCATCGAAAAGCTCACGAGCGCGTATGGGATCGAGGAAACATCGCGCTCGCTTACTCTTTACCTTTGACATTTTATTTTCCTCGTTTACCTCGCACTACGAACCCCTTGCAGGATACAGCCAATTTTTCGGCTAATTGGGAATTATGATCGAACCGTGTTGCTGTGATTACGCCGAGCCTGCGATCATCGATACTATTGCACTAAAAAATTTTAGACCTACGGATAAGCGCAGTCAGAAATTGGATCCTCGTAACTATTGAATGCGGACAACTGCCAGGCTAAGAAACTAATTCATGTTTGCATGTACATCCATAGGTCTCAAATTACATTAGAGATGATAGAAATTATTGGGATGATGTAGAAACGTTGGTTCTTTGACGATTGATAGTTGTCACTTAATACTTGATATCACCGTAGTTATTATCCGGGTGTGAACTTTTTAAATTAAAAAAAAGGGGTATTAGCTCTAAAGTGAATCCGGATATGTTCTTACCTTTCGAGGTGCTTAACGATGTCCTCATATGCTGCTCGACAATTTTCCCATACGGTTCCCGACCTATAAACACAATAAAAAAATAACATGTAAATTAGTTAAAACGAAGAAGATCTCGAGAAATCACAAATTGAGGATCAAATTTAGGAGAGAGTTGATTCAGATACTTCTCGATGTCCTTCCACCCGCCTACCCTATTTTAACATCCCTTCGTGTCATCTCATTTGTCGGTTATCCTTTTAATCAATCGACTTCAGCAGACTGTGCTAAGAACATCTTTGAAGTTGCTGATTTAAGAAGCAAAAAAAAAACCTTTGACTGCAGGATAAAGTCGCAAATTAATCCGCGTACGCAATTGCAGGAAGGGCGATCTCTCCTCTGGCTTGTCGCTTTAAGACTAATCTACTACACGTATAGAAAAATATTGCTGGCGTATTCAGAGAAATTATACACGGAGATAAAGATATGAGAATAATCTCCATTCTTGCGCGGCAATTAACATACATTCCTATAGTTTGGCAATCATTTTCACACTTGTGGAAATATGCAATAGATTATATATCGTATATGTTCACGAATATGGAAAACTATGGAAGCTATCAATTCCTGATCCATACGACCATTTCTATAATGACTTCAACTTCTATCCATTGAGTAGTTTTGATAAAGACACACAGTAGTTTTTATCACGACTACATATATTTAAAAAATATAGTTGAAGTTTTGCAACCTGCTATTCATTACCAATGGAATTCGTTTAATTTACTAAATTTGTTCAAACGAATTCATTACTGATGCAATCTGTTTAAACTACTAACTCGTAACTAGTGACTGTAACATTAAAATAAGTAAAGTAAGTATAAACGCAATATTGACCAACAATGGATTGTATGTCACTGAATAGTTCCCAAACCTCACACGATATCTCTGTAAGCAATTTTGAATTTCCATAGGGGAATTCTCCAAGGGTATATGAAAACGATCTTGCGCGAGTATTTATACAACCTTCTTGGAACATTGCGCGGAGAAGAGCTCGGATGGTCCAAAACAAACCCGCATATATTGTTACTGAGCTTTGAGAAGAGGAGACAGAAGTGGAACATCGTGTACGTAGTTGTTTCGGAATAGAATGACGGGACTAGAGAGGTCAGGGGTGGTGGGTGATGCTAGTGTTAGGTAGGGGTAGTGGGGCAGCAAAGCAAGCAGGCAAGCAGGATGGGGTTGCGTTGAATTAATCATATTCCGGTGTTTGTCGTGGCGCCCCCAGACGTAATCCGTCTTACCTCCCGATTTCTCGCTCCTCTGCGGCGGGCGCTCGCGCTAGATAGATTTGCATTTTAATTAAAAGCAAAGCGCTGAAATCATAATGCAGAACGTGCGGTGCCGCCTTCTCATCGTTATTAACGTTAGGCACATGGATATACTGTATATAAACATCAAATAGATGCGTGCAGACGAAATACCCTTGTCGTGTGTATTAGAATCATCACTCTTCTCCTGTCAATGAATACCAACGTTTTATTCACGCATAATGCAATCACTGGTGACCGTCTCAAAATAGGTATTCTAGCGCCTATTGGATTTTTCGGTCTGCACATTCCTTGACATGTGATTACATTGAGAGGCTTTTACGTAGATGGCGGGAAAACTACACTCCGAGAAGTCATGGTAATTCGTGTTACCGTCACTATTTTTACTCGATCTGGTTTATGGTAATATGTTAACGATTAAAAAAATGGAACGCATGAACGAATAACGAGACTGTAATATATCATAGCAGTTTGCAGGAGAATGACCATTCCCTAAAACTTAGGGGCGGTAAAAGAAAATTACGATAATAGTAACTATACAGTGACATCTTCTCATTTTTGGTTCATTGCATGGACTAAAAGTAAGAGTCGTCATTTTATAGTTGACTGTACTATTATAATTTTTCTGAGTGTAGCTCTATGGAAAGGAAACAGACACCCGCAGTAAGAATGGATTGCATTCGGAAATGTATGGCAAGGGTTGTATTATTTTTGGATTGTCATTGATAGAACGAGCTATATCAGAGAACAAGGTCTTTCAGAGTTCAGGGTGCACAACGTGCAGCGATGCACTCGGTATTCTCTCATTACACCCCAACAGGGCGCACTTGACCCTTCGCGAAGCGGCATTTTGCACCCTTCGCAACCCTGTCTATAGACAAGAAGAGGGTTGGGACTCTTCGCTGTAATCTAATACGAGTAACGAACCGGGAGCTAGAAACTTGCGTTAAGGAAACAAACTTAGCCGGTGAAGACGCAGGATCAGAAGAAAGTGCGAGAATGGGGAGGAGAGCGGGAAGGAGAAGTAGCAAAAAGCAGAATAAGACGAAGACGGAACCGAGAGAAAGATCAAGCAGTGTCGAGACCCCTTGGATTTCCACGGCTTCGGTCGTCTTTCCAAATCCTCTTAAAGTTGTATTCTTTTGGCCTCGCCTTGCTTTCTCCAGACGACGACGGCGCGCACCCTTCGCTTACAAGACGGCGTTACACAGTCCTCTTAGCACTCCCTCTCCTCGTTCTCTAGGCCATCACTAACATTCGACTCACAAGCTACTATAACTTAGAATAAATAAATCCAATTTCCAATTGTGTCGAGGCACTGACGCGGCTAGTTCTGTAGTTCTGCTACAGTCGCAGATTATATCATCGAACAAGTTGCGAGGTCGTATTGAAAAAATATTAGAGCATCTTTCAATGATACTACACGAAAGCCTGATTATCTTGTGAATTTGAAATCGACATACTAGTCCACAATATTTTCCTTCCATTAAATGGGTAATTCAGAAATCAATGGCAAGGACAAGGTGTCCCGGTATTGCATTTGCCACTTTATGTCGCTCAGCGTTGAAACTTGGCAAAGCTTGTGGCAGACGTCAAAGCCAGTACAAAGTCTGAAGTCGCGCGACTCTCACTCTCCCCAATTTCTTACGAGAGAGCTAAGGAGCCCAAGTTAATGAAAATGTTTCCCGCTGCGGCAGAGGCCTCGTCATTTACTCATTTCCGAGATATCATTAGACCTACCGTTCGTTCCTGTAGCTATCCACATTTACATTTTAAGCAACGAAAACTCGATGAAAGCTTCGAAACTTTTAGGAACCGCCAACGCAATATTCCATCAATAATTCAATGCTAATACCTCGATCCACTAAGATGAGTAAATGTGCGTAATTGCCTACGCAATAGTCCCCGTACTTGTGAACGAATTTCAACGAGAAGAGCCCTGTGAAACCTGTGCTTTCCAAATAAATACTTTTTTGTATACTAACCTCGCAAGAGCTTCCATATTGGTCATGTTTGGGTTCACTTTCAGTCCTTGTTCAACACGCGCCTGCACCTGTGCCTGAAGATGATGTGGAAGGCTCGCTGGTGACAGTATCGCCGTATGTCCGGCTGCAGGATGACCACCCAATTGCATGTATTGCATGTGACTCAGGTGTGTTGGTGGCTGGTTGTAACCATTCGCAAGGAGGGGTGACTTCTCCATCCGCGCGACGTCTGCAAAACAAAAAAATATATTGATTTAGTATATTTAGATAATAATCAGGAACTTGATGAGCCTGTGGATTAATGCAATACGTTAGTCTACAAAGAAGGGGTTTTATAGATCTGGACACGTTTCTCGTAAGCAGGAGAAAGAATTTAAAACATTTGCAAGAACTAAAAAAAAAAATTCCTGCAGCTCTAACAATTATTTATTCATAACACTAACTCTTCTCGTCTGAGACAATTTAATAGTTGCGTCATCGATTGCTATTTATCACCTTATTATAGTTGGCATGGCTTCCCGAATTTCCTTAATATACAATCGACAAACGTTCAGATTTCGATACAACAAAAAAATCAAAGCATTTGCACCTAATATTAAATCGCGCTTCAGCAGCACAACCCAAGCCATTTTTGATGTCCAACGAATCAAAACTGATCCATATATGTTAAGATATCCCCTTCATTTCATTGTAAAGAATTTATACCCATTCGCATGATGAATGTGTATTCAATTTGAAAAAAATGACAGACAGTAAAAACCGTGATAACTGAGGCAACGAAATCGCCGAATTTCACAATGAAAACATGGCACTCGGCAGATAGGAGTGAAAAAAATGTTCCAGTGGTAATGCATGCCAAGTCACGTCGAGTCTTGCCGCAGCCCCTGCGTTATTGTGACGCCCACAGCCGATATTCGAGGCCTCGGTTGCTGTCGTTTGTTATGCGAACGCCTCGTGTGCCACTGATAAGTCTTCTTCGGCTACGGTGTTACGTGCGTGTCATCGACAGGGTGAATTCCCAACATCTACTGCCTTCTTACCACTTAGATTCACCCCCAACACGATCCAACAAAATCCGTTTTTCATCCCTGCCGTTTTTCCGTTCTTAAATGTCCTCTCATTCTTTCTCTCTCATTTTCTATCTTTTTACAAAGTATATATTGAACGATAAAATATGAATTCGGTATATTTACGTGGGGTTCCCGTGAATACAAATGAGTTTGCAAATACGCGGTTCGGTAAACTCTCGTTCCCTCTGTCTCTCGTACCGTTTGAACGGTGAAATTGGCAGGTCCGCTTTTAATAACGCACCTCCTGGCGAAGCACACTTGTAGACCGGTGCCGTAGCGTTGTATGTACAGACAGTTTCGCGTGCATGTGTGTGTGTATGTGTGTGTTGGTTGCAGGCATCTATAGGTATATACACAAGCATGGAGTTGGTTCGATTCTGTGGGTTGGGCTTTGGCTCCCATCCACACATCTCCCTGGCGCGTCGAACAGTGAAACAGTCGAACACCTTCCTCCCGTTCACCTTTCCTCATCGCCGATCCCGCGCTGCCGTTGATCAAGAGTGAGGCGCGTGTGTTCACGCGATGCCACCGCCACGGGGACCAGCTCCATCAGCGGCAGCACGAGAATCGCTCGCAGGAGGATTGCCTCGCTTTTTATTCGTCTCGCGCTTGGCGTTCGGCATGCCGTCTGTATTTCCTCTTCTCTCTATTCCTCTCGCTGTTGGTTGATGGATGCCCTCTCTCGTTGAATTTTTCTCAACCGTTCGCAATCTTCCGCTTCCCCTTTTTCAACTTTGCACCAAGTGTGCATGTGCGTTCATCCGGTTTACCTTTTTCGTTAGCAGCGACGTGTTACTGATATACAGGTTGATACAAAATCGAAAAAGGCTTATCATGTTGGCAATAAAACATTCTAGGATTTTTGTACTCGAGGTAAAGTTAAACTTCATTTGCAATTCATGACGATAGTATAAAAAATACATTGACTAATCATTAGCTGCAATTAATCACAACTAGTTATGGTCTAACATTCAAGATCTATCACTTGATACCGGTAACCAACCCCACGATTATTTGTGTAAACTATGTGATCTGTGTAAAGAATGATCTGATTAATGTGAAGAAATTCTGACAATCAAACATTGTTATTTCTAATTTTGAAGATCCGTTAAAACAAATTTATCTATGCACTACATTATCATTCATAAAAGCGTTTTTTCAAAAGCACGTAGAACAACATTTTTTCTGCTATACGAAAAAAAATGTATATTTTTTGTAGAACGCAAAACTTTGAATAACCAGTTTTATTCCCAACTATTTTATTCATATTTGAACATTGCCACAAGTGTTTTTTGCGTAAAAAGAATTAACCTTATTGCGTAACACAATTTTGTGTGACATTATACCTTCGAATTTAGTAGAACCCTGTATTTGTCCGAAACTAGAATGTTGTTTGATGTCATGGTTCTTTGGAATTCGTTTCAGTTGCCGATAGGATCACACGTGTGTCAGTGAGAAATGACATCTCGATTGATGATTCAGCGAGACTATAGTGACAGGGTGACCTAAGACGATCGGACTGTGAAAGGAGGATGAGGGTGATTCGTCGGCATCGCGGGGCCGGGAGAAAAAAAATGGAAGGACATATCGAACTCGGGTGAAGATGGCGAGTGCAAGAGCGAGAGCAAGCGACGGAGCGACAGAGTCCCTATTCATTACAAATTATCTAAATGGCAGTGATTTCGGAGGACCGGCTGGCCGTTTGACGAGTAAGTGGTGGGTTCGAGAAGCCTCGGTCGTTGGCAGGGATCGCCATCCACCTGGCAACTCGACTCCAGTCATCGAACAATCCACAAATGCTCCAAGACCATTCCATTTCATTGAGAACCACTGTGGGACCCAGCCCATGACCGGCCCTAAAATTGGACTTATTACAACTTATAGAGCGCGATTTGAACGCTCCGCTCAATAACATACATTATCCCCAATCCATATGATTTAATGAAATCCCTCTAAACTCTCCACTTAGCCTCGGTCCTACTCGCGCCCATAGCCTCAATCTCTCAGTACTACATTATACTTCAAACATTGTATGGATGCTTCGTAATCGCGTCGTGCTGATGCTCAGATCAACTTAAAACCACAATAAGAACAGCATGGCATTGGTTTGATCCATATCATGGATAGCGCCGATTTCCAATGTTCCGAAAACAAGTAATACTCTTGATACTCCCATACCCAGATTTCATCAGAATATCCGGTTTTCGAGTATTTCTCAAATATCTAAAGTTCGAGTATCTACTGTAGGTTCTACAATAAATATTTTAAAATTCTTCCAAAGTCTAGACTTCCTATAAATTATCAAATCATATTACGTTTTGTGTATGGTTCTAATGCCAATTTAGACATGTAAAAAGGTCCCAGTGATCAGAATTCGCACAGGCACACGTTACAGAATTACCGCAAGCGAAGCATGGAACAGATTTTTTTTTTAATACTCTGGATTCCCTTCTGATTCGACCTTTTTGCATTTTATCTTGCCATATCTGTCTCGGAGAGAAAAATTTGTTCCAAGAAAAGTAGTGAATATCCTGTGCGATGAATTTCTGTTCCGACGCGGGTCCCTCCAATCACTCTGGCCACCGAACCCCGGGGAGCAGGGAGAAGACACACCAAATGCATGTGAGCGAGAGACGATAAAACACAATTTGAGCTAAAGACTGCACTCCCGTAACCTCCCCCAAGTGAAGGAGTAACAAAGACAAAGAAAGGAGGCAGAAGAGCCTATGGGTGAGGATCACCCGGTCCCCCGGGTGAACCGGCACCCGGCCGCCCTTCGGTGCCCCTCGCGAGCTGATGAGGTGACAACCCATAATTATACAGACCGCTTTCTGTCTGGCCTGACTCTGCAGTGGCATGCGGAGACCACGGATAGGCTATGGTGAAGACTCAGACCCTACAACAACGTCCAGCTCACTCACAGAGAAGTCTCATCCAAGTGCGCTTTGCCTTTAGTTCTTATGCGACTTCTCATTCTCCGCATCACCTCCAACTCCTCTTCATTCTTATGCACTCGTATCTCTCATCCGCTTACTGCCCGTCTTCATACTCCTGTTGTCTCGATGATCGTACCTTAGTGTATCCAATGAAACTCGGGCTACTTCATCGCACCATTCTTGTCGGTGTTAATTACAGAACGCGGGAATATAAATTGCGGTTCTAAATTAGAATGAAAAAAAGGTCGACGGGCTTCTCGTTATAGAGTTTGTTGTTCTCTGATGAGTCCCACTGATGAGTGATCGTGAACAAAAAGACAATGAGGCCCACAGCTGATTATGCCCTGGAAACCTCCTTATAAGCGATTCACAGGCTTAACGAATGAAAATAGTAACTAAACTGGTGGAAAGCACTTTTGCTGATGGTTCTAAGTTACTGAAATCTTTTTTTCCGTTTCAATATTGATAGGAGCAACAGATTTTCCGGGGAATAGTAATTTTGTTTGAAAATTCTTAACGTGGTCAACGGTATGGCACCGTCGTGATTCAAAGGGATTAAGTTCAGCTGATTAAGCAGAAAGACACGAGCGAGTAATAGTGAAAGGAGAACCTCGTAGACGTCAATGTTTAGAGCCGAAGAATTTTTCCCAAAAATGCATCGTGCTTAACTCACTTTTTTAGGCTACTGAACTTAAGTTCCGATTATACCAACACGCAGTTGTTGTGTTCGTCAGAAGAAGTTAGGAAGATACATATAAACAAGGCTGCAAAATTCTACTTTTCCGGATGACTGTCTTTCGGTAAACAAGAGGAAGGGGAAAGGGAAAGATGAAGGTAGACGAGACAACCTCGTCGGTGGCATCGTCCAGGGGAGTTAAATTATTTGGAAAATCCGGGCCTTTGTTCGACGAATGCCTCGGGTTCTCGATGGCATTGTTCTTACCGATTGGAGGATACACCGAATTACAGTGAAGGTATGCGCAAAACGGCAGATCCCCTCGACCATACACGAGCCCCATCAGCGTCTCGCCCGCAAATGCTTTAGCTCATAAGCATATATTAATATTTGCACGTGTGGACACGGTACACATAGGTATTTAGCTTCAACGAGCAGATACGGGGAGACACCAATCATCCTTCTCCGTACTTGAAAAAATTACGGCATTTGTTGCAACTATGAGTGACGTGTAATCATACAAGCAACTATTTTCATACTTACATTAAATTCCTTAACTAAAAAATAGTAAGAATAACTACAAGCTATGTGCACGCTAAGGTAACTTAAACGAATTCAACAATGTATTCGAAATTCGTCAATGTACTATCTAAATATGCAACTTGCGGCTTATGCGGCATGGCAATAGCCAATACAAGGATATGAGATGAAGAAATATACAACTTTTAGGACTTGTTGTCATTGTGATAGGCCTGGATAAAAGTGGCAACTATTAACTTCCGCATCAGGTGACTATTTAGTTACAACTTTTCTGAACTGTGTAGTAGTTGCGATGATGATGGTAACCTCAGATTTTTAAAAACTATCGTTTAACTTTACGAATATCAGGTTTTTCTGTCAATGAAGCTACGGAGTAAATTGAATTCTTGCCAGCGGTAGACCCGCCAGACCTTTTGAATATTCTCTGCTATAAACTATACGCTCGTTGAAACGGAAGATGAGTTCTTCGAGGAAGACTTCCACCCGCATCGGGATAGCAAGATTCTGGATGGACACGTTGCTTGAACGGGAGTCCGACCACTTTGTGTATGGACAGGCACGTACACATGAAGCCGCAACGATCGAATGCGGTATATGTACGACGCCAATACACGTATAACAACACAGTCTCGAAGCTGCTCACCGGTATTGGCACATAAACACTGCCACGGGACGGGAAACACAGTTTCGTGCAGGAGGAATCCGGTTTTTCAAGTAATCGAGGAGGTCCGCCGAAGAGAAGGAGGTGGTCGAGGACGAAGAACAGCAGCAGCAGAAGCGGGATGAACGTGGCTTCAGGGTTCTCGACACAGAGCGAGAGAGAGACGGAGAGAGAGCGTTCGGGAAGGTCTGGGGACGAGGTATCGAACGGTCGAGCGAACAACACCTCACCATTGCTGCATTGGTGGTTCCCGCGAGAAGAACGAGAGGAAAGGGAATGTGAGAAGGGAGACGATCTGCGCCTTGGGCTCTGTTTTCCTCTGCACTCTTTACTCTCTGATCTTCTACGCTTTCGGCCAGTAATAGTAGCACTCGCTTCACTCGTTCGCTATTCGTTATGTGCAACACTCATACAATCTCTTAAGCTAAGCATGTATTGCTGTGAACGTGCTATCAATCAGCGCCTCCAGTTGCGGTAGACGGAACTTCTTGTACCCCTTCGCGCCCACACATATAGAATGATGCCGTGTCAATAGCTTGAATTGTGTGAGTGCCATAGCGAATAGTAAAAGAGAACTGCGGTATTAATTAATGTAAATACTAATTTTCTTTCATATACACTATATTGTAGGAGTTATTATGAGTGCCATATTTATTTATGAATTAGTAAAATCATAAATAAATATGGCACAGGTTTACTCCGATTTTTCTCAATGGAATTTAAAAGCAGTCTACGAACTGTAGATATAAATTTTTAAAACTACGTTTTTGAAGTTACAGTTGACGTAACTCTCTAATAGATTTCAGTAATAAGTCAATACGATAAAAATCAGTTATTACCTTCAGCAGTAACTATTAGATAGTTTTTAAAAGTTTTTCATTACCAAAATGATCGCAAGAGCAAAAAATGAATAGACATAAAAAATAGTTACCAGATGGCTACCATTCCTTTCAATGCTCTTATTTTCCACTCTCCTTTCAGCCAACATTCTTCCCCCACTCGAGTGTTCCCTCTCACGGAAATCGAGGGCAACGAAGATGAACAAGGAGAAGTCGATGAGGCATGGACGTATTGAGACATATGTACCTTATGACCGATAAATAGAAGCATAGCTCGCGAATGAGCCAGTGACCGAAGGACCGAAGAAGAAGCAACCAATCTTCTTCTCTTGGGCAGCTCTTTATAACGACAATATAGAGTATGTACAGGAGAAGAGCTACGGAGTTTCTTCTCGCAACACTCCATACTCTTCGCTCATTTCGTCATTTCCTTCTGCTTCGATCGTTTCACCTCGTACTTAGTCGTGCATCCTCGTTCACTTTCTCATCGCGCTCTTCGCTGCACCGACTTGACTTGCACCCGCAGCATCCGCTCACTCGCACTCTCTGGTCCATATTACAACGTTTGTAGGTACTAGGCGGTATTTGTTCTTCTGGAAGGCTTTCTTGCGCGCACGGGTTCCTCTCGTCCCCACCAGTCGTTCGAGCATCATCCGAGGGCAGTAAACCGTTTGATATATAGTCGAAGCTTTTTAGAGTTCTGTCAGCCACGCCCACAATCAACCTTAGTATTATTTACACTCCTCGTGCGCGCGCGGTTCTCGTGCTACTCGTGGTTCTCTCATCACTGGGTCTATACTCACAACTAACTTTTTTCGTGAGGCTTCTATCGCATTCTTCCATTCGGATTCGGTTTTGTCTTTGCGAATAATTCTTTATTTCCGGTCGGTGATAGCGGGGAAATTAATTTTATTGTCTTAATAGGTCCAATTATGCAATTAAGATTGCAATATTTCTCAAGAACTTTTGCAAGGAGTTCAATAAATGAACTCAGGAAAATCTGGGTCAGCCTGCGATTATATATTGATTGATGGCTATCGATTTTTATTTTTGCATTGTTACTGTTATTATTAAGCTTTCAACTTTCAAGATCTTTACGGTTGAACAGAATTATTATTGTTGAGTAATGGTTATTTTTCGAAATTAAAGTAGTGTAAAAATAGCATTTATATTGACTGATGGTGATTAGTCACAAAAAAAAAGAATATTATTATGATGGTAGCTATCTAATTTTTTTTGTCAATAATAAGATGAGCGAAAAAATTCTACCAGACGAGCTTATAGTCCTATTTAGTTATGAAGAATTCTTTTCAATCTATGAATAACGTTTCACAAACGGAGCTAGACAGAATCTCTCGCTTTTGGCATCTTCTTATATGCCTGTTGTATATACGTAAAAGGTCTCGCGCGAACATACGATTTTGCCAAAATTACGGTCTCTCGGTCGTTCCGCTGAATTAACTATTTCCGAGGTTGCTATTTCATACGAAACGTAGGGGCCCCTTTGATTTGAGGGTTTCACAACAGGCGCTACCCCCTCTAAGCGTTCGCGTTTATCATAAAAGAAACCGACGAATATGGAAGTGAACCAAAGTATTGGTTAGCAGGATCAACGGGGATGCATATTTAAGGACGAACGATGACGACCACCGATCAATGTATTTTATATCATCCACCGAATGTTATCCTATGGGACTACTTATTTATATAATATATGATCGCGTCTCAAACCTTCCCTGTTGGATAATCTCAGAAACTTATATCCAAAGATGGGCGAGATTTGCTAATTTGAATCATTATTTTATTTTATTTCTGTATGATTGATTCATTTTTCAATATTTGATAACGGTGCTCTACCCGGTATATATCCACAATTTTTCATATCATATGAAATTTTTAGGCTAAAAAAAAGTATTTTCTTTATTTCGATCAGGAAAAAAACTGTATCGAAAATTCCCTGTGTTTGATTGCATGTATCCATCTTTTTTTTAATCCAAGGCCGAATATTGAAAATTGAAAGCGCTCTCATACACAAAAAGAAATTGTGAATTAGTTTTTTTTATCACATCAAACAAAATTGAAAAAAAATGTACCGCCCTTTCTAAATTTGTGGGCGATCGGTTGACGACCTCATGCATTATTGTAATAGAAACATCGTTATATATAGTACTCTTATTCAATATTCAATAAACAATATATTACACGATAGATAAACAAGACGAGCATTGTCGAAAAAGTAGAAAGAAACGCCCGCGGTATGATCAATACCGTCGAATAAATATTTCTGACAATGAGTCGATTAAACGAAACATGAGTAGCGGTTTGTGCAAACATACAGACAATCAGACAGGCGCAACGCGTTTTGACTGACGACGTCAGAGTCGAATGAAAGAGATATATATTGTAGGGCATCGAGCTAGAGAAACGGAAGAAAATAAAAATGAAAGCAAAGAAAGAATCGAACTGGGCGCTCGCGTAATCTCGAAGGTAAATCTTTCGTAGCCTCGCGGTATCAAGAGCAAAGATCGAAGCCTCGTCGGGCCCGACATCGTTTTTCCGTACCATCTGCCCATCGAGAAGCAGCAATTCTGTAGTCCAGAAGCGATGCACATCGTCGGAGCACACAACTCGATAACTCGTCGTGAGGCTTGGTCGATACTTTTCACGTGGCCGCAACATCGGTTAATCCGGTGCATAAACATTGTATTGTATTTCGCAGGGGATGCTTCCATTATATCATATTTCGTTATTAATATCTTCTGACTGACTGGGCCTCGCTGGGCGCCTGCCGGGAGCAGGTAGGGCACTTTTGTCCATTCGACAGGACGGACGTGTACCGCACTAGCCCAACGTGCTGACAGACGGCCCTTACTGGTTCTTTATTTTCCCTCTTCGTCTCTCGTAGTCTTTTCCAAGCTCTTTAATAAGTATCTACATATCTGTCTATATATATATATATATATGTATGCATGGGTCGGGGTCAAAATAGCGAATGGTCAAAATAGCGGATGGCTGAAATAGCGAATTTCATAATGATGATAATTCTGAATTCAGACTTTCTTAATTTCGAAATGCGCTATTTCAACCATTCACTATTTTCGTGATTCGTTTTCTTACCCCCACCCATATGTATGTGATTTTCACATAAAAAAAAAACCATACACGTTTTTTCTCATAGTCATGAGCAAAATCTTGTGCTAAAATAGTGACGACGTGGCTTCAATTGCTAGCCTAGTAAGTTTAACTTCTATGTTGCAAAATTATTTTGATAGTCTAACAGATTGGTTTGTTAGATCAACAAAATGTTTTGCTAGGTTTGCACATAATACAATAATATCATTAGGGTAGAAGTACCATTTGTCGCCATACGTATTGTATGTAAGTGATAGTGATTTACACAAATGGTGCATAGGGATTTGACTATAATTTATTGAATAATTTGGTATTCTTAGGATTGCATATTCAATATTAAATTTGCTTCGATGCATGTAAAATGATGTCATTCAAGTTTTTAAATAGATTAATCATGAATGAATATACACATTATTTACGTGGCCACAAATGGTGCGTCTACTCTATTTTAGAGAAAGATTTATTGGACCAGCAAGACCCTTCTTCTCGTGTATTGTTTTCTGCACTTCTCGTCATTTGAAAGGCCGTACGTCCATTACACTCGCCCGACGTGCTGACAGACGGCCCTTACCGGTTCTTTATTTTCTCTCTTCTTTCTTCGTAGTCTCTTTCGAGCTCTTTAATAAGTATCCACATATTAATAGATATGTATGTGTTTCTCGCACGAGAAGGCCCATATACTTTTTTCCTCATTATTGTTGTGTTCCACTACATAACCCTTGTCATTTTATCGCCGCTTGTCTGTTGGATTTATTTAATTTCTAGTTGCCTACCAGCGCAAAGAGAAATGACCAGAATCTATAATTATCGTCTCGTAGTCTTGCAAACGTATTCTGTAGTGGAATAGCGACCACTGACACGATCTGAAAGGACTTCACAGTTGGACTTGATTTTTATCTTTACTATTTTACACGTATTTATTAATTTTTTTTTCCTTTTCTCTAGTTTTTCTTTGAGAAACAACAAACTCATTTGTGTTGACCTTTTTCTCACTCATTTTATTATTTTTCGTTTAAATCATTATCATGCCGACCTTTAACATCATAATAAAAGCTTTACCGAAGGCCTAACCTAAAATCCCTCACTATTCGACTCTTAATTAATTTAGCTTGAAAATTAATTTATTGAAATTAAGACTACCATTGACGGCACACTTCTTTTAAATTTAACAATTCCATCATCCTCAATGTCATTGGATCTATTTCGGTTATTTCTTATTTTGACATCGTCTTCCGATTTCTCGGCGTTTTTATTTTACCTGACCTATTTTGGGTACAATCCTATTCCTGGATTTTCTCCGTTTCTTTAATGTGAATCATATGAAACGCATTTTTGCTTGCATCTTATTTTACATTCCCTCCGAGTCTCATCCTAATTTCTGTTAAGCAGGACTTTTTCTGTCATTTTTTAAACTCTTATGAAAGGTTTAATTTGATACATAAATTTCAACAGCAGATTAGCGCACGGTTGAAATTGCCAGACTCATAAGAGATAGATAAACAGGCTTAAGACTCACAACCTCGTGGGTTACATACTAGACTACAATCTATCGAGGAGACCTTATATTACGAAATTACGTAAGTACGTATACTGCAATTATAAGAGACCCTCACAAACGTTTATGAAGTTTTTACGGTTGGCAGGTTTATGTCTTTTGATGCGCCATATGAGTCCAACTGTTGAACGATTTAAAGCTTTGCAGAATGGTGTAACTCGCGTACACCGGCCACTTCGATATCTGTATAACTAATAACAAGGGAGAGATAGAAATACTGGCTGAGTTTGCTTGCATTGCATGCCGGTCTCGTGGCTCGCTCTGCTCGCTGCATAATCCCGCGGTCAGAGCATCTGCGGCCATTGTTCATCGTTTCATGCGGTAATTAAAATAAAGAGCACTTTATATCTTTCTCACTCGCTCGTTCGCTACCAACTGCTACTATTTTGCTGTGGGAGTTTTCCAAGCGCCAGAAAGACCTACTTGCACGAACTTTCACGACTTCCAGGCGAAATAGTACTTCATCCGTTTTTTTAAGGGAGACTTTACAGATACCTCGGGAAAATGCGCGTCTCAATAATTTTTTATCTGGAAGAGATATCGTTTTAAAATGCCGTACAATTAATTATTTGCAGGCATATTCCAGAATGTGTAGAAAAAATCCACGGATTCATTTTACGATATTATAGATGGGTCTTATTTGTTCCCATTTTTCAAAAATCCGATTCCTATTGTATGTTTTTGTTCACCACAAACCTATGTAAACATTTGACGAATTTAGTATTTGCGCGATTTTCGCTAGTAATCGCATTTTCTCAGGGTCCGTCGTATTACAACCGTAAGAACTACTGTAACAAAGAGGCTGCAAAAAATCCGGTATCCATGATGAAACTTTTTATTAATTCCTCAGGTTAAAAAATTAATTACCAAGCTCACTTTCGCGAGACTCCACTATAATCTACAGTATTCGTTACAAGGCAAAATTCGTATCCATATAATAGAAAAAAAATTGCGATCAATCGAGATTGCTGCATGTAACCACTGTACACGGATAACACTAGTTTCGTGAAAACGGAGTGAGAAAAAGAAAATTATATCTGTCTCACGCCAGATGAAAAGATCCGCGGATTTATTTCACGAAATTTTTGATAGTTTTTATTTCTTACATTTTCCGATCATCTGATTCCCGTTTAATTTATTTTCGTTAACAATTGTCAGAAATTAGTTAAAAATAGTTAAATCGCCCAGCGACCCACTGTAACTCAAAGGGTTAAGTAATCGCCTGTTCTCAGCGTCATATTCACAACTATAAGAACAACTACAGAACAGAGGTTGCCAAAAAAGTCACTATTCATGATGAAACTATTCATTAATTCTTCAAGTTATAAAAATAATTAGCAAGTTCACTTTTGCGAGACTCCACTGTACATCTATACAGTATGCGTTACAAGGCAAAATTTGTTTCCATGTCGTAGAAAAAAAATCGCCGATTAATCGAGCGTTGCTGCCTGTAACCACTGTACACGGATAACATTGGTTGCGTGAAAAAGGGGTGGGAAATAGGAAATTGAATCTACCTCACGCCAGATGAAATTACACCTGTCCGCTCGCGCTCTGGCTGTTCTCTCGATGCTCTCGCGCGTGCGAATGGAAAAACAAAACGCGTGAAGGGTCCCATAGTGTGGGCTCGTTGCGGGAACTGTAGCGAGAATTTTTATACCCATTCTTTTTTTTTCGTTAGTACGCTTGTTTCGTTTTATAGCGGGCCAGCGGATTTATCCACGGGCCGGCACACGAACGATCAATTCGTGAGCAGCATTTATACGGGTGTGTCCGAATGCGCGAATCCTGAGCTGTAAACTGGAGTACGGCCGGCGTGATTCACAAAAATTGCTGGATCGTCAGCGAAACAATCTATTTCACTCTTTTCCTCTGGGCTTTCTCATTCACATGGACCAACTCACTCGTTACCGTTGCTGCTATCTCGACGATTGGCGGACGCGCGTTAATTGAGCGATGCTAAGGGGCGCATTCTGCTAACGAGTAAATCGCCGGCGATGGGACATTTTATGCCAAATCGTGGAAAATAAATATGTACACTTATTCAGAATTTCTTGTCTATACTAACTACATTATAATTATAGTAATTATCAAAAATATCCATTCATAACGAGATATACTCCGTATATCAACCATTTGTATTTTTGAGACATGCATAGTATTATTATAGATATATAATAAATATAGAACTTTCGTCGATTCATCTAACATAATCATCTAATATCCTTAGACATACATTTTTCATGATGAATAACTAATCGAATTTAGCTCATAATTTTTTCTGTTATTAATGTTACTTCAAAATGTTCTAGGATTTTATATAAGAATTTTTGATAAATTTGATCTCTGAATAATGTGTTTGAGATAAGATAGAATTTCTTCAAAAATCCTGTATTGAATAAAAAAAGTTGTTGAGCATTCACTTATGTTACTTTGGTCTTTCTAAGAATAAAATTGAAAAATTAGATGCTTGAATCATTTTTCCCATAAGTCGAAACCATTTTTTTTCTCCATCCCTGAAAATATGATCGTGTTGTTTTTAGAAATAAAAAAAATGATAATGAAAGCGCGGACTTATTTTTAAGCTGCACCCATCAACCCTGGCATATTTGGCATAGAACATCCCATACAAAGATCCGAATGGACAAAAGAGACGCAACTAACTGGCCATTCCACGGAGAGGGTTGAAATTCGCCCGGATTTTTTCTCCCGCCTCAAATCCTCCTCTGATTCACTCGACGAGTTGTAGAGTGTATGGTATATAACAGAGTGGAGACTGATTCGAGCGTCGCTTTAATCGCAGGAAATTGGCCGACACTTGGTGGCCGTGCCGACCGACAGTTTTTCCACAACGCGCGGCGAGCGATCCCGCAGTCGTCGCGGATCTCCCCTTCCGACTCTCGAGTTTCAATACACGCCTGCTCTCTCACACTATCCCCGAATCTCCGCAACTTTTTTTACACGCCAGTCCTGCGCGAGCCCTTTTGCTCCCTCCCTCTCTTGTTAACTTCGTGACCGGGATTAGATAAAGCGGATTGTTTTTATTGCTCCCAGGAGCGACCGGAGAATCTCGTTTCTGGAAACTGCTGATTATAGGTCGTTAATAATTATCGTTGAGATCAGTTATTATTTCTTATAAACGGACAATAAACCGTTTAGAACTCAGGGAATCATTTTTGGGCATTAGATACAACATTATCACTGAGAGAAATCGGTGATGAAGCCAACATACGCATGAGAGGTTCGTTCAATTTATAAGGGTTTGTTCAATGATGATTTTATTGTTTCGATGACATAGAGGCTGACCCAATGGAATAGAAGTTGGTTTAAATTTATGAGATTACTCAACCTCTCGGCGAGGTTAAATACGGCCAAAGAAATGATGATGGTAAGTCGATTGTTCTCCGATGCGGTTGAGCCAACCTTCATTAGGTTGAATCAACCGAATCGGGGTTCATTCAAGTTCAGGCCTGGCTATTGACTCAAACTCATAATTTATTTCACCGTATATAATTTATTTCACCTCATTGAGAGGTTGAGCGAGCCTGATAAAACTAAGCCAAACTCTATTTCATTGAGTCAACCTCTTTTTGATTGAGTCGACCTCTATTTCATTGAGTCGACCTCTATTTCATTGAGTCAACCTCGATTTTATTGAGTCAATCTCGAATTTATTGAGTCAACCTTTATTTTATTGAATCAACCTCTATTTCATTAATTCAGCCTCTATTTCATTGAAACAATGAAATCGCCATTGGAGGACTCTTTTCAGTTGGATCAACTATTCACGTCTATGTTATCTCCACTATCAATTTTCTCTCAGTGGCAAAAACAAATTAGAAATTGTAATCGTGAGGGTATAAATTATTCAAATATTTACTAATCACTAACGTATTAATTACCGTTTCGCGTACCTTCAAAAAAGTGTAGGCAGTGAAATAGCTACTACTACAGTTATACTGGCGATGATTAATTTATGACTGTTCTTGTTTGAAGTTATCTTTTTTTATTCGTTTCCTCAATTGCTGACTAGTTACGATAATAATTAAGAAAAATGAATTAATTATACATATAATCACACTAACTATAGATAGGTGTTACTTAATATTTACCATAATTACTACAATTTCTCTGGGTGTAGGTATTTTTAGAAAGTAAATCATTTAGCAATAGCCGTAAAGTTATTGGGAGAAGTCTATAAAATAAGGGTTTTAGTACAAAATAAAAAATGCAATGTGAGGTTGTAAAATTTGAAGAATTTTTGGTCCAGAAGTTTCACAGTGACCATTTCTCTTATATGGCTACACATAAGCACGACAGCACCGAACGAAGCAACAGCGAGTCTCGTAATTAAGTCATACTAAAAGTTGGGCGGCGTGTCGTCTTGGCTGCTGGGGGGGGGGGGGGGTCGTGCACACATATAACGCTAAGAATTTATTGCTGAGGCGTGCAACTGCGCGTGTCTGCTTTTATGTCTCTTGGAGCGTGTGTAGGGCTGTAATCCTAACGCGCAAGATGCCGACTATCAAGGCCTTGCAGCAGCTCTTCCTGCAGAGTGTCGTTGGGCTGGCGATCTTGAGGGTGCGATTTGGATCGTTCGATTGAATCACGATCCTGCAGCAACGGCGAAAGGATCGATGGATCGTGAATTCTCACTCTTTGTTCACTATCGCCAACAACAATCAAGTCACTCTGACTTCGTACATTAACTTTTCTTGACAACAATGGCGCCTATAAAATACCAATAATTTTTTAATTTTTTTTTGAGAGTACTTTTATTACAGAATTGGTTCACCAAAAAATCTCCAGCCGTCCCAGTTGTCCTCTACCGGTATGAAATTACTTTTTCCTTTTTCAGTAGCTAATTTATTTATGTAAGGATTATTTTTAATTCTTTAACGCCATGACATTTAAAGAATTCAAACCCTTTTTCAAAACGACGGGATCATACCGGTTCATCATTTACACCTCTGGCAAATGTTCAAATATGTATATATAATTGGGCTTTTAGAACCCTACGTACGTTATTTTTGAATAATTACAGCGACTAAATTAGCGAGTATGCATCAATGAATATCTCTCATTGTGACCTGCCTCCGTCTTAAGTTGACCAGGACCTCCCATTACGAGTGTACTTGACATTTTATGGTCCTCCGTAAGAACCAGGACAATTTGGAGGGTCTACAGATCATATAATCACGAAAGATCCTCCGAAAAATGTGCGGATGAACTTCTCCGACGTTGGACGTTGATGTCTTCACTGTACGTGCGGTCTTCACAACGTAACGAGACTGAAATTTTAGTGCTTTCGGTAATGATGCATATCCAGAGTGTATAAAAAAATTTACCGACTTGAAATCACGAAACTAGGGAAAGCTTATAAATTTGTTCAATTTCGATGTTCCTGCTAATGAAATGAATGAATTGTTCTTTTAGTACTCATTGTATTTTTTTCATATGATAACAGCGGTCAAATAAGCAAGTTGCGCATCAATAAATATCACTAATTTCAACCTGTCCTCGCCTACGTCATATTTCGTTTAGATTCAACAAATTTAGTCTAAAATAAATATTATTTATTTGTAGGCAATAAAATTGTATTTTATTAAAATTAACCTTAGTAGCTCGGCTATTAAATGAATTTCTACTTTGAATGCTGGCATAATAGGATCTTAGTACGATCGAATAGAATTTGTTTCATTCAAATAAACTCTCTTGATTTCAAAAAGAGGCTTCATTCAATTGAAATGAAAATTCATTTATTATAAATGGACCCCGTATTTGATTCAAATAAGCCCACGAAACCGACTTTTCTGGGTGTACTTGACATTTAATGTTGCTCCGTGAATATCAGGACAATTTAGACTGTCCACAGATCATATAACCGCGAGAGATTCTCCGAACCGTCGAAAAATGTGCGGACAAACTCCTCCGACGTTGATGTCTTCATTGTAGGCGACGAGACGAGATGGGAATTGCAGGGGTTCGTTGGTGATGCTGGTGATGCTGTTGGCATTGGTGCTGCAACGCGAGACAAAAAGCGCGAAATGCGAAAATTTCGGCGTGCCTGATTTACGGTTGGGGTGGGATAGAGGAACGGGAGAGTGGTGGGTTAGCAGTAAAGCCATAACAGTGTTACCAAAATGAAGAGGTTTAATGCGTGCAGGCTGGACTGCCGGCGAGTCCGCAGCAGCGGCGGCGGCAATGGGCGGATGGCTGGACACGGCTATACGCGAGGTACGTACAGCTATAGTTGGTTGACTGACTGACCGAGCGGCTCACCGGTTGTGTGTACGAGAAAGAAAGAGAAAGAACGAGCGGCCGCCCGGGCCGGTTTTATTTTACCGGCTCTCTCGTAAAAACAATCAAGCGGCGCGCCGGCCCGACACACTAAACCTTGATTGTAACTGATGAGGATGAAACTGCAAGTGAGTGTAACTTTGCTGCATGAGACCCGCGCGCGACTTTTTGAGTTCGCTTCCTCAACGCCAAAAACGTTTTGCAAACACGATATTATAACGGATACACTTTATAACTGCCTTCGCATGATTTGGTCGGTGCCTCTGTATTTCGAGGAATTCGGGCCAATAAAACAAACGAAGAAACAAGCATTTTTTGGCCATTGCTTGATGGGCTTCTCACATTCTGGATTCATTAGAGACCAGGAAGTGACCGCAAAAAAAAATTCTACGACTAGAGATGTTTAATATTGGCAGAATCGGTGTTCAAAACAGAGGATAGTTGAAAATCTTTTATCGAAAGAAAAATTCAACTCATGTTATTTCTGTTATGTCAAGCAAAGTCTTTCCTACAAAATTGTAACAACGTTACGGAGATCCAAAGCCATACAATTTTCAAATTCTTAGAAAAGAGAACCCTTTTTCATAAATCAAATTACCCTTGACAATTTTACAAGACGATTATCAGTAGTTAAAAACGATCAATTTTTTCTGTACAGTTTATCTTTTGATAGGATTCAATACCAAAAAAAATTTACTCCAACTATAAAAAAGCACTCTTTCACTGAAATCCTCGAACCTTCCCTACGTTCACTATACAAAACAGTTGTGACACCAAAGTAATTACGTATTTCAACTAAAAAATCAAGAAACCTGATCACGACGTAAAAAAAAGTAACTGCCATAATAATGCAGTTTCGCATCAATCAAGATACTGAAATAGACCCTAATCCAATAAAAAATGAGAAGCCATACCTTCCCAACATCGAAAGAGTCTTTATTACAACGCCGGTACTTCAATAAAATCAAAATCCATACAAAGTCGCAATGCGCAATAGCAGCGTGATTAAATTGTGAAGAGTAAATGACATCAGCGTAACTATTAGGTGCGTCAACGCACTGTATAATCAGCTGTTTAACGGATAGTGCCTTGTCGAAGGGAAAAGGGCGTTACTGGGTGGCGAGGGCTTGAATCTAGAGGGTTGCGTGTAATGGGCATAGTCGGAGTTTTCGACAAAGTGCGTGCGCCAATTTGCGTTTATTCGTGTTAGTCTCTTCAGCTGAAACGTCTACACAATGTAACGCATACAATATATATATACCCAAACCCACATGACAGCCTCATGTGCATGTATACTTGACTTGCACTAAATTCGCATTGCACGAACAAGTGTGCGACGTTTTCTGGTTTGGAGTATTGGTCACTCGTGGCAGTCTGTGAATGTGGGTGGACGTGGGTGCGGATGGAGGAGAGCGATCCTCTGCACTCGCTTCACCACCAAGCGAATGCTCATAAAAGCATTGATTAACTGTTGGCGGTCGTAGGACGAAGCCTGTGTTACCATAGTATGGGCAATACTGCGATGGTATAGATAGACGTGTTGGCAAGGCTCCGCGGACCAATAAAACCTTGGCTAATAGTGCCTCCACGTCGCTTCAATATCATTTGTCCGTAGAGCAACAACCGAATAAAAGCAGAGGCTTTCACGTCTCGCATTTCGTTTATGTCTCGCAGAGTAACGTTCTGTCGTTGGTCGACTATACACAGTAAAAGTGCTTTTCTTGTTTCCTACGTCGTAAACGCATTACACGAATCATCTTGTTGCGGAGTTCAAATCAATCAAGTTTCTCCTCTTGTTGAAAATTGGCCAATTTGAGTTTGCTGAGATGCTGAGGTCGTTTTCGCTCAGGCAGCATTTAGTTTTCATGATTAAATCACACGGAGAGAAAAATATTGGTTTTCAATTTGCTGGGGTCGAGCTTTCTACAATTAGTTGGGATAGGTCATCAATTTGTTGCCATTTAATAATGCGTCGGAATAGGCAAGAGGACAAATTTATTCGTCGAAAAGAGGAAAAATTGTCGGTGATATGGAGAGTTCAGGCTTCTGTCTTGGAAAATTGTGGTATCAAGCAAGCGATTAGGTAGGATTACAATAATTGTTGATTCGCATAGCTAATGGAATAATGTACCAATGGAATTTTGTTTGTGAGTTGAATTAACATAATTTATAGGTTGTCCCAACGCTGAAAGAGATGTGGTAGTTCACTACAAATGACAATAATAATTCATCAATGGTACGTGCGATATTTTTTTCCCACTATTTTCGAGCTGACTCAATTTGACTAATTTCTTGGAATTTCACTTCAGGCGTTTTGTAGAGACATAGATGAAAAAAGAGACAAGGCATTTACTGAATGCATGACATGCTTAAGAAATTGCGTAAGAGCTTCAGGGGTAAGAAATCAATATGCTTATACACAAATTGCTCGCATTCAAAAGTAACCTATCCAGTATTCTGCTCTTTATTTTCTTATTCTTTGCTCGGGATATGATACGCGACAGACGATATTCATATACACGCGAGTAGTTGCGGTCACGCAGTAGTAACGGAGTAATTCGCCAGACCACGATGCGCCCTGCGTCAAGAGGCCGATCCTCGCCACGAAATTGCGGTCGAGCCGGCGCGGAAGGACTCGCCGAATACCCGAAGCGAAGTAATTAACAAATTGGGGAAACGGTAGGGAGATATGCTCTATAGAGAAGATGATTTCATGTGCGGTAGCCCATTGCGGTTGATGCTTGCAGCTTCCTTATCGTACGCTCAGAGAAATTGTAATAGTACAGTCAACTATAAAGCGACGATTATTAATTTTTAACCCATACAACTATTTTTATAGTGTTGGTTACTATGTAAATAGTTGTCGTAACTATTTCGTAGTTACAGTTACTATTTCATAGTTGTGACAACTATAGAAAAAGTTGTTGTACGAACTAAAAATTAATAGTACCATTATTTTCTCTCAGTGTACCTGCTTTATTCTTGTCATCCGTTCGAAGTGTTTCATTCTGGCGAACAAAAAAAAAATAGCACTACAGCAAAAAATGAAAGCATGATTTAATAAACTGCTCTTTAATAAAATCTGCAGTATTGGCCATAATGAATAACTTGTGAAAATGAAAGATATACTACATTTTTCTAGATATTGTAAATATTTGATAGTTTCCATTAACATTGAATAGGTAGGGGTAAAAATAGCGAATGATCAAAATAGCAAACGGCTAAAATAGTGAATTTAAAAATAAGGAACGTCTAAATGTAGAATGTCCATCATTATGGAATTTAGTTTTTTCATCCATTCGCCTTTTTATCATTTGCTATTTTGAATGCATGTTAATAAGATAAAGGTAAAATAGCGAATGGCTGAAATAGCGGATTTCATAATGATGACCAATCTGGATTTGGACGTTCCTGATTTCGAAATTCACTATTTTAACCATTCACTATTTTGGTCATTTGCTTTTTTGACCCTCACCCCATTTAATAATTTGAAAGAGTCTATGTCGCATTCACCAACAATTAATGGCTAGGACTCAGGATCAAAAAAAAATCCAAACGAAATTATTAGTACAGAGAATTATTTCTTTGTTCTCATAATTGACCCCGGTTATAAGGAAATTGGAATAATAGATTCTGCAGCAAATTTTTTAGTTCTGACCGAATATACATATTATTTTCTTATTTTATCAATGCAAGTACGTGTATAATCATAGCTACTATGCACGAGTGATAGATTCGATAAAACGTCAAGCGGAAGGAAAATTAATATTTATTCACGTTTATCGTAAAAGTAACAAGGCCAACGAAAGCACACGTCAGTAATTTCGATATTACACCGATGGGAAGACGAGCAGCAGAAGCAACAGTACCTACTAAGCGAATGTGTGCGTGTGACTGATGCGTTGTGCAGGCCTCACTCACCGACTAAGTCGTGTTTGCTTAGCGTGAGAATCGATACGTCTTTTTCCAACCGGTTTTATTATTTTTCCATAGTCACCCTTCATTTCTCTACATATTCTTTCAATAGAGATACGTGTCCTATTCCTAGGGTTTTTGTACTCATTGGCATGGAGATGCTCAAGATTTTCTCTTACTTGTCTGAATTGTTTACAGAATTATGTATACATGTAAAAAATAAAATGACGAACGGTATTCATGCAAAAATAATTTAAGTGACAAAAATTGTCACATCAACTGAACATAGTTATAACTAAATAGTTGCTTATCACAATTCCCGTTAATGAACAAATATGTTAGTACTCGCTGCAAATAAAGAGACTTCTTCAAATAATGGGGGTGCTTTACCAATATATATATATATATATATATATATATATATATATATATATATATTTGTTTGCCTTTTGACGAATGCATTGTGAAGTAAGGATATGCGTTCCGAAAAAAGCAGTTCTTATTAAAAAATGGGAATATAATCATTGCTACGTATGAATTCAGCAAGCTTAAAAAATCTTCAACCACTATTTCAAGTTATTGTAGTTATTAAAAAAATAGGGAAAGGTTAACAAAATTTGAACAATTGTCTCGTTGACTCTGAAGTAATAACAGTGAAACATAATCACCGAGTCCACAACGATTTTCGGGAGAGTGTATGTACGAATACTAAAAACGGAAAGGTTTCAGTGTCCGTGGAAGAATGGAAACGACATGAACCCGAAAAGAGGGTTTAATCAGCCCAACCATGTGACGTCAGGCACGCGTCAAAAGCTAAACAAGCAGCTAGCCCACCATGATCGACGCAACTACTACGAGTATCAACAGTAGCGACAGGAAACCCTCTGT
The DNA here is from genome assembly GCA_949699805.1 of Tromatobia lineatoria. Classification (NCBI taxonomy): domain Eukaryota; kingdom Metazoa; phylum Arthropoda; class Insecta; order Hymenoptera; family Ichneumonidae; genus Tromatobia; species Tromatobia lineatoria. The sequence continues at coordinate 12,743,389 of OX453041.1, read as the reverse complement.
AAATGCTTCACTGCAGTGGCTACACATTGTAGCTCTTGCTATGGCCTCCCCACACACCGAAGCTATTTATTTTTCTCATCACTTTTAATTTCATAGAGACAACATAGATGGGTATCTCGTTGATCGCAACTAACGTTCAGCCATTGTTCGGCCTTTTGTCCGTTACAGCGCCTACATAGTTATGTATATACAGTGGATATCTAACGAAAAAGAAACAACCCTAACGAATAGATGTTGTACACGATATTGGGATCAGATTACGATTGTTAGGTTTATTAATTGCGTTATATTAGAGGTACTGTATTGCGCGGCAATGCAGTACTGAAATAAAGGGCAATTTTTTTGGCATTAGTCCTTAAAATGAAGGAATTGTTCGTGGAAACATTTATGCATATGAAATAAGCAACAATGAAATGTAAAAACATTTTTTTCAATGATATGCACTTTATTATTCGAGATGTAATTTTTTTTTACGTTCTTTGAGTACTTATTAGTAAATTGTGATAATTATGTTTTTAGAAAAAAGGGTAATATTTCATAGAATTAATGATACTTAATAATTTAGTTAACCGAGTCCACGAAAATCAATGATTTTTTTACATCAATTAAATATGTTTAGATGATAATTTCTCATTACTGGATTGAATTTATTAGTACAGGGATTCGAATAACTGCAATGAGGCCGCAATATGTGCTGGTATCGGAGCAAAATTATTGCACCACAAACTTTTTTTTGCTGTATGTCTGATGTACTTTTGATACTAATGATAGCCTGGTATGTACATGAATGTACAATCATTGCAATTTTATATGACGAACAGGAGTTTTTAATTACGGAGCACATTTTACTGATAACACAACGATTAAGTCTGTGATTGATTGAAATGGAGATAATCGCGAGTACAATTTTCGAAAATTATTATCCATTAATGACGGCTGCTGATTCGTATATGAAATTTGGCTAAATCGAACGTTAGGTTGTCGTTTGCTTCTGTCACTGGACCGTACACGAATGTGTTATATCGACAAAACGTACATATAGGCAAAGCCAGCAGGTTACCAATCGTAAAACAATTATACAATTATACGTATGTATCGACTACATAGATGGAGAGAGAAAGAGGGACAACGTGAGAGAGAGAGAGAGAGAGTATGCCCGCGAAATTCCGTAATTAATTTCCCACTGCAAACAGTTTCAACGTTTACCTCGAGCGATACGTAACCGCAGTACGTGACCAGCACCGTGGCATTAATTCGTTAACATTCGCAGCTAAAATGTATTTGCGACAGACCCTCTTTCCTATACGCAGCTCGATTGAGCGCACGTTTATTTCTACATAGACACGTACGTATGATGCATTCGGCTTACCGCAAATTCTGATAGTCTCGCTGTCCAGTTGTTGCACATCTCAATTGACCACGTTACGTTGATTTTTTATTCTATTTATTTGACAGTGGACGGGAAATTGAAAATAAAGTTTAATTTTGCATTGGATTATATTCACCTTTGATATTACTCCTTTTTCTTTTCAAATAACCTAAGGATTTTAGTTGTCAGCGTTCCTTTGCACCTCTACCAAGATATGACTCTTCCAATTGGTAAATTCAACAAATTTAATCCCAACTAACGTCGCGACTGAATTTCAAGTATACGAAAATAGAGCCATGTACCTTTCTAACGGATAAGACACTAAAACGGTTCACCTACATAATGTTCATAATATTTTCAATGATAGTGTCAACACATAATATTTTCGTAAACTACTGATGAAACGGGTAAAGTTTTCATAAGATAGAAAGGTATTTCGGTAATTTGAAAAGAGGCTTGTATTTTCATCAAAGTTTGATTAAATACGATTACAACTAGTACAAATGTTAATATAGTAGAGCTGTAAGCTGCTGTTCAATCGGGTAGAATTATACATTGAGAGAAATAGATACTAAGATTTTTAATATCCGATATACTAAATATCTACTATCGAGTAGTATTTGGATAGTACCGTGTATTGTGTGTATTGTAAGGGTTTATTATACGGAATGTACTTGGTACAATCAGATATTAACCATTACTATAATTATACTAACTGTTGCACTTCAGAGAGTGATCCCTATACGAAGCATCCAATATACTACCCGATAGCAAAATTTACTAACATTCACTGAGAGAAATAGATACTACCCGATAGTAAAAATATACTATCGGGTAGTATCTATTTCTCTCAGTGTATGTTAGTAAATTTTGCGCAGATACTTAGATTATGGTAGAGTCAGTAGAGATGTGAATGTGGCAGGTAATGTGTATAATCGTAATATGCACAATCGTGATGTGGTAAAGGAAGGGGTCACTGTATTTGCCCGTGAAATTGGTGCCGCTACGACTCCCACGCAAGTCAGCCACGATTATTTGCTCAAACAATTTCCGCGTTCGAGGTATCGCGTATTACTCGGTGACCAATGTTGATATCGGACACGGGGCACGCCTGCGGTTATGTACTCCACGTATACATTATATACTACAGCGATTGGGGTGGTTTAGCACCGAACATCATTCGTCCTAATTCGATTCAAGTCGAACATCGATTCCACACACTTTACAACTCTTTAATATTTATTTTTTTCGTCAGTACTAGCGGCAAAAAAAATGAAAATAATTCATATTTTTTATTTATTCTACTGGATATATTTTTGTTAAAATGTATGTGATTTCTTTAAGTCATGAAATTATTGTTTGCAGTATATAAATATGATTTTGTCTTGATAAAAAAAAAAAAATTATTTTAATTAACTTGGTTCTTAACTTGAATAGGGTTGACATTTTTTTCCCTGGCAACGAGTCTCTACCAACTAGTCAAAAGAACATAACGATACGTTATTTAATTTTTTACAGCCGCTAAAAAATATTAACATTTTTCATTACTTTTTTTTAGCTAATATAGGCCAATTTATTCTTGCATCTATTTCTATACAATACGTCACTAAAGCTCCACCCTGTTTTCTGAATACATGCTTCAGCTAAGCAACGTAAACAACTAAGCAAGTAAATATGGCGGTGTTATTTATTTTATTTTCTTCATCAGAGACGAACAATGATTTTGGATAAGCTATCCCATCCGATTTTCAATCATATTAATTTTTTTCCATTTGAGGAGGTTAGCGCGCTCTGCTCGGGGAAACAGGCCCGAAAACGCGTGCGGTACGGATCAGTTAGTGAGTGAGTGGGTGGTCCACAGTGTAAAAGCCCAGGCTTTCCGTGACAAACGCTAAAATTGTTGGTTTTACTCGTAAAATTTCGAAAATTAAACAGCAAATTTTTTTAAAATATCCTAGTGTATTTTTAGATAGAATGACTTTAACGTTAGCATATTTTTATCATAGGAAAACCTTTTCACACACTTTAACAGTATCAATGTATGTGCTGTCAATCATCGACGTTTCGATAACAGCTATATTAAATAGCCCAACTTTAATTGACAATATCTCCACAACTAAACGGTGAATCTATTTCAATTCGTGAATAAACTGAAAAAAAGCGTTGTTCAACATGAAATTCCTATTCAGACTGGAATTTCAAAAATGCTGTAGCACTCCAACCTCCTGATGTCAACAAAACAACCTCTTAATGTCAGCTAAAAACGTGCTATTTTAATCCGGATTCTTAAATCTAATTAGCCTATAATTAATCGCCTCTAATATCAACAAGCATCTTGTTGGTCTGTTTTCAGTGCACACAAAGTGCAACAAAGTGCAGTGCATCGATGATTGTAGCAGAAGGGTCTCATTGAACAAGAGTGGGTTAGGAAGGGTGGAAAACAAGCGGCGAAATGGAGAGTGGAGCAATATAGAGGAGAGCGTGTCCTGTTTCTCTTCGTGGTAAGTGATAGGATCCAGCCGGTATTCCAGCGATGGTACACACGAGGCAATCCACTGCGAGCAAGCTGGGCTGGTTGGCTCTCTGGCTGCTACCTATGCCGAGGCACGAGACCGCCACCGCAGAGGCCACAACACGGCAGTGCAGTCGCAGTTAATTTGCTCACTCCAAGTGTGTTTGATTCCCCTAATTAATTGATTGCTAGGGTCACAGTGCGTCGATGCACTAGCACCGCCAACAGTAGCAACAGCCGCGCGCGTACGGATGGCAGTAATCAAGTGTGTCGCATAACGTGCGTTTACGCATACTGTACCTACTGGTCCACTCGCGCGCTCTCGTTCGCTCCCTCTCTTCGTGAAACAGTATGTCCTCGCATACCTATCAAGCTATATGTACACCGCATAAAGCTAAACCAACCCCAGTAAACAAAACGTAAGCTACTCGACGCACAGTGCCACGACGTCCTGCGATTTCCGTGATTCGACATATGCAGGCGGATATTGAATTTTTTGCCGTTAGATGGTAAGTGTATAAATTGTGGGGCGGAAATGTACTTTTTTCATTTTCTATTCGTTCTTATGGGAGGTGAGGCGATTACTTTTTGATTAATGCAGTATTTACGCATTAGATTTCTAATGAGGGTGTGTATATTGTGATACACATGATATATTTATTTAAAAAATTCGATTTCGAGCGGTGTTATTTTATTTACCCTAGAAATTCGATCTGCGCTTCTCTCGTAATTTTCTTAGCGAAAAAAAATCGATTTGAATAAAAAAAAATAGTACCTACGATTTTCGGTAAAAGAAATCGGTGTAAAATGCTGAAATGAATTTAAATGTCCCATTTAAAAGCTGAGACGAAACTGCAACTTTTATGTAGAGACATTTTTTTGCAACTTCATGTTTTCGATGTATAGTCAATTGAAAAAAAATCAGCGTTTTTAAAAAATTGTGATTGAAAAATCTGAACAAATTCATATAAAGTGCTGTTTAGTGGTACTTTTTATTTATACGAAAAAATTGGCTGTATCAATATTTATAAAGGTAATTAGCGCATTTTTTTTACAAATTGTTCCATAATACTTTATTGCTTCTATTCATTCTAATAGCTTCAATAGTTACTCGCTCCGTCAAATAAGATATTAAGTCATTGATTGACATAACGGTAGAGAAAATATTTAGCCCCAGGTTTATTAAATCAAACAAAAATTACACACTGAGAGAAAAGCATATTGTTGATTCAACGATTTCACATGATGAAAAGCATATAGAAAGGCTTGCAATGTTTTATAGTTGAAGTGATGATAATATGGTTCGATAAACGATACTTGCAAGTTTATTAAAAAGAAACGTTGAAATCGTATATGCAACAAAACGGTATATTTGAAACTATTAGAATAGTTTTCGAAACTATCATCATTTTGATAATTGCTGTAACCATGAAATATAGACGTTTCTCCTGGGAATTATATTAATGGTTGAGCCGACTATGTTCTTATATTTGCTATGACCATAAAATATAGTCGTTCCTCCTGGCAACTATACATTATAGTTAGATTACCGTCGGACTAACTATTCTTATTATTAAATTACGATATTTTCCTCTGAGTGCATCCTGTCATGCTTCTTATTAATATTTTCAAGGCGTATAAATATGTGCATCCACTAAAGTTTTTATTCGGATTATATATATGCGGTATGGAACTTTTTTACCGTCATGTGTAACATCTATAAATTACATATCTCGAGTATACTCTACTTTTATGAGACATAATGCAATCACTTTGTTGATTGATGCGTTTACAATCACATCATATCATTAATAAGAATGTGTAACATTAAGTTTGCATTAACTTGCACTTAAGTTTTATTGCTCGAGATATTTGTAAAATTTTTTAGGTGACCAGCACGCCCCTTAATCAGTTTACACCATTCTGATAATTTATTGCTTTGAAATTGATTGACTAAATCGAACTTCAAAATTACCGGAAATTGAACAATTTTTTCATGTGATTTTATAATTTTTTACGCATTTTCTATTAGAGTTTCCCAGATGAACGTACTAGAAAATAATAGTTCCACTAAAATTTTGGACAAAAATGGTATAAAATGACTGTAAGCGTGCTAATCAAAATATTAAAATATAATTAAATCTATTGAAAGTTTCAGAAAAGATATCTTACACTCACCGAAATGACCATTCTCATAGTAGTCACCGTTGTCCATACGATGCTTTTTGAGAGGATGTTGTGGATGGTGTCCCGCGGCTGCTGCTAGATGACTCGCGGCGAGGCTCAAACCAACGGAAGCTCTCTTCGGGGGTCTTCCTGGCCTGGAGCTGTGCAGTGGTAGAGAGTTACTGTGGTTAGAGACACCCGTCATCGAGGTAACGTCTTACCCCGAGCTTCGCGGTTATACCGCTTATACACTATTGCATTCTCCCTTTCTACATACAACATGGCATCGATTTTCGTTAAAAGCTAAATCGAGAAACGATATTAAGCTTTCAGTCCAATCAAAAAACATACTTTGTACTTCTAAAAAAAAATATTTTCAACAAAAATATCCTTCGATTGATCGATCATGAACGATGTGCACCTCTTCAGCATTGTTCTGCATTAACTTGCTGCTTTTTTATCTGCATTTTGCTCACTATTCAAAAAAATTTCAACTACTGCAAAAATAATTATGAGACTCATCGTAATCATTGGTAAATCCAAAAGCGGTGCACGTCGCATTTTCTTAACTAAGCATTTTAACAACTGAAGCAACATCCGACAATAATAAGAATGGCATTATTTTCGAGAACGAGACGACGATTGCTGCTGTAAGAAAATAGTTGGAATTAAAAAATATGCTCAAAGCATCTGTTAGGAAAAGGTGTGAAACCCCCAATGAAATGACTCTTGTTCGAATGGTATAGTGGTGAGAGTAAGGGCTGCTGGCTACAGAAACCTTCATTTTTCATAACGGCAGGCGCCACTGAGGCGCTCCAACCGTCATACACACACCACTGAGATTCTGAGCACGCCCTCGCAGGCCTTCAACACCCAAATCCTTTTTCGTACGTGATGCAGGTCTATAGTTGCCAGCGCGATCCAAACGGGAGGAAGAGCCGTTGGAGGGAGAAGGTGTACCTACAACCCACGACTCTATACTACATCGTTTCTTTCTGGTCCTTCTTCTATACCAATTCTTCACTGGCACCGAGCCCTCCGATCCCGATGTAGCACTACCAGGACCTCACGAAGGTTCTCAACGTGAATATTTTTTACCTTGCTCCAAATATAATAGTATATTAAGATACGAGTGCGATAAAACTTTTTCTGACGAGGGTGAGTTTGCAGCACGAGCCGAAGCCGAGTGTTATAATAAAACGAGTTGAGAAAAAGTTTCTCGCACGAGTTGTAATTTTATTTAACTAGTGCGAGAAGTGCAATTTCTCGCACGCAAAGCGAAATGAAGCGTGTGAGAAGTAAGCACTTCTCGCACGGAGTTGCATAAGAAAAAATATATTTTTGGAATTCATATAATTAAGATTTTTGCTACTTGATACAACAAACAGATTTGGCCGACAGGAACAAGCGTTTGAAAAATGTTCTCCTGCACGGGATCAGTTTTTGGATGATATAAGTGGGTCATTTTTTTAAATTGACGAACGCACTCAAGGCCAATTTGTTTTGTGGAGATATATGATTTTTATTAGAATTCAGTATATTTTTTTATTCAAATGGGCCACGATAAAGGACAAATTTTGTGCACTTTGAAATCTTCGAATGTATGCAGTATTTCTAAGGAAGACAGGATTGAGAATAAACATTTGACCATTTGGAGGACTTTAATGTAGAATTTGAACCATTTTTCAGTGATTTAGAAGGTAGACGACAACGCCACATTATATTTGAGCAACGCTTTCTAAGGCAGGTTTATGACGCTCCAAAAGTCAACTTGAGAACCCACGGCGCTGGTAAGCGAGCAATCTCATAGCAGTCAGGACAGATTTGTAAATCTAATTTTTCATCTCGACCCCCTTTCGGCCCTTCTTCGCCAACGATGCTTTCTTTCCCCTCTTACTTTTTGACGTTAACGTGTTTCCTTCGCTATCACTCTTTTTATGCACTTCTCAAACGCTCTATTCTAGAGGATCCATCCAATGGCTCTTTGGGGAATTACGGCGCAAAAATTGGACTACGATTCAGGTAGATTTGATCTGATAATTGATAAAAGCACACAAATTTCTGAGGTTTAATTATTTAATGATACAACAACCCACGCAGAAAAAAAGTAGTGCAATAGTTATAATACAATACAAGACGGATGCTTATTTTTTTTTTTAAGAAAAGTATAATTTTTTTTTTTTTCAGATGCAACCACATTTTTCTCCGAATTTATATATATTGCTGATTTTTTAAAATTATTTGCTTAAGATGAGGGCGTGAAGTCTAAATAATTGCATTTAAAATTTTTATTTCATCCATATCCTAATATATATATATAAGAATTACCAATGAACTATATTATCGGTAGTCGATAAAGGCATTAGTTCCTTTTGACAGCGTTACGCATGCTTTTCAATGTAGTTCGTTGGTAATTTTTATATGCATTAGGATATGGACGATATCAAATTTCTAAATTCGACGATTTGGACCCAATCCCCTCTTCTCAAACTGAGTGATAATTTAATTCATTCACCATGAGGCTCTTCGAGGGTGAGAGTGAAGATTTTGTTGATTGACGTTTCCAGGTGGGATTATTACTGCTTGGTTGGCCAATTTCGTGAAAGGTTAGTTAACCCGTTGATTTTTTCAAACGGATGCGATGTTTTGGAGCGACGCGACGTTATGGGAGGCCCGGCGCTTCGGTGAGTGAAAATAAAAAATGAAAAATCTCAGCTGACTAGCAAAATAACGCAATGAAACAGCAGGCGCTTCGGATCGCCGAGCGCGGGCGAGAATTATGAATGTAAATAGATAGAAAAAAAATGCCCGGCAGGAGGAGTAAGATTTTTCAACGTTACGAAAAATCGAACGGCAAACAAGTGCGTGTAGTGTATATATACTATGCGTGCGGCTAAGAGTCTCGCAAAGTGCGTTCTTGTTTTCGGTGTAACCCGAAGCTAAGCGGCTTAAGAGATCAACCAGAACTCGTGCGCGGGAACGAAGCATAACCGCGAAAGTGTCTGAGAATTGTCTGGACTGGAGAGATCTGTCTTGTGCGTGAGACTAGCACGTGAGTTATGGGCGAGAGGGTCGCGGCTCGAAAGGCGAGAAGAAAAGACTGCAATTTACTTAGCTATGCACGTTGTACGTGATGCGGTGTATCGCTTGCAGCTACACTAATAATTAGGAACGAAATTACTCGAATCTTCATTCGCCTCAAACGATAACCGATTAGGAATAAGGTGATAAAAACACGGGTGGTGACACATGCTTTTTGTTGTCTTATCAACGATTGAGACCTGATAAACAATATTTTTCTTGTGATCGGTAATATCGCTGGATCATTTAATAAAATTCATAAATTGACGTCATGAGGCAAAGCAGGTGTTTTTTTGTTTATTTCAAAAGACATCGTTTTAAATGCGATTTAAAAATTCTAAGCATATTTGACGAATCCCATTGGAAATGTATCGGCAGTTTTCATCATATAGATGAAAAAACCCATTTTATCTGTACAAATTAAAGAAGCTAAAATGTTCCAAGCTGCTATTAACCATTTATTTTGAAACGATCTCAGAGAATCGAGTTATGTATGCTTTTTTTACAAATGACGAGTATGATTAATAAAAGGCTTTGAATGCTCCCGTTTTGTAATATTCAGAGTAAATACTTTAATAGGATTTTATTATCAAATTTTTACACCGCAACTGAGATCGCTAGTGTTATTTCCTTATAGGTAGTCGGTAAATGCTCACTTTTCGCTACAAGCGATCGCTATCGATTTAATCTCCGCAGAAAGAATCAGAAAAAAGAAATTGGTTCTCCATCCACACCGTTTTAAGTCCATAAACGATCGCACCCACCGTATTTCAGCGAAGCCGGAAACGTTATTTCACCTTGCGAAAGTACACAGTGTAAATCATTTTTTCACAAGGCATTTGAGACAAGATTCGGCCGCAGCATACGCCGTTCGATCCGCCCAGGCGTGTCGAAACTGTTCGAGACGATCATACAAGAAACAGTCTCTGTTGTTAGTCCAAACAGCGAGACAAGTCGAGTAGCGATACTCGACCGAGAAATGGACAAAACGAGCAAAATTGAGATTCCGTGGCACATAAAAAATGGAGAGCACGTTGAATCGAAGTGTCGGAAAATATATCGTGAAATGCGAGCGAAAGATCTCGAAAGTCGAAACCGGAGACCGGTAATCGCACGTTTGCGGCAATAATGGGCGTAAGATCGAGTACGATTTGAGAATGGAAGAATCGCGTTCGTATTAATGCCGAACGATCGCCGGCCGCTTGTGGGTATATGTGCGATCGACTTTCTTCACGTGCTGCCCCGGAACACGTTTCGCTCGAGCAACTCGTTACATTGCGCAACGAGGGGGCAATTACACGGCTCGATTTGCATTCTTTATCGAGTTTTACTTGCTCCGGTTCTGTATAGCTCTGGAATTGGTCTGAAAACAAGACGCGATCGACAAACTCGCCACGCGCCGTCCGCCCCAGCTTCGGGGATTCGATTTATCGAACTCGGTCGTCGCACGACTAGCGATTTCATCGACGAGAACGAATGTAACGCCCAGAGCGCAAAAGGCGACTCAGAGATATCATCGATAACTGGAGTCGAGATAGGAAGAGGGAAACGCGCTGCACTGAAACGGTTCTCGTATTGCTGCCGGTTTCGGATTCCCAGTCAAGACGTGTTGCGTGTAGGTCTCGCCGATCGGCAAGCCAGGTGCTGCCGATTCTGCTGCTAGCATGATTTTATCCACTTTTTCTGTCGCAATTATCGTTGCTTCTAGAATACGGCTCATGAGAATTCAGAAAGAGATTAAATGTGCAGTAGCAGTTTGATTACGAAAATAAAATGGGGTATTGTATCCAGAAACGTGCAATTATGAAGCCACAAAAGAGTATTCAGTAAACGAGGAGTCGACAGTTTTGAATGTTTCTGCAGTTATGGGGAGAATTTTCGAGGAATAACATCATAAAGATGTGAGAAAGATTGGCATACAAGTCGATATTTGTCATATACGAATGAGAAAATATGAAATAATGGAAAAGAACTTTGAGTGTGATAATTTTTGCCGTACTAAAATTTATGACAAAATAAAAATACTTGAATTAATGGTTGGCGAACCCTAGACGAAAGAAAGCTACGCTTTTTATGTAAACACAATATTTAAACGAATACGTTATAAAAAGGACAAGGCTGAAGAACTCCAGTCGATGGCCTATTGGCAATACAAGTATTGTAAAAAATATTAGATATAGTTTGAACCATCATGTACCGCGAAAAAAAAACATAATGTATTGTCAATAAACTATTTAACTACTACTTCTGAAAAGATATTCAGATGAAAGAATTCGGACTTGGCTCTTTTGAGTTTCGAACGGAGCTCATTTTGCCTCCTGTGCTACTCTATATTTTTTAATCGTTCATATGGATCGTTAATACTATTTACCCTGTAGTTTCTTTGTTACAGTTCAGCCACTTTGCCTTGAAAAGTATGGGAAACATCGACAGTCTGTCTGAGTAGCGATATCACAGTTAGAGTTGATGGTCCTAATTCGAGATCAAGTCCTAGTTTCACAGCCACTGTGTGTAGTTATGTAGGTGCTATACCTTGAGGATTGAGAACGGCAGAGTGCCGGAATATTTTTCGATTGCCACACTAGGTATAGAGATTATTCTTATATTCTTCTCTCCATCTAGTTGTGGAGTCGAGATAATGACCTACCAGCTCGTTTCAGTGAATAATTCATGTCAGGAAAAATTCTCTCTGGATCGTTAAGCATATCTTCATAACGTTGATGCTCATAATAAGTGCATGTGCGAAAAAAAGAATGAATCTTCAAGTTTTGCGATTATTTGAAGATTGCAAAATAGTTTTTCCGATTCTGCACACAATTGATCGAGGATTGCAGTTGGTTAGGGAAAAAAAGTACTCTTAAGCTACTAGGAGTGCATCGCTACAGTTTACCCGATTTTATTCGGTATATCGTGTGCTTCTGATGCATCAACATCAGCAATAACCGGCCACGTTGGTGGCAATGAGGCACCCGCGCTTTCCACGGAAGCGAGCGCGTAATTAAGACAATTAAGTTACTCACTATAAATCACACCGTGCTCATCTACTCACTAGATATCGGGATCGAGGATCTACACGCGTTCCGGCGAACGATCGCGCGCTCGATGCCAGTCCTGATTTATGGTTAATCGTACTATATTTTTTTCCGTTTTTTCTCCACTTCTTTCACGATCTACATATATCCGTAACTCAATCTCTCCACTTTGCATTTATTTCAGATGAGAATCCAACCATTATGACATTGATGCATTGCGAAAAATGTGTTGAAAGTAAATTTGAATACATAAACACATGAATATTAATATACTAATATACGGATACACTTCGATCCTCTCAATGTCCCAAAAAATGGAAACCAATTCAAATATTTTCCTTGCTACAATAAAAAAAATGATGAATCGGGTACATTTACATTATTTGATGCAATGTGGGCATTTTTATTTAATAACAAGACACACAATTCGTTCAGCAAATTTAAGAAAAAAATTCATGGTAATTGTTGGACTTTAAATCTAACTTTAAAAAAAATGTTAGATTCTCTTGTTCATACTTTTTTCTGTTGTTTTTTTTTTGCCTACGAACCATTAATGGTCTTTATCACTAACATCATAAGATCGACACATTTTTTAAGTGCACATCAAATATTGAACTCGGGAAAAAGTGGACTAGATTTTAATCAGAGATAGCTGCGAAGTGATAGACACTCTGGTATACATAGAAACGAAATCTAGAGAACGATATAGATGGTAGAAAAGGAGAACGATAACGGAGTCGAGAGCCACCATAAATTGTCAATTTCGAAGTCAATTTGCCCGGGCTTACCAATCGGCTGCCGGTTAATTTCAAGGTGAATTGTGTCCAATATGGGTATATTATTAATGGCATGACGAGGGATAGGGTGCAGCGCAGTGTGTGCCGCGCACACGGAGGGTTGCAACCCCGTTTTCGCGCATTGCCTAAATCTATCGCTCCGGGCAAGCGAGCCAACATGGCATACGAACGTATGTAGCTCTATTAGTATAGGTATACACATGTATGTTTGAGTGTACGACCTGCACTGGTTACTCGGGATTAATGCGCTTGCTACTCTAATATGTACGAAAAGAAGGAATCGATAAAAGTAGCCATAATCTGGTTGTTACAACGCGACCTTTCTATATATCGAAAGTACAACAACATTTTAACAGACATTATTAATATTTAATTATGTTTAATGAATGGATGTTATCATAATTCTTCAATAATTTTCACAAGAAGTTAACATACTGTTGATAATAAAAACAATTTTCAGTATTTTTTAACTTATCCATATTATTGTTCGTTCCATAAATAATAAAATCATTGAATTCTTTAAATATCCTGCAATTTTTGTAAGGTAAATCATAATTTCATGACAAATGCACGAAAAAAAAACAAATCCCGCAAAAATGGTAGGGAGTCATTATTTGTATCACTATCCATTTTTAGATGACAGTTTAGAATTGATCTATAAATTATGACTCTTTGAATGATGGTAGAAACTTTTTAATTTTTCTATTTGAAAAAATTTCTTTTTTACTGATGATGCAAAAATAGTGGTATGAGCAAAGAAATATCTCAAAGTGTAATGTACTAAGACGGCTAAAAATTTAATTGCATTCTTGCATGAAATACTCATATTTATTTGACACTTATTGCCATTGCAATAATTAATCAGTGACTCAATCCTGTGGACTTTTCACATGGATCTTGAAAATACTGCGATGACTCTGGCGCTGATAGCGCCTGTGGGTATTTTTGAATGTTTGCAAGGAAGCCTGCTGACTGCGCATCCTCTTTATACATATGAGAGCTGCCGCGAAATAGACACAAGAGTTGACTGTTCGAACCGCTGCGTGCGCGGTGAGCGTTGTGTCCAAGATAGACGTGCTGCGTTATCTAATAAATTATGAGGGGCTTTCTCGGTCTTATCTCGTGACATCCTGGCTACCGACTTGCGTCGTGCAAATATGCACTCCATTGAAATATTCCGGAAAAGGTGTGAGAAACACAAGCGACGACAGAACAGGTGAAGCGAAGAAAGAGAGAGATTCCATTATAAGGGCAGGACGTATGCAAGTGACTACATAGTATATGCATACGGAAAGCGACTACCGGGGGATAAAATTTAACCTTACATATACTCGTGGTTATAGCAAACTCTGAAGGAAAAAAAAGTTAACCCATAGGAAAAAATTCTCTCGAAACGGCATTAAACTTTTTTATGTCCGTCGTGAACTCACATTGTCATGAATTTTTTTATCTATAAGAATTCGTTTCCATGGCTCGTTAAACTCCAAAATCCCATCGCCCTTCGGGTGCACAACCGAATCGGAATCGCGAACGAAACGAACAGAAAAAAATGTCCACCTAGCAGAATCATGGGTCATAGAATCGAACCCTAGGATTTTGTGTAAAATAAGATCATCACGAAATCCTGTAGAACGTATTGAATAACGTAAGCGGGTGCAGTCCAGCATCAAGTTGTGCAAAATCTCACACTTTATAGAAAGAAAAGAAGAAGAAAATATTAATCATCACGGAACCCGAGTTGAAATTTAGACCGTCCACATTTACAGACATCCTACGGGTCATGAACATGAGGAATTGCATTTTAATGCTGGTTTCACAATTCGAACGATAATTTAATTAATTTGAAATAAAGGGTAACCTTTAGTAAAGGGTAAACGGTAAACGGTAAAGGGTAAAATAAACGAATACTGTAATTTGATAATTAAATAGTATTTTTCATTAAATAATTAAGTAATCATGTGAACAAACTGCTGCGCTAACTATAATAGAAAAAATTTATTGCACTACTAAAAAGTATTCGATAATAATCTGGTAAAATTTTAGAACGATGAACAGCAGCGTTTATGAGTAAGAAATGGTACCGTGTTGATATAACACATGACGAAATATTCCTGCGTCAATTGATTTACTTTTTTTTTGTTCCAGAATAAATGGTTTTTTTAATTTCGCCATCTGTGCTTATACACATATGCATGCATCCCAAAAGTTTCTGTCCTAAAGCGAGCAGCGCAAGCTCTACATAGATTAGTAAAACAGGTAACTAAACAGTGGGACAGTTAAGAAAACCGGCTTCGTCGACGTTTTTAAACAATAAAACACGACCACAAATTATATTTAAAAACTTTTTTTTTACGTGCTTCTCAATACCATGGCCAGCAAAGGTAATTTAAAATACGTGGCCAAAGACATAATCATCTGAAATGATGTCTTTGGCTGAATTTATGTCTTTCTGAAATTATATCTGTGTAATCTGTCACACAGATATTTTGTAAGTAATTTTGGAGTGTGTTATCTCAACTTTATGTTATTTTGAAGTGTCTTATATTCAGATCGAGTTATTTTGACATGCCGCCGAAAAAATCGCATTACGATTATGGGAGTGACTGACGATTTCCCCGTATTTACGTCATAACAGCTAACAAAATGCTACCACGTACTGAACACACTATGTATAGTCCGGGTGGGAGTCAAAATAGCGAATGGCTAAACTAGCGAATTTAGAAATAAGGAACGTCTAAATGTAGAATGTCCATAATTATGGAATTCGCTTTTTTAGCCATTCGCCATTTTTATCATTCGCTATTTTGAATGCATTTCAATAAGATGGAGATGAAAATAGAGAATGGCTGAAATAGCGAATTTCATAATGATCACGATTCTAGATTCAGACGTTCCTGATTTCAAAATTCGCTATTTAAACCATTTACTATTTCTGACATTCGCTATTTTGACCCCTACCCCAATTGAAAACTCTTAGTCGTCCTCGCTCGGGAACTGAATACGCAGCTGTCTTACTCGCACACCGCGCGCCTCCTGTTCGCCCCGCTGGCTCAACCCGCAGGTCCAGGCCTCACAACAACCTTAACTGAGAGCCTCTGCACGAACGGGCAAGTGCGTCGAACGGCAGAGGGGTTGTTCTGCACTCGAATTATCATCTCTTCGTCGTTCTGTCCCATTGAGTGTCAAGAGAGAAAGCGAGAGAGAGAGTTTGAGAGGGAAGGGGAGAGGGAGAGAGTGGTTCGAGTCTCCTGTCTGTGCCCACGTCCCCTCGCGCAGTCTCGTAAAGCTTCGTCGCATGCAATTCCCGTCATAACAACGACTTCAATTTTCGTCAAAAGTCTTTCGGCGCTGTTAGGTAGTAGTATGGCAAGCCGTCGTTTCCCCGCTAGCCGAGCAAACACCCTGGACTACTGGTGTTTCCGGCCCCTTCGATTTCCCGCTTTATAAACTCGATTGCCGCACGCGGAAATCCGAGGTCGCTTTAGCTTTCTCGCTTCCCTCATCTTTTTATTTTTCTTCTTTCCTTTTCTCTTGCTGCTCTTGCCTTGCACGATATTTTCCAAATTATAAATTTTTACGAGGACCCAACGTTCTCCGTCACACTTCTTGCCCCTTTACGCGCTCGCCACTTCGCCATTGACTTGGTCTGACGCCGTTTGCGATTGGATTTGTTCCGATTTCACACACGCACTGAGCGTGAAGGTCCCGATCATCGTACGGAGCTTGAGTCCACCCCTTAACACACAGAAATAGGGGCTCAACCCTGATAGCCTTCGCGTTCGTTCTGTGTGGAAAAACTGGAAATGCTACGCGAGCGATTGACCGTCCAACTTGATTTTCCATGGACTCAACGAAAGTCGATCAAATTCTATGAGACAAAACGAAATAAAATTTTACCCTGTCACTGAAACGGTGATTCTGGTGGAATTGGATTCTGAAAGAAATCTATCTGAATAACGTTCGTTTCTTTCACTGTTTGTCCAGTCATACGGAAAACCAGCGCGTATACCAAAAAAAAAATTATATTATGGGGGTACTATGAAAATCACGATCCAAAAAATATCTTAAAAATGTATTCAAGTACTTTCCGTGTATAAAACAATTATAATCCGCATGTACCTCATTCGGCCTTATGATCGAACAAAAATAAATCCAATAAGCAAATCCGTAACAAATGTATATGACGTACATATTATTGGTGCATTCATAAGACTAACATCAAGGACATCAACAGAATACAATACAAAAATGTAACTTTTGTCAGGTTGAAATCAACACTTCATTTAGGTGAATGAAGAGACAACTATTTATTTCAACTTTACGCGATAATGATTTTATAATATCGGGAACTATCAAATAATTGCCATAACTATAAAAAAAAATCCCGCACAATTAGAATAAATGGTTCATAGGTCGCAAAACTACCACAATTTTTCTGAGTGTAACGAGTAAAAAAAATTAAACAACCAAAAAAGATAATAAGATGTTTAATGAAAGAAGAGCAAAGCTTCTGAGCATTTTGACCCGTTGGACCAGCACGAGCGCATTATAAAAAAGCACCGCTCGCTCTCCCCTTCGGCAATGCGCCGGAAAAGAATATTTTCTAATAACCACAATGTAAAGTTGGGGTGCGTTACACAAAAGAAATCTTTCGATGTGCTTTCTCTCTCTTCCTCTTTTTCTGCAGATGCCGAGCGAAGGAAGGAAAAAAGAAGCATCCACCAAAACGCGTGGCGTGCACCATCGTACCACGGACTTATCTTAGTAATATTGGATTAAAACTTATGCCTCTCTCGGTCGCAATATGTTATTTTTATTGCTTGTGGCTTTGCATAATATTCCCCATTGGGATGGAGGGCTGGAGGCTGCTTCAGGGCTGCGGCAATGTCTAACGGGGCTAATTTTAATTTTTATGCCGCCTCAACTCACTTTCTCCCTTTTGCTCGATTCGAAAGAGGGGCGGGGGATTACGATTTCATCGTGTATTACGCCGTATCACACTGCGCGCTTGGCTTATTTATTTATGCTGCGGGTTGTAACAGCGTTCTACACTCATCCCGAGGAAATTTACTGAGCGTATACGAAGATGGAAATTTTCTTTTCGTCCGACTCCGAATAATAAACATCGTTGCCACCCGCTGTCTTTTTTCTCACGAAGCATTTTGGCTTCCCACGATTAAGAGACGTGCGTGCGACGATCAGGACTTTTTCTACCTCTTCATCGTTAAGGATTTATTATTTTCCAACGAAACATTTGTGGTGGAGGTGGCTATATTTTTTATTTCGACCCTTGCACGAGGTGAGTCTCCAAGTCTCTTCTACTTCCTCGTTTCAATTTCATGGACCCTCCGGTGAGCGCAAAACATCTCCATTAACGCGGGACGCACGTGTATATCCGATTCTCGCTGACCACAGCAAAATCTCCCTCTGCTCATAGGAGCATCGATGTACAGACCACACGCAATAGGCACGTTGCTAGGCCGAGAGAAAGTATAGTGATCGAGATACGTGGATGTATCAAGTAAAATATAATTGAAAAGTGTGGTCCTGACTGCCAGATCACACGGGGTTTCGGTGTTAAACCCTTGGCGTGGGCCATATGCAGTACATCATCGCTTCGTGACCGCAGGAGGTCACGGAGAAAAAGAGAAAATTTATAGCTTCAATAGCAGTATTAGAGTCAATAACAAAAATTTCTTCTTAGGAAAAGGAATTGTTTTTTGGACGTTAATGATGAAAGATCTTGATCAAAAATGTGGGGAAAAAATGTTATTGCACCAGATGACGATTCTTGGGGAATTGGACTTGATGATTTGTCAGAATGCAGTATAATTCATGTAGCTTTCAAATTATCTTTGATTACATTGTTTTGTTTAGTTTTTTGGAGATCTAAAAAAAATGGTTTCGAATTTGTATACAATATAGATCCACGTTCAAATTATTGGTATATTTATTTAAAAATGAGATGTTAATGAGAAAAAAAAAGTTTCATCGAACTCGATATCAAATTTGTATTTAAAATTCGATAAAAACCATTTAGTGTAATTATTTAAAATAACCGTTAGTTATGATTGTTATGGCTAAAATAGCAAAAAAAATCATGTCCATTAGTAAGGGATTTAGTTGACCCATGTCAATAAACACATGTATACTTTTCAATTGTGTAGACCGAATTTTTAAAAAAAATTTGGTACTCGTTTGAATAGTTATTATATAACATTTGTGTGTACATTTATGTGACAGGGAATGGGATTGTTGCGAAAGATCGAAAAATATTTACTCAAGCCTGATTACGAAACGGTACCTTTTTGTATTTATACTATAGAAGAAAAAAATCTGCTCCCTCGTCTTATCGAGCAAAAGATTGGTATTCATTGTAATTCGGCCTGGTAATGCCTGTATTGACACGACCTGCTACAAACATACTGAGGAATAACAGAACAGAACGAGGAAGAAGGGCGCGTTACCACCTCGTAATCCTGGCAATCTCACGAATTTGGCCCAGTCACGAGATTCGCGTAATCCTGCCAATTTGGGACGCGAGGATGCGAGAGAAAGATTATCCCCTCAAGGAGACGAGGAATTTGTTCTGCTATTGCTGCTGCTCGGGTCGCCTATTGAACCTCTTTCAGACAAATGTCGCTAATACTCTCGATTGCGAAACTTTGATTCGTCTCTGGTTTCGATCAGTGGATCAACGCACTTAGTCGTCAACTAATAGATAGACAAGAAAAGTTTGAATATAAACTTCATTTGCATATGAAAATTCATAACGATTATTTTAGTAACAATGAATGAAAAGTTTGATTTATGTTCACTTCGTGTTAAGGAATAAAAAAACAAATAAAATAATGCCTTGTTTGTGTTAGTTGCCAATGAGAAAAAGTGATTCCATAAACGATAAGAAAATTCGGTATAGTCTGTATAACGCATAGAAAATATATGTTATTGTATTTCATAATTTGTGTGAAAATCGAACATATATGACGAAAATACTTTTTCACATCAATTCGAATATTTCCACATAATCTTTCGAAACTTAAGTTAAACAACTTTTTACATATCTCAGATGACACGTAGAATGGGTAGAAAGACAATTCAAGGGTTGATTAACCGTGAAATAAACTTTTTGCAAGTTGGGTTTAATAGCACAGTAACTTCAGCTCGTATTTGATTGGTTGACCATGGGACAACACATTATTCCCGCACAATTTGGTTATCAATGCGATGACACAAATAAAAGCTCAAAACAAGAGAAGCGGAAATAGAAGAAAAAATTATATGTCTAAGTATTGACGGTATTTTTTCTCTCGTGCAACTGCCAAAAACGGGGATGTTTTCGTATTGGGTTTGCGTTCTTGTGCAAAAATAATCAAGCAATTATAAGAGGCGCCCGGAACAATGCCGAAACAGCGAGAGACTCCTGCGGGACCATTAATCAAATTCACAAAAGCCCGGAGACCATCCAGGACAGCAATGAGCAGTGTTGTAAAACGTGTAGAGAAGAGACAAAAGCTATGCTGGTTATATTGAGACGACGAAGCTACGGAAGATGCCGACAAATCCTAACAACCAGGAACGAAAACTGGTTTTAAGTAGGTGGTGAAGCTCGAGACGAGAATATATGTAAGCATACAGGTATGCAATACATATATATATACACAAACTCTAGTTTGAAGAATGACAGACGATTTAACGATTGAAATGCTCGCGAGAAACAGAAACGGAAATTTGATACTAATCCTAGGATGCTTCAATGCATCTTGTTCGACCACACACATTTCTGTGCCATCGTTGAATAACAACAATGAGTTCATTCTGCTTTTGAAGCAGTATTACGGTGCTCGTAATTATGATGTAATTTACTGTAAATTATATTTTTGTATCGTTAAATAAAGTGTCAACGATATGATTTCATCGTTTTTCAATATTTATAAATGTTTCTGGGTTACTTTAACTACATTCTGACTTAAAATTGTTAACGTGGTTGATTTTTACTGACTGTTTCTTGATTTTCTACACATAACTATCAATTGACCGTTCGAATATTTTTTTCACATTTGCATACGATTATTCATAAATACAATAAATATGAGTTATTTTTACTTAAAAATACATCAAGATGCATAGAATTTTGGTAGTCTGAAGATATAGCTATTTTTCAAGACATCTTCTTTAAATCTCTACCCAAGAATTCGATAAGCAGTAGTATTTTATTGAGAATGCAGTTTGTACTTCAGTTTAATAATTGATGATAATAATATAGAATGGAATAAAATCATCAAAATAAAAAACGATGCTTGTTCTTGTTAATAAAAAAATCGGCTTTAAATAAGGATTTTGAAAATAATTTATCCGTAAGTTCAGTAACTCGTCTAATAAAGGCTGAATATTTTGCCTATATATTTGCCAGGCCTGTCACGATTCCTCTAAACACAATAATATTCTCGGCCTCTGAATTGCTTGACACTTGTGAATTTAGAATGTGACATAGAGCTTCGACGGTGGTCAATCGATGTCAAAGGAAAAAGGAGTATAAATAATATTTCCGAGTATGCAGTGTTTCTCATTTCAATATTTTCGCGATAAATCCATGGCGGTCGTTTTACGACTGTTGGAATAAATAATAAAGTGTACACGCGCGGTTTGCGACTACCTGCAGGGAGAATTCGTGTGCCCTTGCTCGCTCCTTCTTTTTTCTCATCTGTGACACGCTTTTACGAGCCACGGGAACGCGATGTCCGAGTGTCGGATCGAAATAATAAAAGGGTTCTCGCTGCAGAGATGGGGTGGGGAGAAAGGGGTGAGGGGGTCGAGGCAAACCGATGCATAAACTGAGGACAACTTATGGGACTGACCTGTGCTCGTGCGCTCGCCTCGTTGGCCGAGAGAATTGCAAAGAGTCTCTTCACCCGTGCGCGATATTATATTCGGTCGCTTTATTAAGTCGTTAAATGTGAAATTCTCCGCTGTACGAGAGAACATACTGTTTTACATTCTTTTAAATGAAATTGGCGTAAAAAGTCATGGCTACAAGAATTCTTTCATACTCAGTGAAACTCTGATAAATCTGACAGATACTAAATGGCAAACTAGTGATTGTTACACCATTAGACTAGTTTGTAATGATATTCAGTTTTGTAATTTATTTAATGTTACCACAGAATATTCAAAGACCAGTTTTTCCCTTAAATAATTCTCAGGGTGATTTTATTTAATGAAAG
The DNA here is from genome assembly GCA_949699805.1 of Tromatobia lineatoria. NCBI lineage: Eukaryota > Metazoa > Arthropoda > Insecta > Hymenoptera > Ichneumonidae > Tromatobia > Tromatobia lineatoria. The sequence continues at coordinate 12,721,208 of OX453041.1, read as the reverse complement.
ATTTCCCCGAAAATAATCAAATATACAAGTCTACTTCTGCCAGACTTATTTTATACTGCATGGAAATATTTAATTTCGATCTGCAAATCAGTGCGATAATAAAACGTGAAATTTATATAATATAAAACAGAATTCACAATAAACAATACGACAACAATTGGTAAATTAATATTGATATGACGCGGCATAATTCGTAACGATGCGCTAATACAATCATAATTATTAAAAAACAATTGACTACAAAAAATATGCAGCATAGGTTCAACCACTAGAATTATTATAGTCCCATACACTAATCAAACGCTACAAGTAATTCGACAACATCACGATAAGAGCTGTCAATGCTTATATTTAAAAAATCGCGTGGATTCACGATCAATGGGTGTTACTTAATAGTATAAAAGACCACCGAAATTCTTCAAACATGCAATAAAATTCTTTCCATGAAGCTGCCCATAATTTTAATTCAACGAAGATCCGATTATCTCATCAGCGTTAAGATTTTGTTCAAGCCTTTTCCAATACGATTCATTGACCCAAATACTGAAATTACGAGGTATAATAATAATAATTGTATAATTATGATAGATATGGCAGGGTTCATTAACGAATCAAATAACGAACGAAGCTCCCGGATCAATATTTCTGTTTTACGTTCATTATTGTCGGAATAATATTATACATATAATGTAAAAGTACTAAATATGATATATAGTATATATTTCGCTTGGGTCTTGTGCGTCGCTGTCTACCGCGCTAAACGAAATAATTAATAACGTAATTAAGTTGGAGGCTATAACTCAAAGGAGTGGTGTCGCCGCGGGAGAAATAATTAGGGAATTATTTTGTTTCAAAGCGAGCAAAAGAGTAAGCGGCTGCGTTTGGTATATATAGGAAACGGGAGATCCCATCGAAAGAGTCAAGCTTGCGGAGGGCTTCAACGACGACGACGATGACGCGGACGATGAGGAGAAAGAAAACTGAGAACGAGCGTTCCCTGCGTTAAATTGTAATTAAATATCAAACGTTCGCAATTACGTTGGCACACCTGCCCTCTTTTTAGGTTCGCGAAACTACCGGTACTCATAATGCTACTGCTGCTACGTGGCCAAAACACCTTTCTTCTTGGATGAATTCGTTCTTCTGGCGGTTACTCGCTCGTATTTATGATAGCGGGACGGGTTCTTGCAGATATCTCATCTTTCGATGGCCCTCCAGTCCAATTGCTGATTGCAAAACGATGAATGATAGCGATTGGCGAAAGGCGTCGCAAAGAACGATATGAGCCACTTCTTCCACAAATGATTCAAATCTTGATATCCCATATCGAGAAAATTTGTTAAACGTCACAACCAATTCCAGCATAAATATTTAGTATTAAATTAATCTGTTGCGTTTACCAATGTATTTTGTTGCTCTTATTAGCAAATAAATGGTTAGTCATTGCAACTCAAATACGATGGGTATTAATATAAACCAATGTTTAATGAGTGGTTATTGCAATCAGTAACAAATCCGTTTAACTTGCCACTCAATTGCTGTACAAATCTTATCAGTTCTTCGGTGAAACTACAAATCAGTCGGGACTCTACCGCTGATTAGTTGGGCCGGAATAACAGTTGTTAAAAAAACTAATCAATTAAAACCATCAATTATCCGTTATGCACAATTCATTAATTAGGTGATTCGATTAATTATTCGAGAAGTGTCGAACAAGCTTCTTGATACAACAATCTTGAAATTACATTTGGAAAGTACTCTTGTTATCATTTATAATTCAATGATACAGATAATTCAAAGAAATCGATTTGTCAAGTTATTTGACAAAATATTTACCATCAATAAAAATTCAACGCACAAATATTTCATAAAGTGCTTCCAACTGTTAATTGCCTCTGTCTCAGCCCGACTCAGTGTTGCGTGCTCCTCATTTACATCGTCTTGAATATGCACACTGTTATTGTATAAGCGTAAAGTGGAAATGCACGTATGCGGACGACCGAGCTCCGTCCAATGGCGAACCGCTAATTGCTCGCTCTCCATACGTATGTTCTTAAATATGATTTCCTGTACAGCTAAAAAGCCATATCTATGTACCTTCGCTCAGACAGTTTCTTCTGCTTCTTACTTCGACCTGCGAATTCATTACTGAAATGGCCACGACCATGTTCCTGATTGCAACAGAGTTACTCAGGAGTCCAGTCCCTCTTAAAGAGCTGCCTGCTCTCATGCTCAACGAATCAATCAGAAAGCACGTGAAAAAGTGGAATACGACTGAGCGGAGGAAGGATGGCGATGATGAAGACACGTCCGTTCCGATCATTCGCCACAGACAAGCGGACCTTCAACTTGTTGAGCTACCAGTTGACCTGGGACCCATAGAATGGTAGAACTCCGGCTTCTGAAAGCCCTGCCCGAGGAACTTGATGATTTACGACGTTTCCGTTCGCGCGCGTTCAACGGCAGCATCGCCGGGGCGTGATTCAAAGCGGAACGCACGACGTCCACGTGCGTGCTCTGACTTGGCGCAACACGCGCGTGTTAACTTGTCCGTAACGTACCACTATACCGTACCATACACACTATACACTGCGCCAAACTCATGGTCCACAGAATGGAGCTCCATGCGAGGAAGACAGAATGGGTGAACAGTACGCGTGGACGTTGTCGGTTTGCGGTTGACCCGTGGTCGACGGGTCCGCGCTCCGATACCTCTGTGGTCGCAAGAACATGCCGACGTTATACTCCACTACGGACAACCAGGCCACACCACAAATCCTCCACCGACAAACAATACTATGTCCAAGCATGCGGGGGATCTAAGAAACCGGCCGGTCACTACGGAACGCGGAATATATTGCCTGATGTGTGGACTAATGCTAATAATATCAGGAAAATTATTGCGTTGAGATACAATGAATTGACAATGTTCCATAGATCTTATCGCTTATTGCTTGGGACTCGAGTGAAACGTAAGCTGATGCTAAAAAGAACGTTTACTGTTCTTGCGGTTGTGCGGGAAATAAAATTAATTAATCATTGAACAAAATAATGGTTATGTTGAATTAAATGAAAAATTTCTATAGTTACTGTTGATTGGGGCAATTGTGTATTTAGGTGTAAACATTATATACGAATAGAAATCTTTGGTTGTGACAACTACGTTTTTAATTTGCTGTACACAATCTCTCAAAAATTAGTTGCCTTAACCATATCGAATAGTAACCTCAACTATTTACGATTAGGCCTCGCGAGATTAGTGAGGTTAACCAATCCAATCGTTGCGACTGCCACTCGAATTACTGGGACTACCATTTGAATCGTCTTTATTACCATTCGAAATGGTGGCACTATCATTTGAGTTGTAAGGGCAATATGATACTCGATTGGTTGTGTCAACTCATTTTTTGTTTATGGTAACTAATCTTTGCTTTTCGTGTAGATAAATATTGTCTGTAGTAAATGCTAATTATATTTGTAAAACGGTTCAAGATTATCCAACTATCATTTGAAATAAATACAGATCGCGAATTCTTTAGCTTTGTCACTTCACTTCTTTTATAGTAATTTATTGTATGTTAGAGAATTTCTGTCTTTGTTACAGCGGGAAATGTTTAGCTCACTTTTTATCGATTCTGATCGTTTGTGGTATGTAGTCACGCAAATTATCGTTGGATTGAATCGCTTTCGATTCAACACATTCCAATAGAGTTTGTTCTGGACTTCGTACTGGTTCGGATCTACGCTTCGTTAGAGACGCAGTTGACAAGTTCGCTAGAGTTTATTCCAGTGGAACCGGATCGATTCACTTTCCAAGTGTAGAACGATTGCTGGCAACTCGCTTGCGCGCTCATCATCGCCGTTTCACACCCTTCGCCATGAGCATTCGGGACGAATCAGTGCCTCGATTCGTCATTCGACAACGACAGCGGCACAGTCTCTCATTCTCAATATATATCTGTTGGAATGATCTTCACGCTCTCGACATCGTCGACAGCACATGTCGGGATTCCTTCTCACACCTCGCGTCTCTCTCTCTCTCTCTCTCTCTCGCCCATTAAACTCTCACACACGCGTTGCAATCCATGGTGTGTCTTCTCGAATCGCACGAAACTCAAGAACGTGTGCCACGTGATAGTCAGCAAACCCGAAGGCTAAACAAACGCCAATCTTCAAGATTTTGCATACCACACACGAATGCATTTAATTATAACGACTCAACATCGTTCACTCAGAACCTTCAAGTGTTATTATCTTTTTTGCTGGATAATTTTCACATTTGCTCATTGTTTTGCGCGTCTCAGCTCGTCAGTGGAATTTCATTACTCATTCATTACCCTAGCATGAACATAGGTGCTAGCTACGTGTTCTCCGAGAAGAGAAAATCTGACAACCATTTGGTGACAAGTGTTTATATAATTTACTAATGTTTGCGTCGAATTCAATTTAATCACAGTACCAATAAAGTTATTACCGTAAGTGTGGTTTTTTTTTCGCAATAGTAGTAGTGAATAAAAACTCGAAAATGACGACCTATACTCACAATCAATAATTGCTGACACCTGAGATAAATACCCCACGTACACTTTCATCAAACTGCACGAAACGATCTTATCTGTACAACTCAACGTTTTTTTGTTACATCTCCAGTTGAAAAGTCGACAAAGCTGATGCTGAATTATTGATATTTACATCACTGTCCAATTGTAAAGACAAATAGGAATGTAGTACTTGACATACGTTCGAGAAACACGATAATTATGCGATACACATGGGATGAGGCATTGTTTGTACAGATATCCGTGCACCTTTATGAAGGGCAAGGGGAGCCCAGAGACGCTTTATCTTAATGCCAAAATCAAATCAGCTCGCATGGAATTAGAGATGGCATTACGTTGGCTATCGGCGCATATGCACCCCATGCGTCGGCTGCTGCACCCGCGTCCTACTCGTACTCGGCGTGTTCGGCCCTCGTGAGCCCTCCGCAGGAGCAGAAGCAAGAGCAACAGCGGCGGCAGGCTCTCTCGTCACAATACAGGCGCGCGCGCGCGCTCGCGCGGAGAAGGGCGAGAACAATGCAACGATGGGGAAACACGAGAACGCGCATATCGGATGATATTACCGGGACCCTCTTTCCTGTACAAACGGCGGGTTGTGCCTGCCGCCGCGCCTCTCCCACTCACTCCCTATAACTATATACGTCCAGTGTTATTCGTGCGTGAGCTTTGGAATGTATATACATATCCTATAATACGTGTGTACGCGAAAACAGTACTCGATGACAGCCAAATTCGCGTATGTCCCGCCGTACATCCCCTCGCGGCGTTGCCCTCATTCCCAACTACGTATTCGAGAACCCACGCATTTCAGTGCGTACTGTACCTATACATGATTCACCGGTTTTCTCGATCGTCAGCCCTGATTTTCGATTACCCACTTCATTGTTTTCCAAACCAGACTCGTATGATTGATAGACCAATGGAATTTAACCCTTTTCAGTGATTATTTCCATTATCCCAAGGACATCGGAAAAGTTTTCACGCACACTCGCTTTCTGGATTCTGCAACATGCAGAAGCTGATTCTTTAATTCAAATTGTGGTTACGTACTGTAATCGGTCGACCGAACAACTTGTCTGCAGCCTTTAACTGTATAGCAAATTAACTGGTAATCTCAACTGATGAATAAGAATAATAACGGTCTCCTTGATTTATCTGCTTGATGAATCAAGGAAACCGTTTCTATGAATCAATGAAAACTTTTATTTAAAACAATGAAACTGTTCCTTTACTATATGACCACTAAGTGAATGTTTCTTTACAGGCAATAAAATATTCTCTTCGAAATTTGAATGTACTATTCGATTAAAATCAGGAAAATATTTTGTTGATATTAATGAAAACGTAGTCAACCCATTCATTTCTTCGGCGTCAATAAAATCTTTTCTCTTGGTGTACGAAATATCGAACGCAACCAATTGATAGGTCCAAGTAAATGCTACATCTAACTGAATAATTGGCTCCGCGCTTTTGCAAGCCAGATTTCTATGATTGACAGATCAATGGAATTTGAGCTTTCTCATTGATTATTTCCTTATCCCAAAGACATCGGAAAGGTTTTTACACACGCTCGCTCGGTAGAATCTTTAACATACCAAAACTCATTTTCAATCCTTTTGTGTCTAAAAAGTATAATTCGTTGGTCGGCAAAGCAATTGGTTGACAGCCACAAGCTGAATAATATACCGAACGAACTGGTAATCCCAACCGTAGGATAAGACCAACTGAATATTGAGCCCAAGTAAATAACTGACCCAGGCGATTGATTAGAAACAAAAAACTAAAGTTGTTTGTGAGCTCTATCGGACGGTGGACACACGTATCAAGCTGTAGATCCAACTAATTTATAAATTAGAGACGAATCAGAACATTTTTCATCTTTCCTTTAACCATTGAGTTGGTTGTTAAGAATTTTTCTCCAAGCGCATGTTGCTATTCATAGGCTGTTGGAAGCTGACATTGGATTATTTTTCCGCTCGAGCATATCGTGACCAAGCCGTAAAGACAATGATCGACGTTGCGAACGATTCTGCTCGCGATTACGGATTTATATTTTTCGGTTCGCTGACTCGATTCTTGATTCGGATGCAATCGAGCGGAAGATCGCGGCGGCAGAAGCTGTAAGAGAAGAAGTCGTATGATTCCTGAACCGGACTGTACAGCTCTGTGGGTCCTCTCCAGAGGACTCGACGCCGCCGCCGGCTTGTCTCCTTTTTTTATCCCGCGTCGCTTCCTTATAAACTAATTTCCTACCGCCCCGGAGAATCCCGAGTGCACGACGCCCGCTTCAGCTACCCTACATCTCGCTCACTTTTTCCAGGGTCCTTTTCTCGCTCGCTCGCCCGCTTCACTACGACCTATACCCGCGAACCCCCCCGCGAACAATTGAATTCTCTCTTTCCATTTACCTATCCGTTTGTATCAACATTTACATTTATATTTGAATAATGGGAAAATAAAGAGGCCGTGAGAGTGCCCAGGATGGGAGTAGAGACAGAGACAAAAAGATACTACGGTGCTACATGCTTTTCAGCACAACCAAGCCAACAGCACACTTTCGCATTAGAGTTTCAACTCACTCGCGCGCCGGTACTACATTTTTAAGCGTTCGTTTTCGAGCCCGCGGGGGTTCGCTTACCCCAGCCACGAATTCAACGAGCGAGACAAAACTATACGAAGGGATAATGCGAGATCGTGAAAAAGAGTATATCGCTGGAGAAAGACAGACTCGACATCGTAATCTACCGTCCGTCTCGTTCTGAAAAGGTTTCTTTGTGATATTTTCGAGAAGTCGATATAATGGCTTGTATTAACATTTAGATAAAGCTTATGTTAATATCTTTTTCTTTCCTCTTCTCCCACACTACGAGAATCCCGCGGGCGAAAAAAAAACTCGTACCGATCTTAAATCCTCCGGGATTAGCCGAGTTGGTTATCTTCTCTATTTGAAAAAGTTGGAGATGCAAAAGGTCGAAGTCTCACGTGTAGTATTAAAATGATATTACTTTGCCTTAGAAACTTGCCGAGAAACTCTAGTTTCGCGAATAATATTATTCGTTGGATTAACATACTTATTTTATTCGAAAAAATTCGATACGAACAATTTGTCTTCAAAACATAATTCTGATCGAAATGTAAATCGAGAATAAACTCAGAGATAGCGTAGTAGTACAGGCTAATTATAAATTGACAACAATCAATCTCTAGGTCATGCAACTATCATCATATTCGCAGTTACTATGAAAATAGTTGTTATAATAACTAATACCATATTTATCGTATCGTTAAAAAAACGACTAATAAGTTGGTGGACTGTAGAATTATGATCGATATAATTCAGCTACTATTAAGTTATCCACCTGATCAATTATTTGCATCAACGAAATTTTTTTTGTTATTCCAAGTAATTATTGTTTATTGATCCAACGGAGATGTTGTCGGACTCATTTTCAGTTTGAACCAATTTAAATAATTTGTTATAGCAATAACATAAATTGCTGGAGACATATTTAACAAATCAGCTACTTGCGACGACGAACTATTGATCGCCATTGATTGGCCAGCGGATTATAGAAAATTTGCTTTTCCCCTAGGCAATAGATGTTCCTTCACGCTTACATCTTCTGGTACTGTTTATTTATCCGAATGTCAATCATCCATCAGCCTTTTTTTTTGGATTTCAGATATGAATAGAAAATTGCCCATTTCGCCTGCTGTCGATGTAATAAACGTTCGCCCGGATTCATTGAATTATGTTTTCGATTCTCCAGCTCTCGTATTTTCCTCACTTTCAGTATTGTTTACGTCACGAGGGCAATGATGCACGAGAAGCATCTTCGTGTATAGTATTTTCTATATATAACCGAGAAATGAGAGACGCGAGGGCGAGGACGGTTTTGATGCCAGAAACAAATGGAAACCGACATAAACGAGGTAGAGATAATAACAATTCTGGAAATAGTATGTGTGAGCAACAATGTACGATCTCGGATCGTCGTTGATGAAAATACGTCGGTCACGCGATATTGTACGGAAATTGGAAAAATCTCCTAATTTGCTACCTGCAAAGCCGTTCAGGTATACTTAAAGGAAAACAACTGTACTGGACTGCTTCGGCATGCTTGCCCACTAACTATTGCTACCTGTGTCGTCTTTTATGACTGAGGCATCGCCACCATAAAGCATTACAACTTTTTGAACACGTTAACCCCAGTGTGATTCATCGCCGGTTTCAGTAACTGCTTCACTGAAATGTAATGACTTCAAAAGGTGCACAGGTTAACAGCATTTAAGCCTCCAAAGATTGTTCACAATTGCATAATCTCGTTAAGCTTCATAAAACATATCTTTGATTTTGTTTTCTAATGATTTGCAAGACTTTCGTAATCACGTTTTTTTACTGAGTGAACAAAAATGTCGACGTTTAATCTCCAGCTGATCATCCAATAAAGTCAAGAGTCTAGCACACTTGGGTTTTATGCTTCATTCATATTATGCTTAATAGACTAGTTTTCTAAGACCCACATAGATTTTTCATGATTTTTATCCAGACTTCCTAGCAACAAATCCGTCTCAAGAATATCAACACATGTAGTAATCAGCTGATCTGATGAAACAAGGATTCTAAAGTCCTAACTAAGCATCTATTTAAGAGTCCATGTCTAGTACATATGATAATCAAACAATTCCTCAACTCAAGCTAGTAGACTTTCTCTCATTGCTTGTCCAGCTGACTCTCATCTAATTGTCAAGTAAACATATAATCATTGACCCCGAAAAGTATCCACAATTTTGAGCAATATCATTTTACTGGAGGTCATTCGCTGGTCAAACATCCCAAGTTAACAATAAAGTATATAAAATGACAGTCGGAGAATTCGTGGCGCGTCGTCATTTGGATCTTACAGCCTAAACATTTGATAGAACTCGCAGAACATTTGGTCTCGAATTCGTTATACGTATACGCGGATAACACGGTATACAGTATATAGAGCGAGATCTCAAACTAGGGTCGGTTTTACGAGGTAGCATATTTCTGGTTCTGTACTACCAAAGGCCCACCCACGGTGAGCAGTCAAAATAGCATCCGAAATCATAACGGGAGCGATTGTCCGTGCACAGCTCTCGAGTTATGAAGCAGTAAAGCGTTTTCTCTCTCTTTACCGTCCCGGTACATTCCTATTTCCCTCTTTGTCGTGTTCTGCTTAGAGGATTCCGGAGTAGCGAGCGTTGCAGAGCCGAGGCCTGATGTTTCTCTATATCCCGGACGCACGACGCTATCCGGGACCTCGCTCCCGTCTTATGGAATAATTTAGATGATTGGACGACGAGAACGAGGGGACGCTGTTTCGCCCCGTGCTATTCCATTGTTCCGGACCTTGTACAGTACAGCATCATCGTATACGAGAGATAACAACACATATTGTGACGTCCAATATTGCGAAGTAAAGATACTGCGGCCATATAACCTGGACGTCTTAATAATTGATTTGTGATAAGACCTTGAACGTGTTCTTGACATCGAAAACCGTGGTAAATTATTTCAAAAAGTTATTTTAATTTCAGTTACTCTAAAACATGACGTTAGAGTAATTGACCAGCTAACCCTAAGAAGTCTTTAATCGTTCAATGTAATGTAAGATGCTAAGTTTTGATATTTTATCAATTGTCATTAATTATCGATGTTCTTGTATTGATTCAAAGAACTCCGTATGTGGACCAAGTCGTCTTCTCTCTTTTAACGATACTGGGATTCATGAGAGGGAATAAGTATGACAAATTTTAGTACAATTTTTTGTCAGTCAGACGTACCACAACTGTGCCAATTATCTTATTATTATAAGAAACTTGCTTGTTTACGTCTATTAGTCTCACAGTTGCACAGGAAGTCGAAGTCTCGTTCTCGAATAATTATCTGCAAATCCATTGCCATCTTGATCGTCTTTCGTGACACTCATCTAAATCCTCGTACGAGCCGGTACCTACCTGGAAAAGACAAAACGAAACAAACTTTTATTATGGGGATGAAAAACATAAAAAAAATTCACATGAATATTGATAAACTATGATGCGGACATGAACATTATTTTGCTACTGCAAAATTAAGTAGATTCTTTAATCGACTTGATTGAGTTACTGGATCATTCCAGCAAGCATTCGGTTTACTTATGGCGTTCCATTAATGAAGACATTATTGTACAATTACAAATAACGTTTCTCACATCAATGTCAATGACTTATTAAAGGGAAATAAAATTTTTTGTGCTTTTGCAAAAATCAGGGAGTAATAATTTTTTATAATATATTTAGAACGCGATCTATAATCACAGCTTTTTATTTGCTGCATCATGACCCGATGAGATCACACATTTTAATAAAATGCGAATATTTCTTCATATTGAGTTGCTCGATCGTTCTTTCGGTTTACTCATGGAGTGCCATTAATGAAGGCATTATTGTACAATTACAAATGAAATTTCTAACATCAATGTCGATGACTTATTGAAGGGAAATAATAATTTTTGTGCTTTCGCAAAAATACATGGAGTAATAATTTCGTATAATATATTTTGAACGCGATCTATAATCACAGCTTTTTATTTGCTGCATCATGATCCGATGAGATCACAGATTTTGATAAGATGGGAATATTTCTTCATATTGAGTTGCTCGATCATTCGTCCGGTATACTTATGGAGTGCCATTACTGGAGGCATTCTTTTACGATGCTGTGCGGCAGTATATCGCCAACGATCGATAAATCAGTGAAGCATTAGATGAGAGAGAGAGAGCAACAGCGCACTCGCAAACGCGCGGCAACCACTTCATATAGGATCTCGCGCGTTCTCAGGATTTATACGTGCAATATCGGCACAGGATTAGCGCGATCGGACGGACTTAAGTCCTGCGCGGCCCGATACCACTCGCGGTCGGGGCTATTAGTGTCAAAATAAAAATGTGGCTGCAATATATGGCGATGGCCCTGGCGCTCGTATGTAAGCCCTCTCTTATTGCCAGAGACCGCGTAGTGCCGCAGTCACGGAGCTCTCGGCTTCTCGCAAACGTGATGATGAAGAAACTACCGAGAGAGAAAGATCGCTAAAGCCTCGAGGACAGGGAGTACGTATCGAATTATCGTCTTCTCGCCTATTACCAATCGCAAGCTTCGAAATATCATCGACATTCTATTTGGCATTCTATAATAATAACAACAACAATTATTAACAATAATAACCTCAATTATCATTCCGCCATCTTTTATTCCGTGAACTTCGAAAATAATGAAACTTGGCTACATTCATCAATTGAGATTTAATTTAATTCGGAGAATTCATATCAATGCACTACGGTAAGTTATTAAATAAAGTATCACTCAAATACGTATTTTAAGCAACTTCGTGCGAGAAATCGCACTTCTCGCACCAATGAAATAAAATTGTATACGTAACCCGTGCGATACGTATAAACTTTTTCTCGACTCGTTTGATTGTAACACTCGCCTTCGGCTCGGGCTGCAAACTTACCCTCGTCAGAAAAAATTTCATCGCACTCGTATCGTAATATACTATTATAAGCGTCAAGAACATTTAGTTGAATCACGAAAAAAAAAAATTATTCTTCTATATCAATAAATTATGTCTTTTTTTCTTATAAAAGAGACCAGTAGATAATTAAAAAGACACTGTGGTTAAGATAGTGACTAAACAAAACGTAAAAATTTCCCTACACGTGCTACAATAAATGAGTGATGTTACGTCGACGTACAAGCTCGTGGAAAATCACACCCTTTAAATAAAGTGACCAACCATGGAGGGCAAAATGATAGAAGGATCGTAGGGTGGTCCACTCGGGAAGCCGAGACTGGGTAGCGTGAGCGAGGCAATAAACCAGCTCTTTCTCGTTCGTTCAGAATTCTCCTCTCCACTAGCCTTGTCAGTCTCATGTATATATATACATACATATATGTGTGTACGTATATATATATATATATATATACACGCAAGGGTGCCGACGTTCCGCAACCCACAAACGCCATAAAACTTAGAAACAATTGTCTTTTATTGTTTTGTTGTTATTTAATTTCACCCCCGCTGTTCAGTCCATCCACGCGTCTGACCGATGCCTATGCCGAGAGGGATTGTGCGGTACGGAATAAAAGAGCCAGGGCATAGCGCCGGCACCTCACCGACAGCGAGGCACGACGACGGCCCTAAATAATTTACGGCCTTGCTGGTCGGCGCCTCGATGGATTTGCGGAAAACTCACAACGGGTCAGCAGCAGCAGGTCATAGGCATTGTTGGCACCCTCTTCCGGATTTCTTGGTGGTCAAGAGATTGCATACAACCACTGGGGGAGCTCGGGAGCAACTTGACACCCAAGCCTTCGAGAATTATTACCATGGCCCAACGTCGAAGAGACGAAAGATCCATTGCCGCTGGATATGCGTGCAGGACTTTTACTTATAGCGCAAGTACTATGACTTAGCTAGGAAGAGCGGAAAACTCATCGCAAGCTTCACAATAACAAGAAATATTTTCAATAATGTGTCGATAAATTTTCTCCCGTTTCTATACAAATTTATTTTAAGCCTCGCAAGCTTTGAAGTGTCGGTATTATTGTAATTATATTGTAACAATAATGACCTACAAGGTCCTTCTTAACTGCAAGTACTTACACAGAAAAAAAAAATTAGTTGAATTTAACTGATTTCCCTAAAATTTCCACACACAGTATTTGGATTCGTTATTTTTATATTATTCATTATCTTTTATTTCGCTGATTTCGAATGTAGAACATTTGACCATATTGGATCGATTTAAATGTAATTGAATTTTTAGTGATATTCATATCACTCTATTATCCAGGTAAATAAACAAAGTATCACTCAAATTTGCCGGCGACAATCGATAGCTTGATTTATAATATTATTTTGTAGAGAGGGGACACTAAAAAATGTACGGATAGCTAATGAAATAGATATTATCCTGATCGAAGAAAAATCCTATTAGGCAAGCATTGGAAAGGATGTATTTTTCTTTATGCCAGAAATGACAATTTTTTCATGGCTCGTCTAATAAAATTGATTCAATAACTGAAATAGTGACATGGAACAAGAATTTATATCACGAGTAATACGAATTCTCTGAATTGCAGACAGTTTAGTCATCCAAGTGTTCTCAACATCTTCACAGCTATGGGCACAGTTGAAATAAAAAAGCGTTCTAAATACGTTAAAAAATCATGACTAATTCTTGTCCAGAAAAAAAATTCTCTTATCCATCATTATAATTAATAAAAACAATCTGTTCTTTTACAAAGAATCTTGGAGCGATTTTCTTGAAGAAGAAAAATACAATCGATAATGAATATTTCGAGAAAATTGAAAAAAATATTTTTCCAAGGGTGTCTATTCCTGTAGGGTGGACCTATAGAGGAAAAAAAATGCAAACCCTAGTTTATTGACGTTACATAGTAGTCAATCGAGTATAGAGTATCAAACAGTGTTGAACTGCGGTATAAACCGATCGAAAGATTTAAAGGGCCTGGTAATGTGCGAGCCTATATAACTCCCGGTGTTCTCGCTCTATTTTTATATCCGTTCGTGCAGGAAGTCGAAGTGGTCGTGGTACTGGGGGAGCGAACAGTAGCAGCAGCAACGGTAACCGTAGCAATAGCAGAGAGCGACGTACGTACAGTGACTACGGGTGTACTCAGCACGGGATGGAGCACCCCAATGAAAATAATTATTAGCGTTAAGTGGACGTAGTTAGCAGAGCCAAGAGAGGAGAGGAGAGAGGAACAAGCCCGTGACAGACGGACGAGTGGTTACGTCGAATCAGTGTAGCTATTGCACTCGCGCTATGCCACCAGCAACACACCGCTGTCGTCGCTCTATGCTTCCACTGTACCAGTGAATCTGCTCGTTCGTTCGTACGCGCGCATCAGAGAGGATGCGGATCCATTGGCTAGATAACTAGATTTCATTGCGTAATGGCATATAGCGAGTGGCATGCGTATATGGAAGTGTACCGCACGCTGTCTCGTTGTGCATCAGCCCAACCGGACAGTCCATAATATATGCCATATGTACACATATGAAAGTAGTCGAACGTATCTAGAGTCCGATCAAGCCAATTTCACAAGAAATTCGATTGGAATTTTTAGATTTTATCGTTCGATTTATGAAATATCAATTCTATGTCAGGTAAATATAAATTGTAGATTTTTCTTCCATTTGAAAAATTTTGTAACAGGACAAATGATTCCGTTGGTCGTAATTTACTTAATAATTTTTATGTGGCTGACATATTTATGGTTCATTCTAGTCATCATATTTAACAGTGGTGATAAATGGAAAACGACTCTTTACTGATTATTTATTGATTAATAAATTAAAATTAATAATTGATGGTGTGATTGAGAAGATTCTGGTAGAAGTACATTCATTTAGCATTGACGGGGATTAACAGAGAAACGTGTTAACATTAATCATATATTTAGATTCATTGTACTGGATATTAATTATGATTAATTGAATAAAAATTTACTATACGCAACTAGAGATTAATTGTATTCAGTTGAATCGACGTCCAAGACCATGAACTTGAGTGACGCATATTCATTTCAAATTAGAAGAAATCCATTTCCATTTACTTCATAAGTGACTCATAACATCTGACGCATGGTTCATCTCTTATTCACGAACCTTTTTTTTCCAAGAAGCTTAATTAAATATTTATCATCAACCATCACAAAAAAATATTTAAAAGACCGATTCTCATTTAATTACACGTCCGTTTAGAAAAGTCATCATAAATTATGTACTGTGCCAAAACAATATCCTAAAAAACAAATATTACGATTGCTGCCCAGTGTACGATAATTATATTCGAGTAGGTAAATTACCGAAACAATACGAATTCGTTCTCCCAAATTTAACAACCTCTTTTTCTCAGGTTTTCTGCCAAGTTTCTCGACCGTATCTATACGTCAACGCTCTGCATCAATCTCTCTGAACGTAAACCCGGAGTTGGCCCGGTGTGTAATAAATAAATTCCATAGGGTGAACTCGGAGAAAGAGACAGAGTGAGCGCGAGAACATTGTGTCGGACATATAAATAAACGTTTTATGCCCGTGCGGGAGCGTGGACCCGACGAGGACCCTTTCTCTCACTCCGAGAGTTCTGTCGTTGTCTTTATCTCACGTCTGCACACTCGCTTTCAGTTGGCACTCTCCCACCAGCACGTAGGTATATATACGTTTGAGTTATGAATCGTAAAAGCTAGATCAGCAATCGCGCGCTCCACCCGGGTGCTCTCACACTGTATCTCGCTGTGTCAACGATGCCTGGACTCTGGCGAGCGTTAACTTCTGACGACAACGAGGTACCATTCGCACTACGAATTATTATATACCTACCACTGCTACGCAGTGTGTAATACGACTGCATGAGCCGCTGAATAGGGTGAACGAGAAAAGTAGCTATTACGTTTGCGCCGTTTCACCATTTGCAAAAAGAAGATTGAGATAGTAGAGATTCCGCCAAACGGATTCGAAAACTAGATCAGTTGCCTCGTACAAGAAAATCGCAACCTTAACAACCGATTACGATCGCAATGTCACCACAAAAACGCAGGTTTCCAGACATAAATCTTTTTTTTTGCCGTCCCGCGTAAAAATAATTGGGTCAAACTGAGATGACAAACAAAAATATATTAGAAGTGGTCTCAATGAAGGAACTGGGAAAGGGCGGGAATCTATGAAATGATGGAGAAAAAAGGGAGAAGGGCAAAAACGTAGAAGCCTGAAGAAGGCATACGAAGAGACACCAATAAAAAAATATATATAATATTAAAAGTGGCCATATTTAAGATGTGCTAAGAAAAAATATCTGAGGAAATTACAAGCCAATTTCGGAATCGATTTGATATTGTTTTCACTGACTAATTCGCGCCCAATTTTAAAAAAGATGAAAATCGATTACAATATAGATGCGCGCTCTGATGAAATATCCCGAATTGTTCATATTTTGAGGTTGTAGATAATACTGGTCAAAGTTCATGTGGTGATAAAACAAACATCCAGATGTCGTTGGTTCATTCGCAGAACGATAATACATAACAAGGTAGTGTACTATTATGCCCCACTATTTTAATAGTAGTATAGCTGTATATTTACCGAGGCGGAATTACGATAAGGCCATTAAAGCACGAAGAGCCATTCATTATTTTTAAGTAACATATGTAATGTCGGGTATAGTACGAGTAGTGTTTGTGTCCCGGTGAACACGCGTGGGTACGCGACCCTCGTTAGTGCGCATCCAACAAGAGCACAAAAGTCTCTTGTATTCGTCGCAAACGTGCCTAACGTCCTCACTTGAGCTCTTTTCCATCGCCCGAGAGTCGACGAGCCACGGGAAACAGGAGTTGGGCCGGTGGCGCTGCTTCGCTTCGAATCCAACAGCCTCTTCGTCTCTCAAAAGAGATGTAACGTTACGAAACATTGCATGCGTGCGAGAAATCCCCGAACAGTTACTTTTAAAGAAACAAGCAATAAAACAAATCTCTGTTCCGGAAGTCGCGAGAGAGTTGACACCTGCGCGAGCAACTTGCGTTCTTGAGAACGAACAGCTAAGCATTGGTGCAGTTTGCTCGAATGCATGGCGCTGGAATACAGCGAGAATGAGGCTCTATTTGAACGGAAACGGTTGGGATATCACGGGACCCCGCTTCCCAGCATTGTGGGCTCGCTTTGTAGTCTGATGTAGCATTGCCTGTAATCTTGAACCTCCTAATGCGCTGTGATACACAAAAGCTGCAAAGGTTCATTAGTAACGTGATAGTCTTTCCAGTTTTACTCCTAAAGCCTTTAAAGAGGCAGAATCATTTGAAATGAAGTTATAAACAAAGTAAATCTGTCGATGATACCCTTCTTTAAAAAAAATTTTATATTAAAATCGCGTTAATACCAAGCATTCGAATTCTGCAGTTTTGTACGGGGAAAGAAACGTTTGGTTCTGACACCTACGTTTCCAATTTGGTGTACATAATCTCTCGAAAATGAGTTGCCATATCGAATAGTAACCTCAACTATTAACGATTAGTCCTCGCGAGATTGGTGAAGTTAACCAATCCAATCGTTGCGACTACCACTCGAATTATTCGGACTACCATTCAAATCGTCTTTATTACCATTCGAACCGTTGGCACTATCATTTGAATTGTAAGGGAAATAGAATGATCGCTTGGTTGTGTCAACTCATTTTTTGAGTTGAGTGTAGAGAAATACAACGCACGGAAATCGTATGAGGTAAAAAGTATCAATACGACCGCCCTTAACAGAGTAATTGATAGTTATGAGATTTTTATGATTTTCAGTAGTTAATTAACTGATTAATAGTTATAAGAGTTTCATGATTTTATCAGAGTTTTTGCAAACATATTTTGATGTGCCCGTATTCAGAGAAATTCTGGCCTGGCAAATATTAAGTGACAAATATTGTTGAATTTTGCGACTTTGAGAAATAAGTACATGACATTTTTTAATACTTTATCAAAAGATGATCTTTACGCAATAAAAAGTTATCGTCGAAAGTTGGAGTTTCTTCTTTAGCCTGGTTGACTATTTACAGTGAAGCTGACAGTTAAAGAAAACTGGATTTCCTAAAAGGTTTTGATGTCTCTAATTTAATATTTCTTCATAATTTGGGTCCTTATGCATCTCAAGTATGTTCAAGACTCCCCAGTCTGCTTCTTGTCCTTCCACTACATTCTTGAAAGTTCCGTCATCAGTAGCAGTACATATGCCAGATCTGTACATTCAAGAGGGTGACCGCATGGTAGTCTCTGTCTGGCGAAAAGCCGAAGGGTAGAACGGCGCCACGTCCAACAGAGCAGTAGTCGAGATACATAAGTTTGTTACTGTGAGATTTCAAGACCACAGAGAAAGCAGAACCTTCAAAGTCAATGATAACGAAGTCCTTGAACCGAAACCCTTCAAGAACTAAGTTACACGCAGCCAATGAAAAGTCTACGAGGGAAATCTCTTGTCTGGGACAACTACATAGTTAAAATAACTCGTTATCC
The DNA here is from genome assembly GCA_949699805.1 of Tromatobia lineatoria. Classification (NCBI taxonomy): domain Eukaryota; kingdom Metazoa; phylum Arthropoda; class Insecta; order Hymenoptera; family Ichneumonidae; genus Tromatobia; species Tromatobia lineatoria. The sequence goes on along the minus strand of OX453041.1, from coordinate 12,702,563 downwards.
AGATCACAGCTTAAAATCCCATTGAGTAAAACGCAATTTTTCTCAACTTCTACCAAAACATTATCTAATCACAAAATTATTAACAAACGACATCATAGTTCCCGAACAGGTCTCATAATTGCCATGCATATTCATGTGATCTACCCAAATGTACAATACTCTCCATAAAAGAAAAATAAAGCATATTCTGCATAAAATTTTGAAGAACCCGAAGTCCATGAACAACTTGACGGAATATTCAGGGATCATATCTTCTCTAATAATATTACATGTACGAACAATTAGGATTCTGATGTTAGCTTCCGAATTAATTAAGAGCGATGTTTCCCTGTCAACCTCTATAAAAAAAACCTTCACTCACGAAAGTGTCACTAAACGACATAATGATATCCCAACAAGGTAAACAATCCCTCCATATATTCTCGGCATGTGTTATTCACTGAAATGTGAAATATTGGTTCAGCACAAGAGGATGAATGCGTATTCCGTGGGACACCGGGCGTGACTGAACTAAAAGTGGGAGTACACGACATGCTATTACTTGATGAAAAGAATCAACCGGACCATTCCACTCCACGCAGGAGTTCCGATCGTCGATCTACAGATTCCGATCTCCCTGTGTACCCGGTAAACGAGTATAATCATCCTCCGCGGTTCAAAGAGTATATACACGACAACGAACAAATTCTCTCATAAATATTCCCAGCTTTTATCTGTCTCGTGTTCTCGGCGGGCTCCGTCTTTGTCTCCCGTCATGTTAACGTCGATAAATGCAAACGAGAGTTGACGCGGACTACTCGTCTACTGTTGGTCGTCAGCACGCACGTACACCCCGAGCACGCAACTCAATACGCGGCGGTGCGCGGGTCAGTAGTCACCGGTGCCTGTCTGCTGCACTCTCGCTGCTGGATTTCACGAGGAAGCCAGGGAAACCAGCGGCAACGATTCTACCGATGTGGCGGTACGATGCACTTAGCTTCGCGGTGCGTGTACCATACGAATAACGCGAACGGTGAGGCAAATATTCAGAGTTTGTTCGACAACTATCGGGCCTTTCCTTCTCTGGTCTAGCTGCCGGCTTTCATCTCCCTCGCTCGTTTTTTTTTCTCTCGACAATTTGCTCACGCGGGAACCAAAGATGTGGAAGTCTCTCTTCCACTCCGTCCCGCGCGTATCGACAGCTGCACTCACCGCCGACACCGCTGTCGGTCTCTCATAGCACAAACATAGTCGACGAGCAGAACATATCCACCATACACCAGCACCGCTTCTTTACACGATAGATAATAAGCGATACAAGTACCGGCGACAATGCTACGCGTTGTTTCCGCATTGTTGAAGACTCCCCACGCGGCGCTCTGCCCGGAAAAGTGACGAGAGAATGAGAGAGATGAACCGAGTCTTGAAATCTCTCATAGGACTCGGTTTTACCGAGAAATCTGGCGCCAAATAGAAGGGGAACTTGACCGTTTCTCAAGTATGTATATGTTTCTCATGTTTCAAACGTTGCGTCTTGACGAGAAACACGAGAGAGTTTACATGTTCGTCCATGGCATCTATCTCTCTCGATATTTTCTTACTTTATAACCAGCCGGCAATTACGCACGGTAGATCAAGGCTTTATAGTGCAGTCAAGTGGCTTGGATATATTCACAGAAAAAAATAGGGGAATAAAGAGGGAATCAGGTGCAGATAAATATAGGGGGAGCTGCTGAGAGAATTCGTTAGGCGGCAGGTCGTTAATATAGGAACATATTTAATTACAGCGAATCTGCATATTATATACGATGTTCTTGAGCATGAGAAACGTCTCAAGTAACTACCGAGTTATTAATCCGTTTCTCCCACTTTGTGAGAAAAAATACACGTATTTAAACTTCCGTGTAAAAAATCGTATCTACGGTAGAGCGTTGATCAATTTGGTCTACGGAAAGCATAGACATGCTACACACAATAAGGATCCAGAAAATTTGTTATCAATCGCGAGCTCTACACTGAAAAAATACACGTATTTAAACTTCCGTGTAAAAAATCGTATCTACGGTAGAGCGTTGACCAATTTAGTGTACGGAAAGTATAGACATAACCCACAATAAGGATCCAGAAATTTTTTTATTAATCGCTAGCTCTATACTGAAAAAAAAAATTATTTACAATAACCAAAAAATGAGCTGACAAAACCAATCGATCATTATATTTCCCTTAAAACTCATATGATAGTGCCAACGGTTCAAATGATGATAAAGACGATTCGAATGGTAGTCCCAAAAATCCAATTTGTAGTCGCGACAATTGGATTGGTTAACCTCACTAATCTTGCGAGGACTAATCGTGAATAGTTAAGGTTACTTTTCGATATGGTTGAGGCAACTAATTTTTGAGAGATTGTGTACAGCAAATTGGAAACGTAGTTGTCACAACTAAACATTTCTTCCCGAGTATGAAATAGCAGTCTTATGGTACATATTTTGCTTATTAAGAAGGAAGCACAGCTTATTAACTTGATACTTTATTTGGAAGTCATAGCTCAGCCCTGTTACAAAGGTAATAAGAGAGAAAAAAATACTCAAGAGGGAGAAAACGAAACTGTAACTTGTCCGGAAATTACGCGGATCATTTCGTTTCGATTGAGCAATCGAACGTGTATAAACTCCCGATTGGACTCTTTCGACTAACCGTGTGTATATATACTATGGCAGTACTTGGAGTGAATCCCCGGAGTATTACCGAGGAAATGGGAGTCCGTGCCTTAGAGGATTCCGAGTCTATCCCTCTTTCTGGCTATACGATAACATTTCCTGATCCTGGCAGGCGTGAAGAAGCTTTCAGCGAACCTCCACTGTGACGACGACTACGACGAGCGACGGCTTAATCAACGGTCCGAGTGTTTATGATTTTTGTTATTGGCTTCATATCTCGTCTGGGCTGCTGCCGCTACTAGGTCTTCACGGCTTCACCTTTTCTCCTCACAGTTCCGAGTCGTGTCGTCTCACTTCAACAAATGGGCTTCGCGACCAACCCTCCAACTAGAAGCACTGGTTCTGGCTCGTCGCCGCTTCCGCGGGTAAGTACCCGGATGAGGGCATTTAGGGGGATGAAATTGACTCGACTTGGCATTACAGTCGTGCGATAAAACGCCCGAGAGTGACTGAGCACAGAGAAAACGGCTGTGGGACGTTCAGTCTCGGTCGTGTTTATAAGTGCCAACTTACGACACCAACTATACACATGATTTCGGGGGGATTAGCACCGTACTCGTATCTGAAGATTTTGTAGAACTTCTGGGAAAGGGAAAGCTTTGGTACTGTTGCAAATATCAGATATGGCACTTTTAAGGTGTTTTTATTTCGAGACAAATCTTTTATTTTCAGACATTTTTACTTCAAACTTTAATGTTAAGATACACTGAATGACGCGAGGAATGACGTCAGAATTTGGCAAAAAGTGGTTTAGATTTAGAAAGTTTTTATGCGAATTAGCCTTAAAAAATGTCCGCCCATTTTGAGAGAAAATCTTCGAGTAAATCACTTTTTGATAAAATGATACTCAAAAAAAAAAGATTTTGCTTTTGGATGGAATCTCCAAAGATGTTTTGGATTCAAGAACATACTAGACTCATTTCAAATTCTCTATAAATTAGCAATTGTGGGATTTAGAAGAATGCTGGTATTTGAACCAAAAAAAATGTCGCACTACTTTTGAGCTTACTTAGCAGTGCGCCACATTCAAGAGATCACGATGAACCTTTCAAAGGCGAAGTGGTAGCATAGAAGTCACTTTACTTAACAAAAAAAAAAAAAAAAAACTGTGTTAAGAAGCAGATCGAGATAGGATATGAAGAGGGAAAAAGACATGATTGAGTCTTGTCGTCGAAGCAATCGTGCGGATGGCTCAGTAAATATATTTTCTGCAATCCCTATTATGCCGCATAGTCTACGAGTAGCTTTCTTTACTATCGGTAGAATCAACCCTCCACACCGGGAGCTGCGATCCACAATCAGTCAGCCGCGGACAGCCATTACATATGTTGTCCATTTCGTGTTCAAACACCGCAGAAACCACGAGAGAGAGATATATGGGTAGGAGGCGTTCGTGCGTTCATCCTCTCGGAATTCCTTGTATGCCACACTGAGTCAACTGAAGATGTCCGAGGGGCTGAGTGGTCTTCTCGTTGACGTGCTGGCCTATAGTTCACGACCTGACAGGTTCGATTTCCGAAATTTTACAAATGCATTCAGAAATTCACTAGCTGAAAAAAATATATACATACAATTGTGGTAGATCAAGCAACTATCAACTGTTAGCTCATGCAACTATTGTTGCACTGATATGAAGTTCTTAAAAAAATCGAAAAAATGTATATAAAATCGGATTGAAAAAGGTTCAGTACGACCGTAAATAGACCAAAAAAAATAGAAAAAATTGATATCCAATCAGGTTGGAAAACATTCTGTAAAACTGAAAATAAAGTTTTTAAAAATGAAAAAAATCTATATGTAATATTCGGTTGAAAAAAGTTCGGCACAACCTTAAACGAATTTCTCACAAATATATATATCTCAAAAAATATATATATACAATATCAGGTTGGAAAGCATTTGGCACAGTCGCAAATAAAGTTCTCAAAAAATTAGCCTACATGTATATAGAATTACGTGAGACGTAAAAAAAAGACTTGAAATAAAATCTCAGCAAAGTCTATCGCACAGCAATTAGCCCACTCCTGGTTCCCTATTACGGCTATACGTTTTTATTGCGTCTAATCTCAATAAAAAAAACAGCCAATCGCAAATTACTCAATTCCGTGTACGTAGTACTTAATAAAAATATGCTATATACAACGCAATGTATAAGGCTCTAATTCTCATTTTTAGCAAAGGAGCTAATCTCACGACCATAAAAAATAGATGGTAATCTCGTGCTGTGTGCACGTTTTCGTAAAGTCGTCAAATCCCCCGAAATGCGCTCTCCTGGGTTTAGTATATACTCTGTAGCAAACCCTACAATTGAAACTTCTTCATCAAGAACCCTTGTTTTGCATTAGAAATCTTTGGAAAACCTTAAAACTAAATAAAATTAATAAAATTAATAAAATTAATAAAATTAATAAAATTAATGAAATTAATAAAATTAATAAAATTAATAAAATTAATAAAATTAATAAAATTAATAAAATTAATAAAATTAATAAAATTAATGAAATTAATAAAATTAATAAAATAAATAAAAAACAACAGAAATAAATACTGAAATCGATGACTGCTGAGAAAAAATAAGTAAGCTCAATGACGGACCTTGGATAGTTTTATACGCCAGTGCGCATATTATATCACCTGTACGTAAAGCGAGTTGGCGATGATCGCGAGCGAGCCAGCGGGAAAGCGAGCGAGATATCAGGCTGAGTGCATTTTTATGAGTGGCGTGTTGGCACTCGCATGTCGCTCAGTCTCGACTCCTTCCTGACGTGGCCCCAGGTACAGTACCTTGTCTCCCAAGAGCGTACGATGAAACTGACTCTCCCACTACAGGATATGCAGCAGTGTCTCAGCTGCACTGTGCAGTCAGTCGGTCAATTTCATTTCACGAGGCCAAAAAGCAAGACGACCACACAGCACACCATCGCCCTGCTTTCACCCTTCCACCTCGGCGTTCCTCGTCCACCCGCACATGGAGAGCACCGTGCACCACCCTTTCTCGTGACAGGCCACTCCAATCAGAAAATATCGTAATCTCCAGACGTCGTTGTTCCGCCTTACGTAATTCACGTGTCCGGTAATCGTTGTTGCGTGCTCGAGACACAGTAGAGTTAAACTATACATTGAACGATGAAATCGCGAGCTTTGGGATTATGCCCTCTGCCTTAGATCTCTTTTTTCGACTCTCTGTCTCGTTCTTCGCTCTATATAGCTCTGATATAGTGTGTACCGTAGACTTAATTTATTGCGGCGAAGTGATACACGTAACTGTGATTAACCTGAGTACTTTTTGTCAGAGAACGAAAGCCCGCATCTCCGGGGGATATTCTTTTCATCCGTCTTTGTCCTTTCGACTAGGAAACACAAAAAACGGAGTTTGTCCGTAGTAATTTCTGTGCACGGTTGAAATTACTTATCGTGATGTTTCAATATATGAAATGTGAGTAATAATCAACAATCGTGGGCATAAATTTACTTTCAAATTATCTTCAAAAGTTATCTTTCCTCATTCATCTATTAACTTTCTTTGTTATCAGTGAAACATTGTGCAGGATTTATTATCGTCGGATTTATCATAATTAAAATTATACACGCGTAAGAAAACTTCACGAAAGTAATGAGGAACAAAAAAAAAAGTTTATATATTTCAGGGCTTTATGAATTCCATGTGTACCGACTGACAGGTTGAATACAGAGTTTTTTGAATAAATAAATCCTGCTTATACATATATGAAGATCGTTTATCAATTACTCCGTCAATTTTTCACTCCAATTATTATGAACAATATATTATTATCCAGCTGTTAGATATAAAAATACTTATGAAATGGACCTTACTTTTTTTGCACGTCATTTTAGGAAGTTGATGTATATTTCGTGTCTTAAAATTTTTTATACAAACTGATAATTAAATCAACGGAAGAGATTTTGTTAATAAATAACAATTGTTCAATTTTACATTTGATACCAACTGTGTTTGCTCGCCACGGGCAAGGCCATATCGTCTTGTTGAGTGGAATAAAAAAATATAAGAGAGGGAGGATCCGCGAAAGTAAGTGTGGACCGGTAAGTGCAATGCAGCCGAGGGCGTGTTGAAGTCAGCTCACTCGCCTTAGTCACTCACTACCTCCTGGGACAGCAGGGTTGATTCGTAATCCTTGGCCCGGTCACGAGGCCAGCGCCGAGTTCACGCGTTGCCACGCATTTTGACTGACAAGCTGACTTATGCAAATATAAGTTATACGCTGAGATCTTTCCAGCGCCTCTTCTCTTTTTTCGCACTCTCTCACTTAATCTCGCTGCAAAAATTCGTTTGTGCAGTCCTTCGTGCTTACATTTCTCACTGTAGGATTTAAATTACACCACGGCCACGCCGAGTTTCACGCTTATAATGTGAAATACAGCAAAGAGCGAAACGTACGACTTCATTCTGTTGAATCTCAAGCTTCAAAAATATTTTTACATTTTTCAGACATTCGTAAACGGGAATAATGTTTGTATTTTTTGTTCGACATATTAAAATTTTTCTTCGCAACCAGTATGTAAATATACTTTAATATAAGATGGAATTGACCCTAACAATAAATTCATAAATGTCAAAAAAAATGTTGTTAGCTTGAAATACATTTTGCAGGGTTAATTAACTAAATAATTTTTAGTAACTACCCCGAGCGTAAAACTTTTTTATCGCATACAAAGTTAGCCAAATAAAAATCTGGACTTGCTCTTCTGCCTATAGATTTATTATTCTCTCGCAGCTATTGATTTTCGAACTTAAATTCGATTAACCAGCATATCTCATTATTATAAAATAATTATAAATCACATTATAACAACAAACTGTCAGAATTACAATTATAAGTGGAACCTTTAAAGACAATTTATTCTTTCAAAACTAACGGGATCTCATGTTTCTGGACATAAACAGAGGCCAATAAATTTACGATAATTTTCGAGTTGTACATCAAAAGCCATCAGCTCCAAATCTCATTCCATCAATATTACTATTATTATTATCATTATTATTATCCTATTCATTTCGTCCATAACGAATCCGCAGAGTAAAGCAAAATCTTCATCGTGCTGTCACCGGAACTGTCTCGGTAGACGTTAATTAGAATGATTGGCCTGCGCCTCCCTCGCGTCTGTTGACACGCGACGTGTGTACTCTGTTCCGATGCTCTTGGCGTTCGCCTGTATGAAGAGACAGGAGGACGGGTACGACGTACGTACGCTTTCCAGTACTGCACGTCGCAGCCTGCTATCCTCCCCGCCATTTCCTTTCGCTGTCGTAAAAATCATTTTTTATGGAAAACACCCACGAGCCACCGTGCTGCGCTCGTAAATCCGGATTAGTACGAGGCTCTCTCGGCGGGCGCTTCGCGAAGCGAACGAGTTTCAGCCAGGACGTGCTTCGAGTATCGAAACATGTATATATAGGGTTGCTCAGCAAACGAGTATTGTCGAACCTTGCACCGCGTGGTGCATTCGCGTAATTTTATCTATGTCGATTCGGTGGCCAAGTGCATACTGCACCCGCCATATGGAATTACATAGATGGATCTTATTTGCGAGCAGCGTTCCATGTGCAGTCACGACGTGAAGATCCCAACGTGAAAAAGCCCGGAAGGCGTGGCGGACCACCGTAAAAGTCCAAAGATCTATAAGAACTCTGTGACTTTATGGGTTCATGAAGCTCGCATGTGAGAAATATTATAATAGAATATGTCTGTATATTACGAATGGTTATGTATGTATGTATAAGCATGTGTGTAGAGCGACGATTATTATTAGCGTAATACTAACGTGCTCGGTGTATAGTATCTCGGTCTATGAGCAATGTTCACTTCACCGCAGGACGTGTCTATTATTTTGGTTTTTACGATTATGTTTCATGTCGTATGTGGCCGCGCTCACTCGACTCACCGTTTTTTTTTTTTCGTGTTTTGTTTTGTACTTTGTTCTGTGGTGATGGGCGTGGTACGCACAGGTATAATATTAATTCTAGTAATCGGGCAAGTGAAATCGCAACGACAGATCGACGCAACGCGAACCCCTCGAATGCACACGAAATTTGTGCCGTTCCCACTTGCCCAGGGCATAGGTGTACAATCTGAGATATTGCGGTTGTCCTATGGACTATTCAGTAACGATTATTTGTCGTAGTTCGTGGGACAATTTTTACTGTATAGTTACGATTTTTATGGAAATATGAGAGATTTTAGTGAACTAAAACCGATGGTAGCATTTTTTTCGTGCCTCCCAACGATTTTTTTATGGTGCGATTAGAAATTATGTGGTGGAATTTGGAGAAAATACATCTCTTATAAGCACAAGATTTTTTCTTTTCCATGTTAATACTTATAACAGTAAGTAAAAATGACAGATATATTTTTGGATATACTTCACAGGTACATAACATTTTTGAAAAATCTTTCTTACTTATTAAAACTTGGCCGCAACAATAAAAACATCAACATCAAGAACTGTTTCTTGGTGACAATAAATTTAATGTCTGGACCGATTTCGTAGATCACTTTAAAACGTTTTTGTCGAAAATGTATAAGACGTTATAATACCAGCAGCGACCTACAAATTTGCCCATTTAACATTCTTAATTATAGTCTAATTCCAAGTTTCATCACAATCTGCTTCACTGGCAGCGTCGTAGCGAATCGCTGGACATTGTCGTATCGTAACAACCGGTTCTTATCACGAGAAGCGAGTCTTTCGAGAGGCGATGAATCTCGAGTTAACTAGAAGACCGTTGGTTGCATGTACGAGGGGTTAATTAATTGAAAGGGTGCGTCGTAGCAGCAACCGGCAGAGATTCGTAGGTACGTAGGTTGGTAGGTTGACAGAGGTAGGACGTAGAGAGACTCCGAGATGGGCACTGGTCACTGGCTAATCATAGACCGCCGATCCACGTTCCCTTATGCCACCGGACTCCTAGTCCTCGTGGCGACTGAAAGCGCGACGCCAGTCTCCTCCACAAGGGTGTCTGATTGTAATTACTTTACTCAAGTGCGGTGATTAAAGTTCTCGGATGGCCAGCAACAACGACAACGACAGTTGACAACAGAGTCGAGGCAGCGGCGATGACGCGGCGCCGCCTGGGGTCAGCTCCGTTAATCGCTGGCTCGCTTACGTTTCTTTCGACGCCTCTGCCCATCGCTCTCCCACACACACCCGATTTTATCGAGAAAGATGATACGACCCTGCCACTACACAAGCTTTATTTCAACCCTTGTGAACAAAGTATCGTATAGAAGACTCTCTACAGGACCAACGGTGTAATATATCGCTTCGAAAATGCTTACACTGTATACTGAATGCCATTGGCCAACGCTCATCAAAGCTAAAACTCATTTTAAACCAACCGATCACGTTCATTGTCAACCTGAGACAAAGCTTTTCGAGTCTATTGCGATTTCGTACACTAAATTTATTTACATGTTGCACTCATTGAAGTATTTTATACGATTCAAAAACAGGATTTCACTGAAATATATCTGAAAATATACAGAAGTAAGGTTTGTTGTAGAAAATCTCATATTCAAAATAATTATTATGTGCTTCAGCTTTTGTCAGACAAACTTGTCTTTGTCTTTAATCTTTATAGTTTTTTGTCTTTAGACAAACTTGTTTCGGACTTTTAAATTGATATTCAAATATGTTACCGACAATAGAGTAAGTAGAAATTGACAATTGTTACGAGGCATTTTATGGTTCGAGTTAAGAATTGAAAACTCAGAAATTTTGATTTGTATAAAATTACTATGTTGTGTTTACCGGAGGAGATGATTTATCGACTATTTGATATTATTTCTGAAGGACCAACTATTCAATAAATTTATCGGTCAAATTGACTGAGCATCTTCTGCGATACAAGATTACAATTATATCGTAGAAAATTACGGGAAATTTTGTAAAGAAATGAAAACTGACGAAAATTCATCATAATACATTTTTCCATTGCTCTGTCGACAGTTGTGCAAATCCATGCCCATCAAAACTTTTATTCGGTAAAACACATGCTGTAACATAAAACATCCTCTTATAATGTCAGTTAATGCGTTGAGCTTTATAAAAACGATTCTAAAAATTAAATACTCGTTTAGCTGGTTGTGAAGCGTAGTAGCTACTTCAACAAGGTGTATATCGAATGTACAATATGGACAAGCTACCAAAAAATACACCGTACATAGAGCGAACAATGGCGAAATTAAATACTTCATCGGATATCGAGTGGCGAGCGTGTGAGTGTAAAAAAATATATTTAACGATGGAAGGCAGGGTCCGACAGCCGAGTACTTTATAGAGCTGACTGCTGACCCTCGACACGATGTAACACGGTATCGATTGAACTTCCGACACGCGTGCTACTTGCGCACCATGCGTGAGGGTAAAATTGTTGACCTCAATTTATAACATTTATTTTTATTTTTTTATTTTTCATGATATCATTGACGTTGATAGCTTATTGTTGAAGGCGTAGAAATTTATCGAAAGCATCGTCCAAATAGGATAAGCACTGTAAATATTTACATAAAGAATAATTACAACTTATACTTTTTCTCCGACCGAAATCCTAATTACCGGAAACATCATTATTAATTCAAAATTGAATAATAATGTCAATGTGATTTGTAATTGATCTGAACCGAAATACTCATTCCGGTGCAAACAATAATTTAATCACATGTCATTAAGTATTCCTCGAGAAATGGGTACTCGATGCTTATTTTAATTCCAATTTCGAATGGGATTAAATTAGTATCGAAATCCTAATGAATTATAAATGTTACAGTAATTAATATTACAATATAAATAATCTATTGATTTCTCTGGTATTAGTATTTGGATTCGAATATATAAACAATTATTGAATTTCGAAATCCAGCAATGAATAAGCTACAAAAGTGTTTAAATTTGTCCAACTCTGAATGTAGACACATTTTTCTACTTTGCATACAAATAGTGCACATCGGTGATGCTCATGTGAATACCGAAGTGCTACGTTTTATTTTCTGAGTTTTCTTTCTCTTGTCTAGTTACTGTTAGTTCACTAGACGGAGAGAATGTCATAAGGAATTCAATGCCAGCAAAAACAAGTTATATCAAATGGTAAAACTGCGCATGCGAGAGAGCGAAGCGAGCGAAACACGAAACTCCCGGAAAGCTTAGGGGCTGGATAATTCTCTCGCCTCTGTTCCGACAAAATTTTGAAATTGCGACAAGTTTCACGTTTACGGAACCTATACATATTGTCATAAGCTAAACGTATTTAATTAAACCTGAACGAACACATTGCACACTGCCTGTGCATGAGGCGTGGGTTCAAAGACTTGCAAATTGCTTTGAATTACCATCGACCGTTGTAAAAGTAAAGCGATGAACTGATTATCAATTCTGGATAACAACATTAAATAGAAAAATATTGGTTTGTAGGTCGTTGGAAATAAACTGTAAAAATGAATTGTAGTTTACATATAAATTAATCTAATCATGAAAAATAATATTATATGGGATTCTTTATTAAAATTTAGGAGAGTATGTGAATGCCAAAGTCTCTTTAGTAATTCCACATGACTGGTAAGATAAATAAAAATATTGGATTCCGAATTTACGATATATTACCACTAACGAATAATGCACTTTACTGTTGTGCATACCATTGATTTTCGAATGAATATACAATTCGAAAAAAATGCAAAATAACGAAACCGCAATAATCAATAAATTTACATATTTTCAATAATTAATGAGATTTCATATTTATCGCACTATGGAACTATGTACACCTGTCCCTTTCACTCTGAATGTCTCAATAGTAATTAGTCTAAATATTCTCACCACATAAATATTGAATATGTTAAATTCCATATTACGAAAAAAATCGCGTCACAAGCTGTAGTTTTGCTCGGAGCAGAGCGTGTTTGCGGCGGTGGCATTGCATTGGTTTAAACGTCAGTGGAAAAGAGAAAGAAATTAATGGATCCTTCACACCGTGCGCCTCGAGGCTTGGGTTTCCTTCGCAGTGGAAGGGGTTTATCGATCCTTGCCCAAAGAAGCTTGAGTGCTTCTTTTTCGCTATCGAACTCTTTCTCTCCCATTAATTTCCCATTGGTTCTCTCTCAGTCATAGCTCACGAGTGCCAAAGTAATAGCAGGTGCGATTATGCAAAAGCGTGCGTGCATGCAACCCGTTGAAATGTCATTCCCTCGACGTCGAGTGTACCGAGTTGTATAGATGGTGTTTTGCGGAGTCTCGGTGAATAAGACCGGGAAAGGCATAAGCAAACGAATGCGTCTACAAGTCTCAACGATTTCTCACGCAGTGAACACGCGTGTTCCCTTAATTCCGTTTGTATAGCAATCAACTTCGCTCGGTCCAAAGTTCGAAAGTTACAATCTAAAGTGTAAGGTTTTTCGTACAAACAAATACACCCAGAGAAATGGGTCTGATGAGTCTATTTAAATCAATTATGTGGTGTATTTGCAATGAATGCAATCTCATTTCAATCAAATAAAGTCTGTTTCGGTTGAATAAAATACTATTAGCCTCATAGGATTTTATTTAATCGACATAGACTTTATTTTATTGAAATGAAATTTCATCTGATTGAAATAAATTCTATCTGATCTGAATACATTTTTTTTTCTTCAATAGACCCTATAATCGAGTCAAAGTTCACCCTTTTGAGAGAGTCTGAAGGGTTTACTCTTCAGATCCATTTCTCTGGGTGTACTCTCGAAGAAATTAAAGTGAATGTTAACTGTCAACTATTGGCTTATTGATTCATACAACTATTTGTAATAGTTTCATTATTATTCATTCAAATAGTAAATAAAATAGGTTGATTGAAAAATAGACGAGACCAACTATTATTATAGCAAAGGATTTTTATGAAGTGTCAACTATTACCCATGTCAGTATATGTTTATATTCACATGGATCAGGTATGAATTTTGATCACTATTAATACAAAATTAGTGTATACAAATAGTCACGTGAATTAACGCAAATAATAACTGACAAGTATACGACGATTTCTTTATACAATAGTTGAATCGGTCGGTATATTAGACATCAAGGGCTGAAGTTATGTCGATAACTATGAAGTCCGTCCTTATATTGAATGACTAATGGTTAAGCCATCGATTGGAGCATGTAAAGCAGAAAATCCGGCTAGCGCCTATAATTTATAGGGCACCCGGTATATATCCGCATCCACATTGCGTGACGAAAGCTTTTGACAGAGCATAGTGCACTGGACACCGGGTCTACAAGTAACATACTCGTTTGATTCTCTCGCCCTCTCTCCCTCTCTCTTTCTCTTTCGTCTGACAGTTCCAGAGCTCACACCCACACAAGGTCACGTGCAAACTCACGCCTGCTGCTCTGCTGGCCACTGCCACGTGCGATTCTCGTGGAAGCGGGATGACTCAGGCAGCCACGCGCGACACGCTTAACTCCTGGTAAATTCATACTTCCGATAATATTGGATCAAGCATGTGTTTGTCCAACAAAACGTAATAAGGCCCCGATTCCCATAACAAAAGCCATTGTCGTGTCAACCGAAGGTTTTCAATTATTTTCAACGCTAACTTGTTAAAAATCACTCATAGCATCGAAGAATATCAAACAAGTATTTAGTACTTAACGCTTGATATCTATAAAAAACAAAGAATTTTCTACTCATGACAGAAAACTATCAAAATCCTTCGATAAACATTTCAAAAACTATTTGTATTTTTTACGTCTACATTCCGATTATAATTCCCCTATTGATTAAAGCTTTTAGTAGTTTCTCGATACGAATTAAAAGATATTTTGAAAAAATGTCTATTTCTTCGATGTACCAAAAAAATACTTTTGCTATTAGAGTCAAACCTAAGTCTCTTATTATCACTGCACTTCTTTTTAATAATCACAAAATAATATAAGACAAAAAAAGTGCTGACAGAAAAAAGTATCAGTATCAGCTCGATAGCCGGTCACAATTTTATGAACCTCAAATTCTCGAAAGGTGCAAATACAGTGAGTATCGTTAGGAAAAAAGGGAATTCTTTTTTCCTTAACATAACAAGCATCTTGTGCATTATTTCTCTCTCAACGAGCATTAGGAAAAGAGGCACGAAGGTTGAGGGGTTGAAACGTTGAGTGGCGGGCCGCGTGTGTCAATTGGCGGCTTCCATTTGCTAGTGGCTCGAGGCATCTGGGTCCCTGCTGGCTATACCCGATAAAAATTATGTCCTGCAGTATCTACGTGGTCTTTCTTGCATCTACACGTTCATACACTGTGTACCTGACGGTGTGTATTAGTGTATTAGACACAGAAGTGACTATAATGTCATACCTACCAGCAGTACACTCTTGTGGGCTTCTCGTTCATGTGTCAAGGCGGTTGAGAGATGCGCAGCTGCAAGCTACCGCTTTCGCTGTATCTATCTCCTCTGTCCTTTTCTGTGCAGAAGGAAGACTCTGCTGGAACGTGTTCGTAACGAGTCCCGCGCGTGCACGTACCTTAAGTTAGTGCACGTTACGAGGACGAGGGACCGTTCGCAAGGACCGTAAACGCCTGTACAACATCGAACGATATATTCAGTCCACAGAAGCTGAGGCATTAGCTCCACAGAGAGAAAAAGGGAGCGAGGGCGCGATAAGGTGGATTTGAATTTGGATAAGATCATCCAGACATTTGCATCTGGTGTCTCGAGTTAAAAAGCACCGAAAAGATTAACCTCGGCAGACTCTGTCATGTATTACGTAGAAGAGCATCTGTGTCAGTGAGCACTGTAACGTTTTGCCTACAATAACAGCTTTATCGTAACTGACGATTTTTTTATTCATAGAGTACTAATATTAATATATGTCAGATGATGTCGAGTGTTGGCAAACACAATATTCGCGCTCAGCAATGAGGATTCGACCAGTGGGATAAAGGAGCTCATGTGAACTGTCCAGGTGCGAGTGAATGTTACTATGAGGATGATACGAAAAGATTGGTATTATATTGATGTATACTCTGGATTCTCTTATCATTGATAGCTTATTATTATTACTATGATTTTGAAAAGTATTATTTGGATGCAGGATTGAAAATGTAATCAATGCGAGTTTAAGACAAGGGAAAAGTTGAATATTACAAAAGTTGGAGGTGTATGATGCAACATTTGCAGTAAGTATGGGTTCAAAGTTTAAGTAAGCTCAAGGACAGATCCGGGTCTAGTATAGGTTGAAAATATGGACATGATTAATACCAGATGAAGTTCAGTTATTGACATTACCAGTTTCGGCAAAGTACGGGTTTAGTATTGATGCTGTATTGGAAAAAAAAAATTGAAGAAAGATAGAAATTTTTTTTTAAACATGAATTCAAACTATAGATACGATTAATACGACGTAAAGCCCAGTTAGAAGCACATACCACTTGAGAAAAGGTACAAATTTAATATATGGCTACGATGTTAAGAAAGAGTGCAAGTTTTCATGTATAAAGTCGCTATTGAAATTGAATAAACAATTTTGGTATAGAATTCATGTACTTTTCCAGTAAAATTGAAGCGAATTATCGAAATTCAGGTACTTTGACTGTAAAATTACAGCAAATTATTAAAATTCAAGTACTGTTACTATAAAATTAAAGGAAATTATTAAAATTCAAGTACTATTACTGTAAAATTGAAGGAAATTATCAAATATGCTGTACCATACATTAATTTGACATTAAACTTGTATACTAAATTTCATATACTAGTTTATGAATAAAAACTTCCAGTAGAAGTACACTAAATTCCAAGTAGATTTTTTTTACGGTGTAATATCGATGATTCGAAGGAAATATTGAAAGTGCATACGGTTGTCCACGTCAATTTGAGTCTGCATGTACTGTAGAAATATTCAAAAGAATTTAAAGCAATCTTATCGCTGCAGGATGTATGCAAAGGTTTGCAGACAGCTTTCCGTTTCCGGTTGGCTCATAACAACGAAGCAGCCCATCACCAACATAGCACACAAAGTAGCATCCACCCCCAATCTCCGAGCCGTCAGCCGCCTCCACGGAATGTCTTGAGTTAATTTTTTCCTCTCTCTTAACGTTCGGGTCGAGCTTCTCCCTTTGTCGTGCTATGCACCTCTCTCATACTCTCCTCATGCTTGGGCGCTTACTTCTCTCTTATTTTTTTTTTTCGCCGAGTTCGCGACTTAATTAATCGCATAACACGGGGCCTAATGAAATCAGAACTCCAATACTGCTCTCTCGCCCGCGTTTCCCAGTTCTCCCATTCCATCTCGCTTTCTCTCGCTATCGTGTACTTTCCTCGCATTTTTCTCCGCGATCCCCGATCACCCCATCCCCTCGTCTCGTCTCGGCGTGCAAGCTACGTAAAAACGAAAATATTTACCGGGAATACTTTTCCGACGATCCACCCTTCACCACCCTCGCAATATTTCCGCACGGTGCAAATGCCTCATTCAATGGCCAGGGTTTTCGGCACTCCGCGTACCATCGCGAAAATTACACAACGGCTGCTTCAAAGATCAATATTTGTCATAACAAAATATTTCCGGGATTTTCTGCCAATTTTTACACAAATTTCAAGAATTTTTAAATCTATACCAAACAAAATTGAGTACCTTCATGAAAAAAATACTTGTGAACAATATTTTCTGACGAAAATTTTTATGGTTTCATATGAATCCAAATATATTTTACGAAAATAGAAAATATGTACGAGATGTATATTTTCGTCAATATATATATGGATGCACGCTTATGCTATAATTTACCAGGAAATAAATGGGTTATGACCTTATGTGTTATTATAGATTATTATAGGTGAAGGGGATGTGTTTCATATTAATCAGCTACAATCGACACTTGTAAAAAGATTCGAATTAGTGAAATTTGAATTAGGCTTCAGTTTCGCGCTCTTTGAATCTAGCGATCAACTGTCTCAAACCCGAGACATGCTTCGCAAAAATTCCATCGGAAATAAAAACTTAACCGCCAATTGTTGCATACAATAACACGGCATGTAGATTCTCCTGACTAAAAATAAGTTTAATTATATTTACGTGAATTTCAACAATTATACAAAGAGAATGAACCAAAAAAAGTCTACATTTAATCAACGATAATCGATATATTTGTTTCTCGGCAAATAGATTTATTCCTCCCCCGCATAGTCGCAGCACAGAACTTTCCACCCTCGTAGTAGTAGTACAGTTTCAAACCGATCGCACCGAGCAGTAAATTATTAATCGTAGTTACTCGAAGAACGCGGACCCACGCCTCTACGAAGCATCGAGAAAGCGTTGATTAATCGGTACGACGTCGCGAGAGACGTGCAGGGTCTTTCGGGCGTCCGTGATTTTAATTAATCCTGGTCGAGGTCGCGAGCGAAGCTAGAAGAAATTATTCGCGGTACGACGAGTCGCGGTAGAGAGAATACCCACTCGATTATTTCCCCCACCTCATTCGAGTCCAGCCCTCGAGACGCGTCCTTCGTCAATGATTAAACCGTGTCGCATTCTTGCTGTAAAGAAAAATTCTCTTGTCTCGAGATACTCGATTGAAGGGGGAAAATTCGAGGATGTGACCGAGGGTAAAACGATTACGAGGATCGTCGGTGTTATCCATCACAAGTGGAGCCATAAGAAGAGGACGAGAGGTCTTATAATTCGCCGGCAAAACCCGTTGACAGAGAGCGGTTAGAGTGTCCCAAAATACTTAACCCACACACAGCGAACTATGGGCAGAAAGAGAATAGTCCAGTCAACTGGTGTTGGACACGGTGCACCTGACCGTTTCTCACGGCGCGTTTAGCGCTTATATTAATATCGCTTGCTCGCACCTCACTCGTCTCGCTCTCGTCGTTCGTTCCTTCGTTAAAATAATAAGCGTCCTTCATCGGACAACGAGTGGGCGAGGACAACCCCTTTTAACCGGACGAGCCTTCCAGGGATATTGTGAACGAGGCGCATCATTTCACGACACTGTTCGCCCTTTTGCCACTCGAACCACGTTTTCGTTAATGGCTATGAGAGCACTTACGCAAAACTATACAAAAACACAAAAATGCACTTTTGTGCTGTGATCATAATTAGATCGTTAGAGAATGCTACTGGCGTAGTTCAATTGGCTTTGAAACATGGAAATATAAATATGAGCAGATTCTTTTTTAAATTACTATTATTGGTATTTCTATTTTTGACGTAGTCAATCGAATATCGGGGGTAAGAATGGGTTGACAAAAAGTGTGGGCACTAGATTTATGCCATACTTACAGGGAGTATGATTCAAAAATATAGATTCCGTGCGATTATGGTTTTCAAGGATGAGAAACGTAATACTTTTTTTAGCTAGAATTTTTTAATAAGGGATCAAAATATGCCCACGAACCGACCCGCTTTTCAAAAAAGAACATATTCAACATATGAGCAAGATGGATACCCTATTTTTAAAAAGTATGTCTATAAAGTCTGCGCCAGATTTCCTGTATGGGTCAAGTATCGGATATGGCATAAGTATGAGACAGATCTGGCAAAGAATCAAGTTTACAGGCAAATCCAACGACAGTTAAACAGAAGCATGAGCATGACTAATCATAAGACATAAATTCTAAGCTCAATAACATTCATTGAGACCCGAACACCGTAGTTATTAATTTCGCGCATACGTTTTCAATGATGCACATGCTTGATTCAGGAAATTATGTTTTTTTTTAAGCCCGCACCCATGAAATTTGATCGAAAACAAAACGTTCCGTCAAACTCCTGTTGAAAATGACGATGGAGTGATCGCGAAATAGCCGATGACCTGGGAATCATAATTCAAGTAGGAATATACCAGTCGAAATACTATCTGCTAGCGGGTGACGTGTATTGTTGAAACGATCATACCAGCGGCAGCTGCAGAACCTGCGTAGGCACGAGAGGATCCATGCAGAGTATCGCGGAACCGGTGCCTCGACGTCAGGCCTCGCGATATTAACGACGGCGCTTTGTGAAGCGAAACTATAACCGAGTTACCGGCGTCATTTTATGCATCAGACTCGCCATACCGTAACTGAATTCGATGGGTAACCCAATTACGCATCTTTGCCTGGTACATGTGCCCTCGCGTCTCTGCTATGGTATATCATACGTCCATATATGGATACCACTACTACAGCCCATTGTAGTTGAATGTCCACCCACATATAGACGCAGATATAGACAGACTCTTCAGTATTGATATAACAGTCGAGTCTAGTGGCTGCTGACATTTTGGGGGTAACTGCGGGACCAGTAGCAAATGCTAGCGCGTGCAGAGTGCGAACCGAGAGCTCGAATGACAGATATCTCTGCTATTATACGTAGGTACTATAATACATATGTACTGGGAAGTCGAGTGTCACTTTGGGGCCAAAAATGTGAGTGAGGCTAGCGTGTGGAACAGCGACATGTCAGGACCGACAAGCGCGTTAGGACGAACTCGGAAGGGGTGAGAAAGCGAATGCGGTATCCATTCGGTACAAAGCGAAAGTGAATGAACACAGGGTCCACTATATTGTGGCTCTACTCAATCAGAAGTCATAATACATTTACCACGAGCTAATGAAGTCTTGATGAAAGGCTACCGCTGGGACCGTCAGCAGAGGTTCTCAGGCTTGACAAAACTGGACCTGACCGAGTCTGACATCTGGTGAAAGTCCAATAGTTGAAGTCGTTGTTTCAAATTTTGTTGCTTTTCCGGTAAGAAGGGTTCCTTAAGGGTAGAGATATTGAATGGAAATCTGATCGGTAATAAAGTTGTACTAATCTCACGAAAATCAACGGCTTATGTGGTCACATATGTCCAATTGGTCTTAATATAAATAAAGATGTGTAAGTCATAAATTATTCACTTTCACTTTGAACGGCACTGTAAATCGGTGGAAATGACTTCATTTCAAGTCAGATGTGATTATCAAGAAGCAGCATAAAGCTCAGGAGTCATTAGAAAACTTAGAGCAGGATAAGCCGATGGAAGAGTGGCAAATACTCTTTGAAGGAATGAAGTAAAGAACAGTGAAGCAATATAGAAAAGTCCCAAGAGGCATCATTTCCAACCAGTGGAACACTAGCCGCTCATTTCGTCTACGTAATCCTCAGAAATTAAAAATACCGGGGTTTTCGTAGCATTTCAAAGACCGTTGAGAGCTGGTGAGTTGCTGCATGGTTGTAGCTATAAGCTCTTTTCTCCATCTCCTTCTCTCGCTGGTTTCCAGAGGAGGATGATGAAGAGCCGCTACTAGTGGCGCATCATGCAGCTCACTGTCCCTTCCAGTGTCGGCTCCATTTACAGAAACCCCATCAAAGGGATTGTGGCATTACACTTTAGAGTTTTGGAGGCTGGAAAGATGCGCGGGCTACGTTAAGGGTGGTAATATGTACTGGTGAAAAGGGTAGGTTGGTGTGCGTCTATCTTCGTCGCACTCGTTTGGTGCAGACCGGAAGATAGCTGAGTGTCCGAAGTAAAACTGGCGTCGCGTAATATTCACAGGGTTGAGAGAAATCGAGACGCAGAATGGAAAGAGAAGAGGAAGACCCAAAGCGCGCTCATTTCTCTCCTCCTCGGCTCTCTTTCTCTCATGCGCCCTGGTAAATGAGTATTTGTCTTTGTGAATAAATAAAACGCATTACGAAGTTGCCGCTTGTGCAGAGAGGGCTAGCAACCAGACACCAGAAAAAAAAAAAGAAAAGACCACTTTGGACGAAAAGTAAAATTCTTCGAAACACGTGATGACTAGTAATTGTCGACACACCCGACTGTTCGTATGATAATATTTACAGAGTACGATGTAAAAAATTTCTAAAGTTGATGTACATAAATCAAGTCGTCGTATAGACCACATATCAGTACACGCCATAAGCCAAGTGAGTTATTGCCCATTTTTTCGTTTCAAACTCTCATTTGATCACACATAATCGTAGTATGTATAAACAATTTATTTTAATAGTGTACATGGGACCTTATATAGCTTCGGGCTCGCATTACTGAAAAAAAACCATACACGCAAAAAATCATTGAAAAATCACAAACGATGCACCCATGCTGATGTCTACAAACTAGTGAAGTTCCATCAAGATCAAACAGAAACACGTTTTGGTTCAAATATCCTTCATAACAGTTGCCTACCTAAAAAGTTTGCCATCGAATTATTAACATTTCAAAGCAGTGCTCACCAAGTTTGTCCAGGACATGAAGATCGCTTCGGTATCTGAATTCGACCTACGATGTCATATATTACAGGCTTAAAGCGGACTAGGCATCAATGCGGTGCTCATTGGCATGTAGTTCGTCGTTCCTACTCTCTGCAAAGCACAGTACACCCTTACATCTACACATCCTCAACTAAAAGCCACTCTGTAATCGTTGCTAGTTTCCGCTTCCAGTTGGTATACAACGAGACCGGTATAGCAAACCGTACAGAGCAGTAGCTAGAGCGCATCGTGGCTCCTCTCGTTCGCCCTGTTCTCACAGAGTCTTCGCGTAGTAAGACTCCGCGAGACCGAATTGAATTTGCAAACTTGCAGATTGGATTCCAACTTGCCTATTACAGGGTGCGTCTGTTCCGGTTAAAAGCTGAACGGGCTGGCCCGAAGAGAGGCTTTCTCATTGGAGGGAAAGGGGCAAGGGGTACTATTACGTATATACTGTGCAGAAGTACTACTATGGCTACTGCGCTGTACTGGTGGAGAAACGACCGGGGCAAGGGAATTAATGCCGATACGGTATACGGAGGTCGAGGATTACTACCAAGAGCTCGCGAGCCTCTCTTCCTCGTTGTCTTAGATTCGCGGCCGTCCCGGCTGTTCAGCACTAACGTGTACGTGTATCTATGTATATATATGTGTATATACATCGAAGCATGGTGTACTACTACAGCTGTACACATATATACATCGAACACCGGAGTCCCGCAGTCCCGACGTCGAGCCAACGAGGCTATTTTCTCGAATACTACGTAACACCGAATATTACACGGGCGACGGACCCTTCCAAGCGAAACATCGAAGGATAGAGTGGGGTGAGTTTGCCCCCCACCCCATACCATGGCTATACTCGCCCTTGTAGCCTTGTACTACCACCGCACTTCCACCCACTTTCCAGCAGACTACTTCGCTGCCATCAAGAAATCCCTGAGCGAGTCTGATTAGGATTCGTTCGCTTATTGATTTTAATTACGACCTCCTTCCCTCTGTACTTGTGTTTTTCCCCCCTGGGCAAAGTTTCTTCTTCTCCGAGTTAATACCACCATCGGTAAATTTCTTAATAAGGATAAGCTGTGATTTAACTATTTTTTTCTTCACCGGTCTCGTGATATTTTAGTTGAGCGGAAAATCGTTCAAGCGGATCATCAAGTACATCAAGACGGAATTGCAATTTTGCAGGGATTGTTCTTAATGATTTTCTGAATATGAATATGAACAACATATTGCGACTTTAATTTTAGGAGGTGATTATCCATAATTTACCTGTTCTATAAAATTATACCAAGAATTTTAATCACAAACAATGATATCCAACTTTCAAGACACATTCTCTTGAATATTGATGCATTTAACGAATAGTTTTTAGAATAAAAAGAACACAGCGAAAACCAGTTGATTTCATGCACACATGGATGAATGGTTTTTTTTCGTAGCTTTTGATGTCCATCGGTTAATCATTATTTCCTGAACTTGCCCTAAATCAAGACGTTAAAACGGCGGTGTTGCTCGAGCCGGATAAGCGAGTAGAGTAAGCTCGTGAATTTTCGTGTTAGCGTGTAACGAGGTAGAAAACGTTTCTCTTGATACATTCTTCAACAAAGTCGGCCGTGTGTGTACAGAACAGTTTCGCCGTACAAACCGCTGGTGTTAAGATGCTCAATTCCCATTCCTACGTGTCTTATTCAAATTAGATTCCTCACTGCGAGGTAAGAGTCGTGTCTAGAGCTAACAGAGTGGGGGAGGGGAGTGGGGTGAACTTGATGTAAAGCCCGAATAATTTTCGAGGATACAACGTGCGGTATGTCGTAGAGGTACACCAAACGCCTTGGGGGCATTCGTGCCACTGATGCTTGCGAGCTCAAGAAGTAGTCATGGAGGGAACGGAACGAGGGATGGGATTCCTCTACGTTCATATACCCGACGACGTATATCAACATCCCAGCAGGCTGTGACTGCTCCGAGTGCCTGACTGCCAGCAGCCTTCCAGAAGTCTTGCTGTTTCTCTGTCGAAACACCATGCTTGTATGCTTGATCTGCTAATCGTTTCAATAATGTATGTGTATATGTATATTTTGTCTCTTCGCCGACCATAAGAAAGAACCGTCGCATCTATAAATCTCTGAAGAACATTGCTTCGCATTGACACAATGTTTGAACTTAGCTTCGTTCATCAACATAGCTTATTTGTACAATCTGGCTTGAAAATTTGGATTAATGATTGACTTCTTTTGGGGTGACGTCTTCCGATCCTCCATTACATATTTTGTATGCTGTATAATAAGCAGCAACCTTCCAGCAAACACCATGCTTGTATACTTGATCTGCTAATCGTTTCAATGATATATGTATATTCAAAAAAAGGTGTGTAAAAAAGCAATATATTTTTTCTTTGCTCTTCACCCAAAATATCGTAGAATACGTCTTATTAAAGAACCTGTCAAAAGCGGAGCTCATAATTTTAATTCAGAGGTCCATCATCGCGTTTGAAGGGTTCCCATTTAAATAACACAGTAAAGTGGTTTTTTTTCATTCTTTCTCCTTGCAACCTAAGAAGAAATTTTTTTTTCATAAAATCAATGACTACATCTTATGGATCATTAAATGTCGAACAAAAAATCTTATTGAGACGAATTTCTATCTTCAATGCTTGATATTTCACAGAGCCTGGGAATTTTGAATGTTGTTAATTTTGCGTTTTTTTAATTTTTTAGCTAAACTATTAAAGTTAGAACATTTGATATCCATTTCGGCGATTATTTTTGCTAGATCCTGCAATTCCACGTGAAAATTCATGCAATCATTTCTAATGCACACTTTAATCTACTAGGTGCATGGTTAAGAATATTAAATTCAGAAAAACAGCTTTAAGATGTTAGTATAAGAAAATATTCAAAGATCACTTACAGATGACGAAGATGGTCCTTTAACGATATTTCTTGAATTAATGGGTGTTTCCTCATTCAGCCCTTTCCCTGAACCGAAGTCTCAAAACATCCCCCAAGTCTCGCGAGCATAAACGCAATAATTCCGCGAGGGCGAAAAGGGGTTGGTAACGTTGGCCCCCGTTGAGTATGGCATGCGCGTAAATGTAGTTATAAATAAATCTAGGAGCTCTTAATGTTCGCCGACGTCGGTAGGTAGGTAGATGGACTATATATAGAGACAACCGTCTCAGGGGGCGTAGAGAAGACTATATGCTGCTTGTGTCAGTGCTGCTGTGGGGGAACCCAAGAAGAGAAAAGCAGAAACCGAGAAATGGGCAAGATATGAACGGCAGCCAGGGTGAATTGCTACTTGCCGTACGAACCGAGGGTGCTTCTGGTTTCTCGGTTGAGGGATGGAGAAGCCGAGTCATGGAAAGGGGTTGAGACTGCGACACGCGTGCCGGGAATCTACTCGGTCGCATTTGACTGCTCGTTCTTTGGTCTCCTCATCTTCCTCTTTCGTGTCCTACTCATTTACCTTTCACATAGCAAAGCGTGCCTCTTGGGTTTCTACCTTTTCATTTCTTTTCATCTCGTACAATTCAATGCTGTGCAAACCTTCCATTCAGTTGCCCTTTAGCTGCAGCAGAAAAGTCACTTTCCAAGTTTGAATCTAAGAAACGTCATCTTGAGTTGAAAAAATACTTCAACATCCCAGCGACTTTTTAACAACTGGTTGTTATGACACTACGGATGTTTTATACAAGTATTTACAAATAAAAATTTTATTGCACTCATACCATATATCATACCATAGACTTTCGAGGAGAGAGGGATTTTGCGTCGAAAAATTGCAGCTGTCTTTTTTTATTTCCCACCATCTGTCAGATTTTTTTGGGATACTATTTTACAACTCGATTATTCGTTTTTTGGAAAATGATTAAAAAGTAGCAATTTTTAGATCTGTCTTGAAAAATTGAGAAAAAAATAATTTAGTAGGTTCATAAAAATGTATGTGTCTATTCCACAAGAAGAAAAAAATCAGTAGACCCATCTTATATATAAAAATTGTGCCATCAAACGGCTAATGTACTTTTTTTATTTATTCTAAGCCATCGACAATTTTTCAGTATTATTATTATTCTTCGTGAATATTTATTTTTTATCATATTTTTCCACTGTTGTGAAGTATGCTAATTGAATTTGTTTCTGCACTAAAATTCTGTAAATCCATTTATAAAAATAAATCTCATCTTATACACACAGTAGCGGAGCACGAGGGAGAAACAACGAAGATTAAACGATAGAATTCCACTTTCTCCCCTATCGAGAACCGAGATTCAAGAGGAATACGAGCGCGGCTCGATATACCGAAGACCTTCTATCCAAGACAAACAAATTAGTACAATTAGAATCCCTCAAAGAAAATTGATAAATTCCTTTGGAACAATTTCTCGACTCATTTCACTCCCGTATTCTCAGATACTATACAGTAGAGTAGACCGAACGTTCCTTCGTTTCCATCTACGTCGTCTGTATACCCTTCGTCGACTGTCTTTGCCACGGGACTTGTACAAATGGAAACGAAATTAGCGGAAAATTAAGAGCTCGTTTTTATTTGGTGCGAGGAATTTGCGGAATTTTAAACAGCAAAATGGGAAGGGAGCACGAGCCAATGAACAATAACTATTGCCGAGAGATTGTATCTTAAAAATAGGGTTACTATTAACCGGGCAACTACATTCAAATAGACAAACGTAATTTTAATAACAGTGAGCAAATTTGTTTAGAGAAATATTTTTATAGTAGGATACATTGAAGTCTTTCGTTTTTTCTTGAATGTTGTTCCATATATTCTTAATGCATCTTGCATTATTATATTATAAAACAAAAACGAATTCCGACATAAAAATTGAAAAATGAGTCCATTTTTCAAAGTGCTCTTCTAAAAAAATGTTTATTTAGAAAAGCGTACAATATTTAAGTGTCGTTTTTTCCACGCTAAAGAAGCTTGGGAAAAGTTAATGTGATATTAGACTATAATTGATAAAACTGTATAATAATCGTAGCAACTGGCAACTATAATTATACTGACCATTAAATAGGTATGATACTTCCTAGAAAGTGACGATAGGACCAAATGATAACTACACCGAGAGAAGTTACTGATAAAATTTGAATCTGATAGAAGCAACCGCAAAATTGATGAGAGCAAAAAGTAACAAACGCATTTTCATTTAGAAATTCTGACCTAACCTAAAACAAAACGAGTATATTTAATGACAAAACTTACTTGCGTCTTATTTCAAAACGACTAATCAACGATTTTATGCCCATTTTTTATAACCTCACAAAATGCTTGAAGAAAAACACGAAAAATTCTCGTGAATTATTTTGACAAAAATTACCATACATCATTACGATACGAATGTATACAGCCCTTCCAAAAATTCTTCTTATCACCACTGAAGACGTTGGCGTACCATGTCAATATGACCATCTCGTTTAATCATTATAACCACATCCCTCCCTATAAAAAATAGTCATCGAAACCAGATTTTGCTCTGCCCGTATTACTACGATTCTACAGCGACTTCCGGTGGGCGTGTTTATGTACAGAGAAGTGCGAAGTGTAACGAGCCTCGCAGTTGGCGTTGTACGAGAGAAACGTCGTGTTAAAGTGTTGTAAAAAGACTCGTAGATCTTATCCAACCACCGTTGAAATTACATTATCGTATGTATATGTATGTATATAGCTGTGCTATAAATAGCAGAAGGTAAGAAAAAAAAATAAATAAATGCATTTCGTGGAATAGCATAAAAGAACAAAACGAATGTGTATACACATGTACATATATATGAATCCTGTTGTGTTGTTGGGCATATGAGCGTTATTATTGTAGTCGGGATATTCGAGTCTCTGCGCGAGAGGGCATTTCCAGGACGTCGTTACCGCGCGACGACGCGCTGCGTCAGCTACCTCTCACCTCTCTCGCACTCTCGTTCACCCTTCTCGCAATCTCGAGTACAACGAGCATGTACGTATCACGAGCTTTCGTACAGCATAACATATACGACCTATCTCCGGTCTCGGCGCGTTGACTTTAATTGTCACGCAATGAGACTCTCGAGTGTATACGCGTGAGTCGGCATATGGTCCCAGAAGCGCAGAGTGGCGCCAAGGAGCCGGAGTGCGCCGTCGAAAAGGGTGAAAAAGGAATTCCTTACACACGAGATGAAAAAAAAAAATGAAAAATAATTTATCATCTTTGGGTTAATATATGTATGAAAGTTTCCCACACTCGGGGAAATCATTGTAGTGGGTGTAGGTGACAACTATTAATTGTTAGAGCTTGTAATTATACTTATAGCATAAACTTTTATGTATTCCATATATGATTTCATCTTAATTATTATTTAATCCTGATTGCGCTATTATATTGGTGAGAAAATGCATAAAATTTTTAATGGAAACAATAACACGTATATCCTTCTTGGAAATTCGTGGAGAATAAATGATTAATGAGAAATACAATAGTGTGTAGGTGCAGCTTTGACCACATTTTTCATCGAATTTTTATGCATTGTTTTTTAAAATAAATTCATACATATTTTAATTTGAAAAATAGCATGTCAACATCAACAAAAAATTCGTGGAGAATGTAATGGGTAATTAAATAGAATAGCACATTTGTTACTGCAGCTTCGACCACATTTTTAAATACATTTTTTAGGCCGACATTTTTTTCAACTGAATATTTTTGTCAATTATAGGAAAAAATTAGAGAAAATAAATGCTACAGTATTTATTAACAATACATGAACATCTTTTCTTCCACATCTTCCTTTTGTTTATACAGTTTATTAATAATGTATGTACTTTTAAAGTTGGCCATCGATCGTAGTCCTTCAGCCCTGGTTTTTCCGTTCACTCGTGTTTTACATTATTTAGTATTAATAAAAAATAAATAGTTACTATACGGACATAACTTTTGTGAGTTGACTAATGTGCAGCTGTTAGCATGGTTTCCCTCTTCTACAGTAATTCTTTCTAATTGTTGGTGAATTGTGTGTGTAGGATATTTGTGTCTGCGGGTCAATTTTTGCCTGGGTCTTATGCATAAATGTTGTATATTATCTAATTGTGAGTTTGGGAATTAGAGAAAATATTTTTTTTAAACAATGGAATAGTTATGGCGTCAAATGAATAATTGGTTACGATGCATCCGACTAATCTATACGCCCTCCTATTTTCACGTGCGGCAGGAACGCATACCCACAGCATACCAGCAATAAAAGCCCAAAAAAAATGGTAACCCTTCTTTTAGCTCAACATATTGTTGCAAAACTGGGCGGACAATCGAGGGATCGGGTGTCTCGGCTTCCATGCGATCCTGTGTTATCCTTGACCAGCAGTCAACATTGTCATCGCGATCGTATACGTCGAGTCTCGTTCACGCTTCGGTAGAATTGGAAAGCATATTGTATAGAGTCTACCAAGTAGCTTGCAGGGCAAAGGTGCTGAGCGGCGCGAAGTTTACGCAAGGGACGAGAGAAAACGAGAGAGAAAGAAAGCGGGTGGCGGGAACAAGCGAACATATATATACAACACAACGTACAGCGTTCCGGCCCAGCGCAATAATACGTTTTTAATTGCTGAGCTCACTGCATTTCTGTGTCACACAACGCATGCACCGAGCACCCGCTATATATACTCTATATCCCATATAGTGATCGCCGGCCCGCCCACATCGCGGATATTTATGTGGTAACGTGTCTAATTTATCCCAGTTTAATATCAAGCGACTTACACACACTTCAAGCTCTTTCCAGCAACTACATAGGAGTTTCAGCTCCCTCTGTTTCTCGTCGTGTGATATGTCGTGCACGCGGTTGGCCCCCTTCGTCTTTTACCCGCCAGAACTTCTTGCTTCTACTCTCTCCCGCGATTGCACTTACGGCAGTGATATATTGTACCTTAATATTACGTTTTGCTATAAGCCTCCTCTGCTACCTGTACCGTTGCCGCGTGCCTAACGAAAACACGAGACCTAATACAACTAATGCCTGGTTATGTCGTACCACGAAAGACGGATGGCAGAAATAGAAAACTGGTATTATTGCCAAACGAATTTGTTGGAACTAATAATTCGTTCGGCTAATTCTTTGGAACATGTTGAATCAACAGAATATTTCGACTGTAATTAGTTTTTGACGTGTGCACAGAGAGAAAAATGTGGTAGTGATGAAAATCTGATATTTCGTTTTTATTATAAATGCTCAAACTTCATTGCATAATTAGCAGAGATGTAATTACTTATTTTATTTATTTATTTATTTCCGAAAACCGACATTTTGCATACATTTTTTTTTTCAGAATATTCAACCAAAATGGTAAAAAAAATGGATAAGCATTTCATCAAAATGGGAAAAGAAAAAATGAAAATAATGAGTAACCGGAAACTAATTATCCATTTTTTTTATTTTGCCTAAAAAAAAACAATTCTTTCGAATGAAATGTTAATACAGCATGTTACCAATAACTAAAACTTCTTGCTTCTACTCTCTCTCATGATTGCATGTACAGCAGTGATATATTGTACCCCAATATTACGTTTCGCTTAAGCCCTTTGTGCTACCTCCACCGGATGCTTCGCGAAAACCCGAGAACTAATAAGACCAATATCTATTTGTGTCACATAGTGATAGCCGGATGACAGAACTAGAGAACCGCGGAAAAAGAGTGTAGGGAATTTGTCACGTATGTGCAGAGAAAAAAATTGGGTTTATGAATATCGAATGGGTTTACTGTTCGACGGTTATTAATTAGTATTTTTGCAGAATCACTTAAACCGTTCACCGAAGTAGCCAATTTACAATAATGTAAGGGAATAGCTAATGACGAAAATATTTATTTAAAAATTCAAGCTATGTAATAAAAAACGTTAGACCATGCAACCACTTTCATAGTTACCGTAATTATCAAAATAGGGTAACTATATTTCGTATTGTAGTAACTTTTTCATACTTATAACAGTTATTTTTTCAAATGGTCGTATCAAGTAAAAATGAATAATTGACACCTTATAGTTGCTAATACGATAATTTTCTCTCAGTGTTTCTGCACCCTTTCGTGGCTAAGCTACCCGGCTTGATCCCTCGATTCCCATATGCATGTACGAAGAGAAGGCCGCGATCTTCGGAAGATCGAGTCCGCGCACTATTTCGGAGGGTTGAATCGCGGAGCATCGAGACTCCGTTGGTTATAGTGACGGTAGTAGTGGTGCTGGTCCGGAGGCTGATATCAATGCGCGCTCGGGCTGGCGCCCGTCAGACAATACGCTGAGAGAGATGCTGATGCGATTGTATTATAGCTAGTGGACCGGCTATCCATTGTCTCGTCACGTCCTACCCACTCGCTTCCTTTTATCTCGATCCCCAGACCTCGTGTATCGTATCGAGTGAGCATCCATCGAAAGTAGCGTGCTCGCGAGAAAATATAGGGAATAAAAACGAAGGGTAAGATAGGTAGACGAACGAGTATGAGGTAGATAGAGAAAGAAAGTTCCATCATAATACGACTCTTCGCAGCATCAGCCACGTGAGACGATGAAGATGACGACGAGATCGATGATGTATTGTAGTCATGACACACAGGGTACTTATATGTACCGGCGTGCACGCATCTACGTACCAAAAGAGGAGAGAGAGAGAGAGAGAGAGAGAGAGATTCCTTTCGCCGTCTCTCTCGTCGCCATTCTCTTGTTCTTGTGCCCTGGGAGCAAGGTATTTGAAATTCTGCGGTGCCGATATTAGATTACCGAGAGCGATCGACTACTTCCTGCCCATCGTCGTTGTCCCGAGCACACATCAAGAACGAACCAGTATATGGACGGTTTAACGTGTCAACTCTTCGGAATCCCTGGAATGCTCACGCTACACGCACGCTAACGTAAAATATTCGAGCATCCGGTTCAATCGTGATGACTCGATTTTATACGGATTCACACTTGCACTTGGACGTAAAAGAAAAAATGACAAAGGTGAAAGTAGTACGGAACAAGTAATAAACTATGCTGATTTTTTATACATTTCTGGTTGATTATATTAAAGAAAATGAAATAAGTTGCGCGAAACATTTGGCACGTTACATCAGAGCTACTGTTAGAACTAACAACGTGTTCTGGGAAATAAATTTTGTATTGATAACCATGAATAACAACTTTCGAAACATCGGCAATATTTTATTGTTATTGTTAATTCTTAAACTTGAGCAAATATTAGCAGAAATATAACGGCTTATTTCTCCCTTATTGGATTAATTTTTCATAAATTGGACGGACAATGTGATATTGTTTGCAATTTTTCAGAATATCCAACCGAATAGGTGAAAAAATGTATATATATAAAATTAATAGAATTAAAAAAATTAGGAATTTTCTAGATACACTAATTTAAAACTCCCACAAACAAAAATAATAAAAAATCGGTAAGGGAAAATAATAATTCATTACTTGCTTCATTATTTCGAGTAGCCTTATCTTAAAAGAAGGAAGATTGTTTTCATGAAATGTTTGTACGGTATGTCATTGAATAATGAAAAATAAATTATCTACGCAATAAATAGTCGTCATTTTCAAAACAATGGGTCGACAGAAGCCTGCTAATTGGTAATAATTAGTGAGTGAAAATATTGATAGTCACTTATAGTTGCCAAATTGCTATTTCTCCCAATGTAAATTAAAAACTAAGCTGTCACAATAACCATTTTCTGTACATTTATTTTGTCAATACACTTACTTTTTTGAACTCTAAAGTTCATAAGTCTCCAATGCCGTTGGATTTGAATAGGCGGCGGTCTATTTCGTGAATAAAATTCTTACCTGTAACATAAAAAAAAATACAGGCGTTAGATCACTGTAAAGTTTTTTAATTGACGAAGAATTAAGTGTCTCGCCATTTTAGCGAGGGAAGCAAAAAAAAACAAGTGTTAAATGACTAGAATACACGAGCCGTGGTGTTATATGCGCTCAAGGCATGTGAGATATACGTGGCTGAAACCGAGTTGCCGCTGCGACCCGCAAATTTATCTGATTTTAATTCAAATGGGGAGAGGCGCCTCATCTCGCATTTATGTAGTCCAGTGATATTGCACTTTTTAAACTCCCTCTCTTTCTCTTTTCCCTCGTTAGTTTTCTCGCTCGATATTAAGACCCCTGCAGCGGGTGTATTAGTCATATAAATTCGTTCCAAGACCGACGTCAAACACACCTATGATAAAATGGGACTATATGGTCAGTTTTTAAATATAGCTCTCCGTAATATTTTTGTCTGGAGGCGTCAAATGGCGATGCTGCACAGCCAACATTTTGAGATCAAGACATCGGAAGCATTTAGCGCCACAGTGATTTTTTATTTATGTATATTGAATATATTTAACGATATTAAAAAAATTATTCACTGACTTGAAACCAACAAAGCTTTTTATCACGCTTATAAATATAGTATAAATAATTTTACGTTAAAAACAATAATTTTATTTTTGTACCACCTATTTCCGAAAATCGAAAACCACCACTTTTTATACTGTCAATAGAAGACTTTTCCGTTATGATCAAATTGTTACAGAACACGAATTACAAGGTCCTATGCCTAAGCTTCAAAAATTCGCTTAAAATCAATCGGTGTTCTTCAAAAACCTTTTGCTTCTTTTTCCGTAGGGTTTTCCGGTACAAAATAAATACTTACGGCCCAATATATACGGCCAAAAAATGTCATTTCTTAACACGAAGTACTGAGTTTTTGGTTGTATAAAAAAATCTAACAGCTCATACACGCAAATATAAATATTCGTTAAAATTTCAAGAAAAACACTGCGGATAAAGTTTCCAAAGAATTCGTTCAACGCCAATTATGAATCAAACTTCGGAAAGTTTCGGATAATTGACTCCCAAAGTATTTTTAATCGCTCGGAGGCCGCGAGCAAAAAAAAAGAGGATATAGCGCCGAGCAACGCGTTCATGTACCGGCAACGAGAGCAACAAATAATATAAAAACGCGTGTGTCGGGCGGCGTGTCCGAGAAAAGCGAGAAGCCGCCAGCGGCGCGTGTTCCGTTCTAAGCGGTGCTGGGGTGCCTCGTACCCGATTTTAATCAACCACCCCCGCGGCAGTAGCCCCATTGCCGACCAACACCGACGCAACCGGCGTTTCACGCTTCCCCACCTGAAAAACTCGAGGCCCACGCTCTCCGCTTCGGCCCACCTCGAAATTCCTTCGGTTAATTACGCAGATTTCCAATGCATCCCGGCACCGGCTTTCGTGGAATTTTTACGACTGCCCTCTGCTCTCTTTCTCTTTCACTATGGCTTAGTCGGCAACTGGGGTGGCCATTTGTATGAGTCGGAAATATCCGACCAGGGATATGAATTTTATAAATCCAACTCCACATATTTTCCGTCATGTTATCGGTCTCTCTCACATGTGCAGAGCTATATCGAACTTGCCGTTCTTTGGCCCAGGCTGGTGACGTTCGACCCCTCAAAACCCTCGCCCCTAGCCGCATTCTCAATCGACTATTGGCGTTCGATTAATTTATCCGAAAAAAAAAATAAATACAAAAACCCTCCGGGGAATTACAAAATGAACGTCGATCACCGCTTGCCGACTATTTTCGTGTAATCTGTGTTATCAGCTCGTAAGGAGGTCACAGGAAATTTTTTTAAAAATAACAAAGTACATGGGCATGAAAAATATGTAACAGGAAAAAATAATATTGGTTTTTGAAAGGTTTTTCCGATTCAGATACTGAATCGGAAATATCTGGATGAATGAATGGATGGTTTTATTCACTTGGGTTGAGGTTGAATTTATATTTTCTTTCGCACTGTGTGCTTTTGACTTTGCTGTCGATGGTTTGCTGCAGTGAGAGGAATGGAAAAGTTGATATGAACATAAATAAATACAAAAGTAGTTTCAGACAACAACTAATAGTTGACATTAAATACCTGTGTAATCGACTTGTAATTATTACTTCAACGAATAGGCACTTATGGATAATTTACACAACCAAACTTAAGATATCCATTATAGTTTATTCCATTGTAATAAACGTAGTTGTATTAAAAAACAAATTAAATTTCTAGTGGACAGCAAAAAAATTTTAACTAAGAACCGTGATAAATAATAGAAAAGTAGCTGATTTCATTGATTTACCATGATATACATCCTACAAACAAATCGATGAACGCGCCAGCCATAAATGAAAAAAAAAAAAAAACATAATACTCTCCAAATTTTTTCAACATGTTCAGCCATCGTGTCGTTTCAGTAGAACACAACCGCGACATGAGAAGACGATAAATCTTTGCAGGTCAGTATAGCACTAACAGCAGCAACAGCGAAAAACCCGACGTAAGATTCCGGACGCTATAAATAATTCA
The DNA here is from genome assembly GCA_949699805.1 of Tromatobia lineatoria. NCBI lineage: Eukaryota > Metazoa > Arthropoda > Insecta > Hymenoptera > Ichneumonidae > Tromatobia > Tromatobia lineatoria. The sequence continues at coordinate 12,667,257 of OX453041.1, read as the reverse complement.
ACTTCCGTCCGAGAAGCGTGAAAGAGAGGAAGGATGAGACAAGTCGTTCCCTCTGTTCCCGCTTTTACTGGGAGGGAAGATGGTGGCGGTACGTGCGGTGTTTCGGACAACGAAGGAGGTCGTCGGGGGTTTAAGAATCTAATCTTTTCGGCAAAAAGGGCTTTTGGCATGAGGAAGACGAAGAGGCAGCATCCGAGGAAGGAACGAGGGCGCGAAAATCCTCTCGCCTGCCACCTGAACCATCCCAGTAGCGAGAGAGTAGAGGAGAATCTTCCTGACACCCCCTTAAATACTTAATTCCATTCGCTCTTAATTGGACAGTTTTATTAAGGAATGCATATTTCAGATGGCTTTTTTATTATGTCTATTGGGAGCCCGACGCGGTTAGCTCTTACTCCTTTTTATTTTATCCTCTGCTCCGCTTCGCGTATTGTAGCAAGTATAGTATAGTGCTTGAGTTGCCTCGTGAGGTTGTCAGAGCTGCGCGAGGGGAGGCTTAAAAAAATTAGATTTCAACCCTTCGAAAAATATTAGCACGCCGCGAGACGTAGAATGAGTACAGAAGCGAGGAGATTGCTGGGAGAGGGAGTGCTCTGCGGCTGTACAACCCTTTAACGTGGCCCTTGGAAGGCTCACTCCTCGTATTGTTGCCCAGGATTAAAGGCACCAAAGTGTTATTTCTCGGGGTCGAGAGACCCACAGATTTTTTTTCTCTCTTCTCATTCTCTTTTCATTCTTTTATTTTTTTATTTTATCGAGAAAATAAAGCCTGGTTAACTCGACCTTAGCACGACCCCAGAGTATCTCTTCAAATTCTCTTAACTCCTCTTTTTTTTCTTATTCGTTTTTGAGACCCTTTTGTACTCTGAAAAATCACGGTAGCCTTTAAAGTTAGTATTGATTACTTATTGTAGTCCGTGCGAATTCTATGAAAATATATATGTGGATTTTTATTATACTTTGTTTTAGTGATAAAACGAATTAAAGATAACTACAGTGAATATTAAAATTGTTATTAAAAATGAATAACTGTTATTCAATGATTGCCACAAAAACAGAGATCACTCTATGGGCCTTGTTATATGCAAAAAAAATTCACCGAACATCATAATACGCAGCGCAGACAAGAGAGAAACCAAATTGGAGAAAAAGAGCAAGAGTATGAATTTTAATAAGCCTCATTCGAGAAACCCTCTGAGCCACCCGAAATGAACGAATTAAAAGTTTCTGTCGTTCTCGTCGTGTACACACCGACGCACTTTAGTGGTCTCGCGGTTGACATTTCAACTCGCTCTACGATCTCGCCGAATAGCCAAAGTTTCGCCGTTTAGCTGGCTGGCTGGCTGGCTATTTGCTTCGCTCGCTTGTGGAGAAACTTTAGACTATTTTTTCCACAATTTGTTCCTTTTTTATGAAAACACTTCCCTATTTAATTATTTGCGATTTCAATAATAAAGCAGACGAATTACACAAACAAAACCACCTAGGAATTTTTAAATAATCACTGCCACTTAAAGCCAAATACTTAAATTCAGTCACACTCTGAGAAAATATCGACATTTTATAATAAAAATAATTGGCCCAACGATAATCTAACTGTAATGTATAGTTGTCACGAGGAACGACTATATTTTATGGTTATAGCAAATATAAGAAAATAGTTCGAGCAACCATTAATACAATTCCCAGGTGGAACGTCTATTGAAGCAAGTATCGTTTATTAGACCATATTATCATCCCTTTAACTGTAAAACATTGCAAGCCTTCCTATATCCTTTTTATATGTCACCGAAAATCGCTTACAATTAATAAAAAAAAGTTCCTTGCCCAATAATGTTTTATTATTCCAAAAATTTTCAAATCATAGTTTGAATGGTACGAGTAGTTTATTTTTGTTCATACATCCCCAGCTGAACAAGACAATTAAAAATCCGTTAAAACTCACGCACTTTTCACCATTTTCATCATTTTCCTAAATAATACAAGTGTCTGACAACATCAAAGAAATACGATATTGTTGAATTAAAAACATATTATTATAAAATATTGCTTATTCGGTAGGATATTAATAATTAAAAATTGAGTGGGTGACGTACGTGCCGAGGTAGGAAAATGTAGAAGGGCAATAGGAAATATAGCTACAGGATCGAGAGTTGTTCGCAGGAGAAACTTGGTAACTCTGTAACGTGTTCTCGTTGAGGGTAAGAGCAGCAACGACGAAGCTTGTTCTCGAGTGCATAGCCTGGAACCCAGCAGCGGGCCACGACTCAGTCGTTGTACTACGTACGGGTATCTGAGTAAGATTTCAATTAAAACAACCCCCCGGCACGATAGGGATTAGCAGTACGAATCCGCACTGCTCACTACTCCCTCCGCTGAGCATTGTGAGCTGCTGGGATATACGAAGAAAGCCCCGGTTATGACGCGGCATAAATATCAATGTAAATTGCCTGGGCTCACTCGCGTGCTTACTGTCTTCTTCCTTACGGTATATACCGAGACACCCGGGAGAAACTTGGAGAAACGTGAAACTCCACCGCAAAAGATGTTTCTGCTGAATCGGGTCGCTCCTGTCGGCCTTTATTAACGCAATTATTGCGCGATTTTACATTCATGAAGTTCAAATTACGGTGAGTTAACCACACGCAATTTGAAGCTACCAAAGGCACGTTTTAATACTGATGTTGAATTTAACATCATTAGCAGTTTTTTTTTGTATCTAGCTTGATGTACGTTTTTCTGTTTGTAGCAAAAAAATGGGTTGGAAAATTCAGTGAAGATATTTGTGACTAAAAAAAGTTCTTGATACATTTGTTAAAAATATTTTTTTAAATATTAAGCACAATCTATAAGTGAAATACAACTACATCTATTAGAACAAGGTATGATTCATGCACATTAAGAAAAATCCAATGAAATGTGCACATAAAAGTTTTAAATGTACACATTGATATTAAAATCACTATTCAGTGCGAAAGTTCCATGCAGATTGGATAATTTGTGTATGGGATCTTTGTACACACTGGAAAAAAACTGTTAATCACGAATATTGTTCACATGGCATAACTCTTTCAAAAAAGATCTACACAATTTTTTCTTGCACATCACAAATGAATTTTAGTTTTACACATCTTCATTCTGAGCGTTCATAAAAAGAATAAGCTAGATCATTTTTATGCACGGTGAACGATATTTGTGATTAACTTTTTTCAATGTGTACAAAGATTTTACACACGGATTATCGAATATGCATGACACTTTCGCACTGAATATCAATGTGCACGTTCGAAACTTTGATGTGCACATTTTACTGGATTTTTCCAAACGTGCACAAACCTCACCGTGGACAATTCTTATGTGCATGAATCATACCTTATCCTATCAAAAGGCACTCAGAATATGAAATAGGTTCATACAATCAAGTGTACATAATCATTCATTCTATAAAAATTTCTATATTTACGCATACCACAAGAAAATTCATCAGAAAAATTCCAATTTAACACACGGTCAAAACGTTTATATCCTAGTTTTTTCCAATACACATTTTCAAATATGTCAAACTCCATTTCCATCACGCTGTACTATCAATGGAAGACTTAATATTTTCCTTTTACTATAAATTGACACAAAGGCTCATGTAAAGAGAGTCTGTCATCGCAACAGAAGACACATTAATTATTATCGGTGAAAGCGGGGGCCGGTCTCGACTTCGTACAAGGGAGAAATAATACGGTAGAAGGATACGCCTTCGTATGTACAGTATGTTGTATGGTTACATTCTATAGGTGTAGTGCTATACGCTCGCGGTACGTGGTGTACTGGAGGAACTCGAAGAGAATCATACTCTGAAATCATAATTAACAAAATTATGCCATGGTAACTCGATAGGTTCTCTGGTAGAAACGATGGCATGGTTGAACTTGAAGGGAGCGTAGAGAAGGAGAGGTAGTGGGGAGAAGGGATGGGGGAGGGGGTTCACATCTAAGAAGGAAGGGTTGTTGTAACGCACGTCCACCCCTTACCCCTTAACCAAGCAGCACTCTAGCAACGGACTCGCAATGGTATCCTGAACGCGAGAGAGATCCGTTCGTACGTTCACGAAATTCTACAGGCCTCGTCGTACACCCGTAATCTTATACACGTGGGGTGATTGCGTTTGCTTCATTCAAAAGGTTTTCAATTACAATTTCGGTACTTCAGTTTATTCAAGGGCTCTCGCATTACAGCTTTATTGTTAACGCTAAGAAACTAAACACTGATATTGTTTTGCAATATACTTAAGGACTATTTTTTACCTTGCCATCTTAGCTATCTAACAGTCTGCATTGGAAACAAAATTATACAAGTTCTCATAAAAACAACATTATTTGTTAGAAATAATTTTGTTTCAGTGTGATATTTTAATACCACTAATATGTCATCAATAACATGATTGTAAGTAATTGCAATTTTGAATTAAAGCTTTGTTCAGAAGCTTAGTTGATTGATATTCTATGCCGGGTACATAATTGATATTAAATTGAATTGGGTGTGGGTAAAAATAGCGAATGGCCAAAATAGTGAATGGTTAAAATCGCAAATTTCGAAATTAGGAACGTCTAAATCTAGAATGGTCATCATTACGGGATTCGCTATTTCAGCCATTCGCTGTTTTGACCATTCGCTATTTTGACCCCCATCTTATTGAAAAAAATTAAAAATAGTAAATGATAACAATGGCAGATGGCTAAAAAAGCGAATTCCATAATTATGGACATTCTACATTTAGACATTCCTCATTTTTAAATGCGCTATTTTAGCCATTCGCTATTTTGGTCATTTGCTATTTTGATCCCCACCCATTGAATTGACAGTAAATTTGACGTATCGACCAAGGTATTTCAGAATAAATTTTATAATAATTAAAGCCATTAAATATACTTTTAAATTGGTAATATTTATTACAGCAACAAAAAAGTCAGCATATGAATGCAAAACGTTCGGCGGTGAAGGAGTGAAGATGAAGACGGCCGGCTCAAGAGGAAAAGGCAACAAATGAAGGGAAAAAAGCGTTGTCGAGAAAGAAGACGATACACGCGGCCGACGGAGCCAAGAGGGCGTTAACTGAACTTTAATGGAGATCATAGATACAACGTTCGGTGGCGGACGTTGAAAGACCTTTTTGACGGATTACGCCCAAATCGTATCAATCTCTTACTCGTAGCTCCGTGAGGGCATATGCTACCTGAGATATCTAGTGAGGGCACCGACGCCGCCTTACGCAAAGAAAGATGACAGGTAACCCCGAAGCTAAGTGTTATAATACCCAAGTCCCCTCTCTATATAGCCAAAGCTACAGGATTTCAACGTAGGAGCATCCTTAATGCCCATTCGCGCCTGCTCTACGCGCATTACTATTCTCCAGATCATGCTGCATTTCTCCTTTTATAAATCAATGCGCCCCGCGGATCGTTTTCTTTTTTTCCTCTTCTTTTCTTCTTTACCTTTGGTGCTACTGTGACAGCTATCGATAGCACGATCTCGAGCGGCACGTCCCGACGAGATCGTTATCTCTCACACTCAGCATCCAACAACAGAATTGTACACGGTGCAAACTCTTTCAAGCGGCTTCTGTTCAACGCTTGAGTAATGTAACAGAGGTGAATATGGACAACGACAACACTTGCAACTATAGAACTTACCGAAGACTCAATCTATACCAAGATACTTCTGTCCGACGAAACTCTTCAGCTGTCCAAAACTTCGCCAGGTATAGAGTCGATCAGGTATCAATTTTACCAGGTATTAATTCTACCTGGTGTTAATTTTACCACGTATCGATTCTACCTGGTATTCATTCTACCATACATCGATTGCGCTATGTCTCAATTCTACCAGATATCGACTCTACCAGGTATTAATTTTACCAACGGGAATTTATTCCAGGTATCGATTCCATCAAGCAATAACACTCTTAAAACCAAGGGTGGTGCAAGTGTGTTATTTCCTATCTTTTACATTATGACGCCTTTTTATACACTTCCGAGTTGCACCCGTTAAAATTGATTATATCTAACCATTATTTCACAACCCGAACGGTTTTATCCTATTAGGATTTTACAAACCAGTCCGGGTTCTGAAATAATGTGATCTAGGTTAAGTCTAATGAATTCTATGCTAGGTCGTATTTGCCAGCTTTATTCTATACAGTTAGCTTCTGACATAATGATATGCTATTACATCCTTTTTGCCTTCCTTCCGATCCCATTTCTTTTATTCGCACCCCCTGCTAACAGCGAATTTGTCGCGCACCCCCGAACACGAAGCTCGTTGGAAGCGGAAAAAAAGAGTGTTGGAGGGAAAACGAGAAAGGGCGAAAGAGCGCTCAACAAGTCGAATAAAAAGCTCATAAATAAAGAGGAGGAAAAATCCGGGTCTTTCTCCACTGCTGTACGGTGCGACTGTGCCTCGCATCTTTTCCTGCGGAAACTCTGCTCTCTCCCGCTTTACTCTCACCCTATGTTCCATCATATATATATATACATACACACAGTAGCACTGTAGCTTTAGCTGTAACCATCGCGAGGTGCGTCATTCCTTGCCATAGCGCCACCCCAAATCCACCCTCTAACACGTTTCTGCGAATGTCCCAGCGGACACCTGTTGCTTTGATTCTGCGTTGAGCATTTGCAGGCAGATTGCTACGATTGTGGAATCGTCGCGGGGACATCAATTGGGAACATCGGAGTTAATATATTCCGGCGATAGCGCTCGATATCGCAAAGCTTACCGATCGTAACTGATCGAGCAAGGGATCGTTTTGAAAGGGTTGCATTTCCACCCTCACCGCAGAGCTCGTGCGATTCACAGTTCCGGAAATGGGCTGGATTGGAACTCGGGGGTGAGCGAGAATCCGTGAGTAATGTTTCTCCGTTTGCTGGAGCGACAAACCGGCCGGGTTTCGATGGGGCTGGAATGCTTTTTCCGGGACAGTGAATCGCGGGTGCTTTAGCACTCGAGTGGCTCAACTCAGCTCTCATAGCTTTTCTCGCTTTGTGTCTGCGTGTCGTTTCGTCATTTGAGGACACATTTTACTACGTACATTTGTTCACAGACTCGCGCCTTCCTACGAAGGTACTTTCGAAGCGTTCACCCCTTTTGACCCACTCACTGCTTTGTTATATTGTAGTTGAGAAGCTTATCACGGAAGACTGCACGCATTTCTGTAAGTTACTCCAATGCTTGTGCACTCAGCATTTCTTGTTTTTTTTTTTGTTCGACAATGTTTCACTCACGATATTTACATGGAGATAATGTACATTGACCATTAATTGATTAGTAATAGTTGCCGTGATCGCTCAGTACTGGTAACTATCAACTGAATCCCATTAATTGCAGTTCAGGCGACGAATTTTTCATTTACATTGACTTTTTTTAGTTATTAAATAGTAACCGTAACTTCTAACAGCTTACTCAATAAGAACAAGCGGCATTGAGGTTAAACCTACTATTCTTCGATATCAATATCATATTTTTGTTTCGATATGTGTGCAGGAGATCAAATACCATAGAAAATAATAGGTGACAACCAGTAGAGCTGTATTACCAGGATGGCATGCACCGAATCATCAGGAACCAACAGAAAGTTCGATTTTCAACGTTACAGACATTCAGCCGAACATACAGTGTGTTGTGACGACCCTACATTACATATAAGAAGACGATTCGATTGAGAAAAATGTATAGGTGACATTAGCGCCGTGGTTAGCGCTCTTACCCAGTACCTGAATAATCCGGGTTCGATTCCCGGTGATCGACAAATTCTCCGTTTGGTCATATCAGTGTAAAGAATGAGTGGATGTCTTTTTTAGAAAATTCTGGACACTGAAAACATGCACTTACATCATATCGTCTGAGTCCAGATTTTTCATTGCAAAATTCTTTTCTCTTTACATCCTTATGGGACGGAAAAGTAAAAACCGGTGATCATCGCCCTGACGTTAAGCACAGAGTCGCAAATGGAGGAGGGATACATCGTTCCATCGATGGCACGTCTCTACCTCAACGAGCCACGACCAGAATCTCACAACTCTGCACTATACGCCAGAGCTAGACTATACAGAAAAGCGTACAGACACTGAGCCTTGTACGGAGTCGTTCGTACGAATAAATCGTTCGTCGTTACACGTGTTTTGCTTCGCTCCACTGTGGGCAACGTGCGAGCTGACCAGTGAGAGATCAACCAGTAAGAGCGAGGCATGGCATGGCTCTTAAGGCCTTAAGTGCGATAGAACCTTGGGAGTTATGGTAACCGTAAATAATCCTACGGGGAACGCGCCGCTCGGTAATAGCCGATACCTGCGGCCACCATACAGCATCGAGGAACGACGAGAGATCACAACAGAGCACTCTTCGCTTGAGACAGCCCGATTGTACATCGCACACTACTCCCAATTCAACCTATTGCACTCTCGTATGAAACATATACGTTGATTCGAGTCTATGATGAGACCAACTCGTACACTCGTGATTTCAGAGTATTAGGATCTTAGCTGTGTGTAATGATCGAGTGGAAAACGTACCATAGCGATGGCTGATTGCCTGGTCGTATAGACTTGGATTGGAATCGATAACTCTGAGCTTATTGCATCAGACAAGCGATCTTTTCAGTACACGACTTCAGCTCCAATTGTTCCATGATCTATTGCAAAGTTCCATTTTTCTTGCTTCGATACACGGAAACATGGCTTTTGTGGAAAATAACGGTATTATAGACGAGTCTATAATGTCGTTTTCCAAGAAAAATTATGAGAACGCGACAAAGGGTAAAAGAGGTATTGGATATTGTACTTACGTTTATAATTTTCGCTCTTCTAAATTGTTTGCTGTTACTCATACATGAATTCTCACAGCAATATTGCGGTGGCAACATATCCTATAAAGTATAACGACGATACCCGGGAACGATAACTTAGGATTAGTTTTCATGAAATATCAGACACGACTGATCAAGTCTAAGTAGGTAGCAAAAAGAGAAAAATTAATAAGCATGGAATTTAATGCCAACATGCTTTGTTTCCATCCGGAATATCGAGTACTTAAAAAAATCGTTATCTCTCTTGCACGCTTTTAGTAAAAAATAGATCATTCACGTCTTAAATAGGCCGTTGGTTCTTACGTAACAAGAAAGCATTTGCGGCATTGCCCCTCAAAGCATATAGTTCCCCTAGCACTCTTACTAGTTCATGTGTTTTTCTGTCATGTTCCCCCAATGGCATTCGCCGGAGACATAATCTCTCGGCGGGTGTCATTTCTCATTTAAAAAGGTGCCCAATTTCTCGCCCCCGTTTGGTCACGACGGGAGACTTCTGCCGTTTGCCGAATTGTCGTCGCGTAACAGTCGAAAGGTCCTGATGTCATGGGCCCATAGCTAGGGGCGGATAAATAGGCGCTAAACCGACAAGCAACACCAACTATTGCATACACACATGCAAGCTACTCATTTTCCCTTTCTATCCGTCGAATCTCTCACGGACCGGTAATCGCGCTTAATGGGCCATCGGATTTTACGCATCCCCGAATTATTTGTGTCACGCAGATAGAAACTTCCAGTGAAACAGCGAGGGAAAACTAGGCAGACGGAACTGGAGCAGTAGCGCGCTCCCAAAACGCAGTGAATCTCAAGTAACGGTGAGTGGGGATTACATGCTACTGGAGTTTTTTTTAAGAGGCTCAAAACAGGTAACAAAAGTAGGTAACAATCCTTTGATATTGAATTTTTCCGAATTGAACAATTATGATTTTTCAAATCATTTGCATAATGCACTCATTTTCTATTTTTGCGAAAAATAATATCCATAGTGTACACCGAAAAAAAGTTTGAACGGTTCGAACAAATCATTTTGTAATCTCAGCCTACAAAACATTTTTTATCGTCAATGAAATGATATATGCATGATGATATCTTTCTTTACTTCCAATGATGTGGAATCCAATTAAATGTAGTGAAATTGAAGTAATGATTATTGAATCAAGGGCACCATTTTTTTCGTCACGATAAAAAGTTCTAGCTAATATCAAAATACAATGTTTTATGGAAGCAAATAAATATTTCATTGCAATTGAAGGTAAAAGAATTCATTCTACTCATTTCTTCGGAATTGAATCTTTTTTCTCGGTGTAAGTGTTTTTTTTTATTTGAGACGCCTGCAGAATTTAATGATAAGTTATCATAAAACTTATTCATTCACGTGGTTAGAAAAATTGCTTTTAGCCTTTTTCTGGAAGATCGTAAGGTGGGAACTTTTGGAACATAGGCAGAGACGTACATACTTAAGATTCTCGACAGTCAGACCTGCCACGCTATTATTTATTGCGCTAATCTTCGTGGCAAACTGCATATACACAAATGTATGCCCTCAGCGTGAATGCACGTACAACTGGCGATGGAAATAAAAGACAGAACGAGAAAAAGGGAGTCGCGACCGTACCACCGGAAGCGACTATGAGATAACGCGAGCAACGCAATTTGTAGCGGGAAAGATATAATGCTCGGCGACGCCCAAGGCAGATGCACGGACATCATGTGTCGCGTTTAACCAGCGATACCCAAAATTACGTTAGGACACAACTGCGGTCAACCGTGAATTAAAAACATTTTAAAATGCATATCGCAAAATGTAATGAGTAATTTATTAATCTGTAAGACGTAACTTAAAAAAGCATTGATGTTGGCATTTTTATAACCCTACTATCGATAGGCGCAGTAGCGACTCGACGCCAAGTATTTAGAAAAATAATAATAATTTCTCTTCCAAAAAAAAACTGATATGAAACGATGAATCAGTTCTGAATTTCATTGTACGGCCCAAAATTTAATTGATTAGTCCAATATTTAATTTTTCAAGCATTGCTCAGACTAATAATTATGTATTAGCTATCTATTAAATCTACAACTACTAATACTAACACTATACTAATAAATATGTATTAGCGATCTATTGAATATACAACTTAGTTGGTTGGTTCAATGATTAATTAGATAGCATTCAACTAATCTGCTGACGTCAACAAATTGTTTTCCAGCTTAACCAAACCTAATCACCTAATATTCATTAAATATTGCAAATTTATTATACCGATCAAGAATTTCTTTTAATCTGTGTCCAACAATAAATGTGCAATTTTTGTAACTTAATGCAATTATCGCATACGGAAAAACTAGTACGAATGACTCGCTCGATTCGTTCGCAGTAAGATACTTTATCAGCAAATGTCGAACTCGTGTAATTATGGTTACGAAGAACTGTCGGTGTATCGAAGTGATGGGCGTTCAACCAGTGAGAAATCTCGTTTCATTATTCGTGCTGTCAAGCCATATTATATTTATAAGGATATATGAACAAGTATACGTACATGGTACGTTAGCGAAGGTTTTGCTTAGGAGGGTTCGTTCGTTATTTTCTTGTCCCTCGTCAGGAAGTAGCTAATTTATTATTCACGAGTCGTAAAGTCTTTGAATGATTTTTACGGCATCGCGCGCGAGCTCGCAAAGCAGACAGGTGCATAAACGTGTCGTGCGTGTGGATATGTGTATTGTGGGAGTCCTTAGGACCCTCCGCGATATCTCTCGACTGCAATTATATCGCATATAGCGATGTTATATATTTGCCGGTAACCTTTTCAAGTGGATTTATACGCGCGTGACGTTGTGCTGGTCCAATAGGCAGAGCTTTGTGAACTCTGCTCACTCTGTTAGGAAAAATGCATGAACGTTTAAATTGAAATTTAACTGAGGCGCGATTCTTCGCCCGCGAGCGTCGACGCCCTGAGCGACGACGACGGGTTTTCCCCTGACGCGAGAAAACCTATCTCCTTTCTCTCTTGTAATCGTGTTTAAAACGCATTCGTTTCAATTTCATCCCCTCTTTCGGAGTGACTCGCGTCCCGACTGTACCCGACATCTCCGTTTCTTTCATGCTCGAGAAATGAAATGGAAATGTAATAAAAAGTTGTAATCGAGGACGCCGAGCTCGTCTAGAGACGGAGTCTCTTTTACTCTCGTGATTCTGTAGATTTTTTTCTTCGTCCCTTAAGATCTCTCGGGCAACTAAAATATACATCAAATGGCCCTTGAATTAAATGAAACGACAGTACTTCTTACCATACTATTCAGCATACTATTATTTCGAAGTCCTCAGTCCTCGGGACCGAAACATTTTTCATAAGCGTTATAAAATCAATTCCCAGTTTAACTTGAAATTGCTAAATCGATTCGTTGATAAATTGAAACTTGATTGCATAAGCAAATATACGGGGAAAAAATTGATAGAACAATTAGAAATGAAAAAAAAATCACTTCCAAAGATGAAAAATGTCCAGAAATAAAATGACCACTTGCAAAAAAAAATTAATTTATTTACATTTTCAAAAATTATCTACACTGCCAATGTAGCATTTTATTCAATTAGAAAAATAGAAAGTTCTCGTGTACGTGGATGTATAAGAAAAAGAAGTGTGTATAGAAAATTCATTCGGAAGCGGACATCGCAAAGAATTGGAGTATCGAGCGTTAAGAACCTATCTGACATCATCGTGGAGCCGCGTCCTCTGAGTCGTGGTCGTCGTCCTCCAGACCTTTGACTGCAGCGAGCTATTCGATTCAATTTGTCCGTCTGACCGAGGGGTTGACCGCTACGACATACCATATGAAAGGGACGATCCCTATGTGAATTGAAATATCGGACAATTCGCTATGAAGATATTGGAAATAAAATGCTTGACATATTTCGCTTAGAAATAAATCCCCGGCGGCTATTCCACATGTATTGTAAACACATGTGAACGCAATTCAGCCGGAGGCGTTTGGATGAATGCATATTTAATTTTAACTCTTTAGAGTAGTACGGCATTGACCTAATTATAGTCGTCTGGACTACCAAGTATAATAGTTGAGACTTAATAATTGTCGTGCGAGGATTTCTTTGATTTTCAAGTGACATTTAACTACATAGTTCTGAAGCTGCACGATATAATTTAATAAAAATCCTTAGTATTATAAATTATTATTGTAACTTTCAATGATTGTATATAGTCTTTTTCAAAAGAGGTTAACATTTTTTCCAATATAAATATTCTAAATATTTTAAAAAAAGAAATTCCGAAGTAATTTTCTTGAATGAATACTTGTATGTACACGTGTGAAAATTCTAACTTGCCGACAGCTAGAAAACGAGAAGTTTTCTTACTTACTCTACAATATCTAGGTCAAAACTAGCTAGATCCGAACGCCGTGTGTAATTTCTCGCCATCCAGCGGTGAATTGGAAACACTGTCTAGAACCTGAATAAGATTCCACTACTACACCGAGTAAGCTAAGGAACTGATTAGTCACCACGGAAATAGTCCGAATTTCTTTATCGGCCCTCGAGCCCAGTTCTTATCTAAATAGTCTAGCATCGATTTAAAAGAAAAACAGATATAATATATGGTCGTTTATTGTGATAAATTACGGTTATTTCGATTGATGATAAGTAACGGAGAAAGTACACCATAAGCAATCATTTGTTCTTCAGGAAACAATTTCTGTCTTTGGGGATTCTATACGAAACAAAAGAAAAAGTTCGTTCGTATTTTTTAATGAATGCGCAATCTCGCAAAGAAAAACTGCCCCATCCAGCATTTCTAATGAATTTGCATTAATATATTAATCTCTGTCAATACCTGAGATTCTGTTTCTGATTCATAACATTACAATATTAAATCATCTAAGATGGCAATTTACCCGCACCAAGATGTGTGGAAGCACGTACTTAAGTAAAGGGGCGCTAAACAATTTATTCAAGCAAAACCAGCTCGACTCTATGTGACCAAAGTATCTATACGCATATGCTAGATAGATTATGTCCATCTCCTCATCAGCTAACCTGTGATATAAAAGATAGATAGATCCTAGATAGCTGTGTCAGATAAGCTGCGACATGAAAACTGGATAGATTCTACATAGCTGTGTCGGATAAGCTGCGACATGAAAACTGGATAGATTCTAGATAGCCGTGCCATTTAAAGGTGTCTTTTAGCTAGATTATACCTAGTCGTTCTACTGAAACTCTTTGAAAAAAAATAAACAATTAAAAAAAATATATAAAAAATATTTTTAAAAACTAGCTAGACGCTCAATCTGTACCAGTTTATCCCAAACAGATTTCCAAACGGGCCGGGATCTATAATAGTATATTACGATACGAGTGCGATGAAACTTTTTCGGACGAGGGTGAGTTTGCAGCACGAGCCGAAGGCGATTGTTGTACCCAAGCGAGTTGAGAAAAAGTTTCTCGCACGAGTTTCGTATACAATTTTATTTCACTAGTGCGAGAATTGCGATTTCTCGCACGCGAAGCGAAACGGACCGTGTGAGAAGTAAGCACTTCTCACACGGAGTTCCATAAAAAAAAATACCTGGAGATCCATTAATGTCTCCAATTTTCTCTAAAATTTTTTTGCGTAATATGCTCAATATCTTGAACATTTGCAAACGCGAATAACATTACACATTGTTTATTGTAACAAGAATTTCACCATGAATTCTTCGTTCGGGTCAAGAGATAACTATTGAAAGGATCGACAAACGGCTACGAGAATGCACAAGCGGGCAAGCAGTTCGCACGCTTGTAATGCGCGTCTTAAATATAGCCCCTCTGATATATTTCTATACATTTACGCGCCTATGCTGAACTTCAATTCACACGCATATACATATAATAGAGGCAAACCTACCAATGTAAGGAGGCGATGAAAGAAGGAGAGAGAAAGCTGCAATAAGTATCGTTACGTTGTCATGCGATTTCGGTGTCCGCCAGACGCGAAGCCGAGCGACTCCCTTGCGTCGGTGACAAACAGGTTTCCCGCATGCACGTCTCGTTACAAGCACGCCGACGTGTCTCTCCGCCCTCTCTTCCTGCGTGTGAGTGGTCTATGCGTTTTCCACGTTTTACACTCAGTCCCGAAGGAAAGTGAGTGGGTGTTTAATGATACTGATAGGAATGGACGAACCCAAGTTACATTTACCTAGTACTTAACAACTGATCGACAGTATAGGTTAGAAAAGGGAAATAAAAATTACATGACGTTTATAATGTCAAAAGGTTGTAAAAGGTAAATTTTTATATTCAAAAACAGTATTTCCCTTTCTGTTTACTTTGTAACACGCGGTCGTTGATATACAAGGTCGTTGAAAGCTACAAATTCCGTTCTTAACAAACCTTCAAACACTACATTTATTACTTTGACTTTTGAAGACAAGTTAAAAAAATTTCGTTGGAAAAAGTAGTAAAAATTTGACACGAACCGAACTTCTGATAAGAATGTAACCTACATTTTACTTCTGCTATGGAAAAATAAATTTTTACTCGGAATCGTAAAAAGTGGACTTTGTAGATCTGGTATTTTTGCTATTTTCATTCAGAGCAGCGTAGATTTCATTTTTTCGAGAAGGGGTTGTGCCTTTTCATTGTTAATACACATATTTGTTAAGTACATCCGTGATCGTATGAATATCAAGTTGACAATAAAAATAATAAGCTACAAAACCGTTGATAAAACGTGTCAAAGTAATAAATAATTTTCTCAATCCAATAAAAATAACCTATTCATTTTTTCGTCATAATATCCATAAAAAATGCGTAGACAAATTTTTCTTATTGAACATTTTATAACTACACTTTCTCCTGAAGAGACAAGTAAGAATAAGAAAGAGTCAATGCGCGAGTTCCTACTTAGCAGACTTTAATTACTCATGCAGTTGCGAAGTCTTTGCGAGAAAGAGGAAGGAAGTAAGAGAGTCTAGAAAGTGGGGGAAGGGCCTCGATGTATTATACAAGCGCTTAATGTAATTGCTAATTACCGGGTAACAATTCGCAGTGCCTCGGGGCAGCAGAAAAAAACGAGTTAGAAGAGATCGCAAGAAAAAGGCTTAATGCGCGCAAGTACGAATGTGTGGTAAACGCGGGATGTCAGAGGACGCCCCACATCCGGTTCTATATATCTATCCGGGTACATACACTGCTTACCAATGCCAGCTCCGTACAATAATATATGCCTCATTCTTACCGCACTAAGACTATGTATTCGTGGCGCACTTTATACTTAGCTTACTACGAGCCCGGTACTTAGCGCTGACGCGTAGATATATAGTGAAGGCACTGCGCTAAAATATAACTCGAGATATCCAAGAGGAGCGGGAAGACTCTTTGCTGAACATTCCGGTATGCAGGACATTCAAGACTCATCGAAACTTGTAGCAGTGCAGTTCACTTCAAGCAATTCGCTTCAACCTGCATGTGCATTTGGAATGCAACAATTAACGTTTCAGCCATTTTATGTTCTTACAACCGGAAAAAAAAAAATTTCAGGTGTTATTGTATGCGACGATCGGCGGTCAAGTTTTATCTTGATGGGATTTTTGCGAAGCACATCTCGGGTTTGAGACAGTGATCGCGAGATTCAAAAAGCGCGAAACTGGAGCCTAATTCAAATTTCACTAATACGAATCTTGTTTATGATTAAAGAATTTCTTTAATTTATTAAATAGATTCGTTAAGCAGCTACAATCGACAGCTACAAAAGATTTCATTGACGCCAATAAAATGGGAGGGTTGATTTTGTTTTCATTGGTTTCAAGGAAACATTTTTATGATTTCAATAAAATGGTGCACTTCAATTTCAAAGAGAACATTTCATGGCCTGCTAAGAAACATTGACTTAGTAAGCGTTATAAACAGTTTTATTGTTTTGAAGATAAGTTTTCGCTGATTCAAAAAAAAAAATTTCCTTGATTCCTTGAGATTTATCTCGAAATTAGGATTGAACGAACTAACTAACGAGCGAGGTAAAAAATCCAGTTTCTGACATTTACCTTCTGAACTTTTCAACACGGACGGAACATTTATATCTGCAGTAAATGAGGCATCCGTCAAATATTAAAAAATTGACCGGCAAATTGACGATCTTTTTTACTACCAAATAATGCAGAATATTTTTATTAAATATTTCATATCGAATTTTAATAATGAAATTTCGACTGACTTTTCGGTCGCTTTCGAACGAAATTCGGATTCATTTATACAAGTCAATATTAATTTATAAAAAAATGACATAAGCTCCTTCAGAATAAACCACACTTACGATCCGAAAATCGGATCTCTATGCAATATTTTAATTTGCTTTATGGAATTCTGCTTATTTCGTTATATGTTGAATTAATTGCAGAAAATCGAAATAAGAAATACCCATTGCGAAATAGCAATAAGTTTTAAAAACTCAACCGTCTTCATTAACTGGTTACCATACAATTTGTACTAATAACAATATTTATTATTATCAAGTATTGTAATTATCAATGAATTTAAAAAAGTTACAACAATTCCGAGTTGTTAATACTCATAATTGTTACTCGTACACAATTTCTCCGGGCGTGCAAATATTTCAGTGCCAAGCGTATCTCCTCTTCTTCAGGTCTTTTTATGGTCACGCTTCCGTGATCGTCTGACACAACGCTGCAACAACATTCCACGAGCAATGAGCCCCACCACGTGATAACTTTTACTTGTACAAGTGTTTCAAGTTATTCTCGTCTTTCTATCGCTACGAATGTACTATACGAACACACTCAATATAATTCGTCACTTTGTTCTTCCTGTGAAAAAAATAAATACAGCACAAGCTTTCGGCAATTCGCGTTTCGATGGACCACGAGCAGATCGACTGACCGTGTGTTGCACATACGTTTTGCGGTCGCGTGTTTCGCGTGACACGCGCATCGACGCGAGACCACCACAAGAACTGGAAGAACCGCGTGGCTGCGTGCAAGACGAGCCTAAATGTGTAACGTGTTGATGATGATTGTCGGCGAGTCTGCCGGTGGAAAGAGAAATGAAAAAAGAGCGAAAGTCGAGCAAGCAGATATAGCTGCGATGCACAGAAGTCGCTCCGCTTGACGATGCATGTCTCTCCCGCTCAATGCACGAAAAATATTTCAATGTACAACTCAATCAGTATTTCTGGGTCGCAGTAAACCAGCACTTTTAAAAAACAATAATATTACAAGAGTGAATTGTATTGTCATTGCAAGAGTAAAAGTGTGATAGTAATGCTCAGCGTAATAAATATCTTCACTGAGAGAAAATTATGATATTCGTAACTAATAAAGTGACGATTATTCATTTTCAATACGTACAACGAATCTTTTGTTACTTGCCAAAACTATCAAATAACTACTATAACTATTTATGTATTAACCGTAACTATGAAAATAGTTTCTCTATTTTCTTCGTTAACCTTATAGTTAACTGTACTGATACGGTTTTTGTAAGTGTAACATTTTACGACTACGATATTTGTCATGATATATTTTCTCATTAAGAATTTAATGAGAAATATGACGATGTGAAAGGAAAATTCCAAATATTATATTTCATTCTCTGCTTCAAATGGTTTGGAGGGCAATCCGAATCTGTCACGTTTACGTTTGTAGTGATATTAAGAGTCCAATTGATCTATGATATTGTTACGTACAATAGATTTTAAAAATGGTACCGTATGAAGTTATATAAATTGTGCGTGCAATTATCATCTTTCAACTACACATTGGCCTAACTCATTGGAATTAATAGAGACATCGATCGTTCATGAGTATATTACTATGTAGACAGCGTAGGCCGATGGAGATACAGTCAGAGAAGGATCACCATTCACCCCTCTAGTTTTGAAAGTGGTTACTCGAGTGCCTATACATATTTACTGTAGAAGTACCGAGAGCCGAGTGGAGACACTCAAGTAGATATCCGGTTGATGCTATTATAGTGGTACATCATGTATATATGGTTTATAGAAATCCTGGAGCATCAGGACTCGTCTGGTTGCAATGTTAGTGCGGTACCAGTGGAAGCACTCGAGGTCCCTCTTCGCCCTCTCGAGAGACGGAGAGATCTTAGATATATACCTGGTTGAGTCGACACGCAGCCGACAGCCAACACGGGAAAATAAATATGGGAAATTCCATACCAAATTTACATGGATCTCATAATCACAGGTCTGTTCACCAATTACATTTTTTTTACATTATCGTATTTAGGAAATTTTTTTCGTAACATTCTTTTAGAAATTACACGAAAATGATAACTCTTTGAAAAACAACGCCGCACCTTCTGCACTTTCCAGAGATTCTTCCGAAGATTGTTTTTGATAATCAAACCATCTTCTTTTATTTGAAACAAAAAATTCGAGAAAAAATTGGCAAATAATAATTCTACATTTTTATTCCATGGTCAGAAAATGCATTACATGGGTAAGTTGAAAAAAGACGATTGTTAAGAAATACAATTTTTTATTATTTCGGTTAACGTATGGTGTTCAACATTCGGGAAATTTTTTTATAATTTAAGGAAAACGCGATTCGCCGTTAACGAGTTAAAAATGTTTTATCAAAATTTTTATATTTTTCTCGAGGCATTGTTTCCATTTATCCCGTGAGTGAATTCGAAATGATTGGAGGAGAGCCAGGTCGGTGTGGTATAGAATGTCCTATATACACTGCATTCGATGCCGTGGCTTCTCCGCGCTGACTAACCTACAGCATGCACTTCTTCATCGGTACATATAACTACTTCTATATACATTTCAACTGCCGAGTGTAACTGCTGTGCCGCTGCTGCTGTTTGCCGCTCAGACCCATACTGTCGACCGCGTTCCTATCATTAAAACGTAATCACTGTGCGCGCCCGCGGCGATGCTAATTTGTCGGTTAATTAATGCTCCCGGTTCTCCCATTGTACGTCTCTACTCTCTGCTCTCTATCTTGGGCGCTTTTAGCAGAAGCAATATTTATTTTTTTTACACGGGAAATGCAGAATAATGAAATTGTCGATGTTATGATGGATATTACTATTGTGTGTAGCAGTAAATCGCGACGATAAAGGCAAACCGCGAGCAATACACAAGAAGTCTCTAATTTTTCACTAGTCCCTCATCGTTTAAAGACTTCTCAAACGGAGCTAATCTATTCCCAGATAATTAAATTTACTCTTAGCGAAATGAATTGACTGCGTGTCAATTAAATTTACTTTAGGCTAATTATAGTAACTCCATGTAAGTTAAATTTGTTATAAGTCATTTAAATTCATTGCCCATCAATTCAATTAATTTTAAACAATCTGAATGAAATTAGAGTCAATTGAATTGACTTTGTGCTAACTAAATTTCTTACAAGTCAAATGAACTTAACTTTGATACCTGGCCTAAAATAAAAGTTGACCCCGGTTATAATAATGTTGCAACTATTTTCATAATTATAATACTACATTTTCTGATACTGAAGTACATGATATTAAAGAAATTCTCTTGTAGCTTGTGTGTAAGAGATAAACGCGAATAATTTCCGTGAGTCGTGCGAGACGCTTTTGTTCGGTATATATAAAGACGATAAGGAAGAAAAGAAAAAGAGGATTATCTCGAGGACGTGACGATGCACTCGCGGATATGTGGCGCCCGATGCATTCAAACCTGTGCGAGGTGTTGCTCCTCAAAGACACTCGAGTGTATTTCCTGCTTGGATTGTTCCACGCATTCGCGACGCTCAAGAGCGCTGAATTAATTGCACCGGTTAATTACAATATAAAAAGAAGACTACGTAGCGCTATACACTTTCCGGTAAAATCCGCCACAATGTTAACAGCGTCTTGTAACAAAAAACAGTAGTAGATGATCGTCATAAATACGCAGCTAACCACTGCCAATTTATCATATGCCCAATTAATCCAATAAAATAGAGCTTTATAGTTATAAATATAATAAAATCCTAATGAATATATCTACACGAGAATTAGTGCAAAAATTGAATAGAGTACAGCCCTAATTCAATAAACTAAGGCTCACTTATTGAAACAATTTTTCTTATAACCCTGAGGCGTAATCTTCATGTGTTAGCTTCTTTGAAGTTTTTTAATTTTCGATCCTTTCAAATGATTTCTGTTCTTTCAAGATTCTTCGAGGTTTTATTCTCCAATTTGTCTCATGGACCAATTTGTCAGAACGAGTTGTCGTTGGATAACTCATAACCGACCCCACAAAAACAATTCGGTACTGAAGGTGCAAGAATCCTTCCATAGTTTCTCGTACGGAACAAGAGTCGATTGTTATTAGCCATTAGCATTGCCATTACTCCGCAAATCGTAATGAACGAAGTAGCTCAACGGTTGGTGCATCAATAAAGACGGTTAGTACAAGAGGAAAGAAAGAGGAGAAGCGTGGGTCATTGTTAGTGGGAACAAAACTGATTAGTACAGAAGTACATCGCAGGCTATTGTCATGAAGACGCCTCTCCAGAGCTCCGATAATTAAGAGCGCGTTTGACGACGCTTTCTGTTCCCTGTGAAAGGGTCTCAGCTACGGGAAAAGGAGACTCATACCTTCCTGAGAGGCCCGTGCGAATGTCTAAGCGAAGGAGAGCCCAACTGAAAAGGAAATCCGAAGAAGGAAGACTGAGGTACCAGTAAAGCTTTATCGAACTCTTCTTTTTTTTTCTCTTGCAGTCGTTTGCCGGCGCGAGAACGCACCACCCTCTCGAGAGTCTCGCACTCGAGTGCCACTCGATCCGCGCTGCTTGAGGGTCTCAAGCATCGCCGAACGCGAAGCACCGTGTATATATATGTATATCAATGGAGAAAGGGAGAACTGGAGAACGGAAGCTGCTGCAAGGAAGCTGGAAAAGCTTTTTGGTGGCTCGCTCTTCGGTTCGCAAGACAATACGAGAGAAAGACTCTCTTAATACCCGATCCCCGGATCATTGTCTCATGCTTCGGTAATTACTTGTCGCTGTACTCGGCATTATATTATACTTTGTACTTTCAACGCTGTCTGTAACAGTACATGTTACATATAACCTCAAACTTATATTCAAGTCCGGCCTTGAGATGGTTCCTTTCAACTTGCCCTTCGATCGTGAATTACGCTTCATTAGAAAGCAACTGTGTATTCACAGAAAGCATTTTTTGGTACAATGAAATAATAGTGTCAGTATTTCATTGACAAAAGTCGTGAATGTCTCAATAACAGTGAGTGACAACTATTAACTTGTCAGTAGAATATAATTTAACAGAATATTTATGCTCCGGGATAAATTACTTGAATAACGCAGAACTTGAAATACAAATAAGATACAGAAAGAAATCACTATATGTAACAAGAATTGTAAGAATGTACCTTTACTAAAAAAAAGGAAACTTAAATTGAGACAAAAAATTACAGACTACTGTAAAGTTACGGGAATTATGAAATATAATTAAAGGTCTTTACCCTAGTATTTATACTCATAAATATACCCCATTTTACCCGTGGAGCATCTCTGGTTCAATTCAGAGCTTCACCAATAGAAGCCATACTGCTTATCTTTCAACCCGTATGTACACAATACAGAAATGGATTTAATCAAAATTAATAATTACATTTCCAACCTCCGCTGAGCACGTAACTAGAACACTATCATTCACGTTGTAGGGAATCAATGTAAGAGTATACTCGGCAAACGTAGCTTTTTTTCAGGTGAGCGAGCGAGTCTGCGAGGCGCGTGACGCGATTAGCACAAAACCCCCGCTTACCATCGTATCATGATCCTGACCTGCGAGCCTCGAGTTCCACGAGGCGGACGAACCCCTCGTAGACCCTTCCACTTTCATCTCATGCTCGCTCTGTGTTCAGATTCATACTCTTCATACTATAGAAACACTAATAATAATAATAATAATATCGGTATTCCTGTAGTTTAGCTCGTGTCAGAAAGCTGCAGAGCGAAACTCCGCCTCCCTTATAATACGGGAGACTCCAACATAATACGAGCGCAACGAAGAACTCGCTGTTTGGCTGGTGATGCCGGACAATACAAGGATAGGGATTGCAGTATCGTTTCAGTCCTCCATTTCGAGTGCCACCCAAGAGAAAGGGGGCATAGAATCTAGAGAGACAGAAAGAGAGAGAGAGACAGTAAGTGAAAATGTTGGGCCCAACCCTTTTCGCCCATTGCGTATAATACAAGTATAGAATCACGCCCAGAATTTGTAACAACTGGAGCACGTACAGAGTTTTATATAGCGAAGATCCTCTATCGCATGTACTTACTCAAAGAAATTTTTCTAAAGTTGCACTTTAATTGTCTGTTTCATACTTGTAGTAAATAGGGAAGATATTTCACACCGAGCAGAAAGATTGATTGATTTTAATTAAATGAGTGCATTCAATTTTGTTTCACTGATTTCAATCAAATGTTTCTTCGCTTTCGAAGCAAATGTTGTGTTGAATGAAAGAAACATTCCTTTTAACCGATAAGCCGGTTTTTATTGATTTCGAAGGAATTGTCTTTGCCGCTAAAGGAATAACAACACGGGAGAGATTATTTAAAAAATCTTTACATATTACATCACTTTTTCAAATTGAGGAAACTATTTCTTTACTATGTGCTGATTAGATTAATGCCTCTTTACGGGTAATGGAATTTTTTTTTCGAAATTCAAATTTCACATTTTATTGAGATCAAAGAAATTTTCCGTTATAATCGATGAAAAAAAAATCACCGCACTTATTTATTTGTCCCTGATGAAATCCTTCGTCTCGGTGTAAAATGAAGTATTCATTTGCCACTTTATAGTCGTGAATATGACATTTTTTTTCCAAGTATACAGAAGATGAAGGGACGATGACAATATCCGTATCATTGCACGAAATTAAACACGTCCTCGATGAAAATTCGGGTCTGTGTGAAATGATCGAGAATCTTAACCCCAATTGTTGCCGGGCGTGCTGATCGGCGGAGGAAGACTTTATAGTCATAAATATGACTTTTTTTTCCTAAGTATGCAGAAGATGACAATATTCGTATCATTGCACGAAATTAAACACGTCCTCGATGAAAATTCGGGTCTGTGTGAAATGATCGAGAATCTTAACCCCAATTGTTGCCGGGCATGCTGATCGGCGGAGGAAGAGCCCTCTGCGAGCGATACCGGTCAGCTGCTGCTACCGCTCGGTAATACCAGGTCCGGGTTCGCTTTGTCTCGCACGCTGACGTTGCAACTTCGACCCCCCCGAGCCCGAGGACGTCGAGCCACGTTTTTTAGCGAATTTAATATTTATACCGAATGACTGATGACTGCAATAAAGAAACAGGGTCGTATTGTTCGGCACGTTTCTGTCGTTGATCGATACGGTGCGATGGATGGCTAGCAGCTAGCCACATCGCTCCAGCAGCAACGCTCTAGCTTCTACCGTTGCCCTGTTGCTGGGAAAAAAAGTTTTCAGGTACTCCGTCACCCCAGCAGCGAACAGCATGCAAGGCGTCCGTCCGGCCATGTGTCGGTTATCGTGTGGATCGGTTCTCGTCTCTCGTTGCTATTTTATTATTTTTCTCCCGTTTCTTTCCTTTTTTTCGTCCACAACAGCATCATCCCAGAGATCAGAGTCCGACAATATTGATTTTCCGGTAAAAGTGAAAATCACGCGATGGAACGAATCTATTCACGATCGTACACTTCGCAACACCCTCTGACATTCAACAGGATTGTTTAACTACAGATAAGTGAAAAATACAGCGATTGCCTGCTATGGTCACAAACTTAATCATCATATACCTTACTTAATTTCTAGTATAAATAATGCGTAAAGATGCCTATGTGTAAAAACTTGTGTGAATAAATGAATCCAAAATACTTTAATACGACACAAGTATGATAAAACTTTATATGGCGAGTGTGAGACAAAGGTTTTCCAACGAAGATCGCCCAAATTTTACTCTGCAAGATGTGAGAATAGGAGATCCAATAAAAAAAAACGGGGCGCAGGGCGCACGTCTATTTTCACACCTAGTGAAGAAAAAAAGCATTTTTTCAAACTTGTCCTGTAAATATGTCCTAGATTAAACTGACAGGATACATTTCTGTCAAAATGTCGCTATTACTCAATTTGAAAATAAAATTAATTATGAAATATATATTTCTTTGTTAAATTCGACCAAATCCAAACGTTTATGCCAAACCATAAAAGATGCTCGATATTTTGGTACTCATCAGGAAGCCCTCCGAAAACCGAAGCACTAGTAAAAATGAACTAATTTTTTAGTAGAGTGGGAAAAGTCTCGGGCATTTCGATTAGCGTGAAATCGCGATTGGTCCAAGCTCTCGGTATGGATTTGGAGAAATGAATGTTGAGAGAGTCGGCGAACCTTGCATCGGATCTCGACGAGGTCGAAACAAAGATACGTTCTGTCTACGATGTCGGAGGATGAGGGGGATCCACGAGGGATTGAAGAACCCGAAATCATTAACGAATCATTACGAAGCGCGTCGGCGCTCGGTGTTGAACGACCGGAACCCTTGAAACAAAACTATTAATGATTTCTATTTGTATTCGTGTTCGTCGACGTGGTTCGACGGACTCTACTAAGCATAAGAAGGAGCAGAGCAAGTCTCAGCCCATGGCTCGAGAGAGACAGACAAGACGCGTCGGTGAATTATGTGAGAAGTTGGCTTATTTTCGTTGCGTTGGACTCCCGCGGCGCGAACAAATCGTCCTTTCGCTTTCTTTGCTTCTTGCTTACTGTGCCCGACGCCCTTTTGTTTCTCTCACTCTCCGTGCTACGGAGCTCGTTGTTTCATCTATTCTATCATCAGTCTTTTTTTTTGTTTCACGTCTAACGAAAAGCCGCAGAAATGCTAAAGGAAGCCGCAGGGACGCAAAGGCGAGAAGTCATTATCTTCAACTGTTGAAAATCTAGAAACTCGAGCGATCCACCAATTGAAAATAGGAATAATTTCTCCGTAGAGAACGATAGGTCAAACTTTCTTTTAAATTTCTTTAAAAAATTAACCACGGTTTATCCATTTTAACAAGGTTTTCGAAGAGGACTTTCTTTCGTTATTGTGTCATAATTTATATTTCTTAATTATTCATTACAATATTTTAGAAAAATATATAATACATTAAAAATCTTCGCGTGCTTTCGATTTTATTATAATCAATGTTTGTAAAGTCAGACACTGACGAATATAAATTAAATATCTAAAGGTAACAAGGCCCACGATAGTCGAGATTTTTAAAGAGAACGTTTCTTAATTATTAAACATACAAACATAATTATGTAGATATAGATGTAAACATTTGATGTCTCTTTCTAAATCGATAAAATACTTGACTCGCGTACTTAACTCAATTTTTATAGTGTGTTGGCAAGAATATATGTCCCATGTGAAAAAATGTAATACCGGTAAACAATCGGAGCACGTCTGCTCACGGCGACCGATGAAAGAGAACAGAGTGAGCCTAATATTTTACTGAGGTACTGGTCAGTGGCCTTAAATACCCCATAGAACCCAAAATAAATAATCACGTCCAAAATTTAGGTTCGTTGCTTGAGAGCTGGCGCTCTATAGTCAGTTGCACGCTATGTTAATTGAGTTTTGAACTTTCAATCATCAGAAGAGTATTTATGACTTATTTACCAACTGTAACCCTCAAAGTGCGCACTATTTCATTTACTGTTGAATAAAAACCTATAAAACCGAAATTATGATGTTTCTATACAAAAACTTTCAAAGTATTACATAGATTAATTGTCATACATATTATGACAATTAATTTCCTGCATTGCGTTTGATTCAAATCATCTATTTTTGTAAGATAATCCTAATAATCGTTAAAAATTTTATAGATTAATTCAGTATATTCAAATGAAGACGTATTTAATTTTTCAGATACGATATCGTTTCCAGAACAAATCCTTATTGTAGAATTCTCGAAATATTTTTCCGGTGCTGAATCATCGTATTTATACTCGTACTTGTGCATTTCTGTTTTTCTGTTATCTCAGAAAACAGGCGCTCATCTTTGGCTAGCTCAGACTCGGATGATCACATTCTACATCAGCAACATCTCAGTCAAATCACTTCGATCAGCCAGTAATGCCTGAGAGAAATGAACAACGCACTCCGGATTGCGACGCAGCTTCGTTATTTATTAGCAATTGTAAAAATGATGCGCCTAAACAAATATCATTAGCGGCGCCGCGCTCGAAAACATCGACCAACTCAGCGTCGCTGGCGCCCGTATAACACATATATATCTATATGTGTAATATAGCTGAAGATATGAGTCCACTCTGAGGCCGTGTGGCCTCACAAGTTCTCGGGCTACGAGGTGAGCATGCTGTCATCTGTGAAAACAACGCATCTAATTGGCCCATGATATTTATTATAATTTCAAACACGTGAGCGAGTGGAATCCTCGCTAGCCGAGCCGTGATATTAGAAGATCGAGCAAGAAGTTGATCCGGAGGTATATATCGAGTCTGCACGCTTCGCTTCGCCGCATATGTGCGAAGGGATGTATAGGCCGTTGGAACTTCTCGCTCTTTTACACCCGAGTCAAAAGCAACAGCAACTACACTCTCTGAGTGGGAATTGCTTTACGACCTCGTTTTAACCGAGATTTATTCAAACTACTCGCTCACATCCCTCAACGAATATCCCTGTTGACGTCTCTGCGCCTGAACCAGAGGGATTCCAACTATTGGAGCCTGGAAATTCGTAACCATTTGATATATGATTTTTTTAACCAATGGTACCGTCGGTAAATATTTTTAAATTCCCGTAATTCATAATCGAATGTTCAATGTATATTTTAACTACTTATTATCTAAGAATAAGTAAGGTTACTCAAAGGTTTAACGAAAATGAGATTTTTTTAAATGCCATAGAAATAAATATTAGATAATTTATTTTTTATTTTTTATTTTGTGTTAATGTTTTTCAGGCAATACAGAAAAATATATATGTACGAAATAAGTTTATGGCTAATACAAATTAATTAAACTTAATGCACAGGGGTTTTTTAATACAATTAAAAATAGTTCCATTTTTTACACGCGACATGGACAACTGGAAATCGTTATTAAGAGGGTTAATACCAAATCATTTATTGACTTTGGATATCATCGACATTTTAATGTAAATAAAGATTACCAACAACTAATTCAAGATGGCACTGCCGAAAAACGTTTTTTTCTTGTAGCAAAGTTGCGCGTGATTTTTTACTCTCTCTTGAATACAGTTTCCAATTTTATTCCCTCTGTGCATGATGCTGCCCAAGCTGCGTGGATGATTTGACTCGGTGGGGCCTCATTTCCTTCTGCATGGGAAAATGTACCGTCTCCGTTAGCAATGTGAAAAAAATAGCTAACTATTTTTTTCTTACTCAAAGCAGATTTACCCATCGATTCCATACATTTATTATTCAGTGGTAATAGTGTAGTTTAAAAATTATTACCTTTCATTCATATTTGCCAGAAGAGGAAAATGATTCCACCGAGAACCATCTAGTTCGTTTTTACATACATTAGAATATGGATAATATTGAATTCAAATTAAATTTTTTTAGCCCTGTCTCCCTCCCCTCAATTCCATCGAAATAATGACTTTTCATTCATTGTTAAGAACCGAATAAATATTTCCAACTAACTAGGAGGCTGAAAGGTATTTCGTTTGAACTCTCAGCTAAAAAATATATATTCCCATGTAATAATCGTGGTAACTGCAAAAGATAGTGTCGACACAAAACATATCCAGCGAGGACAAAAATTGAGAAGCTCGATAAGACGGTGGAGGGTGATCGAGATTCACTCCCAGGCCCCGTGCCTCAGCGTGGTTTATATTATCTGTGCTTACAAGCATGGTTGCTCATGTATCTCGAATTTATGGTCTTGAAGATTGTGCCGGAGTAACGAGGCATACGTGCTGGTCAGTGCGATGCAGTATTCTTTCGCCTGCGACTGTTATGCATACGCGAGGAAATAATAATAACAGATATAAGAAAAAAAAATTAAATGAAATAAAAGTAAATTCAAGAGTTATTCTCGAGGGGCCGCGGCACTGAATCGTTGCTCCTGCTGGTAGACCGTTCGTGGTAATTAGAAATATTCGTATTCCGCATTTCGTATTCCAATTTAAATCAAGAGGCCGCGAAGAGTAGACAAGAAGGAAAAAGAAGACGAAGAAGAAGGAAAAGAAGAAGAGAAAGAAGAGAAAGAAGAAGCAGTATTAGTAGTGAGCATAGGACTTCGGACGTCTACATGCTCTGCCCAACAAACGGAGAGCAGAGAATTCAAGCAGCTACAGAGAAAGAACCTCGTGAAGGAAAGAGAAAGAGAGAGAGAGATACCAAAAAGAAGAACTGTGTGAGATGCGCGTACGAGCATTTATACCTGAAGAGTTGAGTCTCGTAGAAGCCAGTACATACGTAGCAACGGCAACAGAAGTAGCAAGCAACAGCGGCAGCAGCAGAGGAGTAGCGAAAGCTGAGGCTCTGACAGAGCGAGACCCGCCCACAAAAGTAATCTCGACCTCGCGCTCTGTCTCAAGCGGAGAAAGAGCGAGAGAACCACACCTGATTCATCAGCGAGGAATAAATCGAATGAGCGTCTGAGGCAAAAAAAAAGAGCCAGTCAAATCGTCTCATTTCCGACGAAGAAACCCTCGCGCAACATCGTTTCTCTCAATCCGACTTATGGCTTGCCGAATCCACTGCAGTTACAAGCTGCATATACGAGAATAATTAACCAGCGCATCGGCAACAAGCTGATTCACAGAGACACCGAACGAAACGATCGCTTCGTTCCCACCGAAGATATATGCCCAATCTCGAGGAATGAAAAGTTATTGTTTTTAATCTTCGAGAGACAAATGATTTTATTTATTCTATCAATTATTGATAATGCGTATTTGGCTTTCATTTATTTTCATGAAACAATTTATTGGCCAATTCTTCAGGATTTTTTTTAACTGGTCTTGGTATTTGCTAAAAAAAATTGTGTAATGTAATGAAAAAATGTTTCATGGAACGTTGACGGTGAATTTCTAACATCATTGAGTTTAATTGGTATGTATTTTTTTCAATAGAATCGACAAAACCTTGTCAAGGTACTTTTTTTATGTTAGTTTGTTGAAGAGAATAAGTTTATTTGAAATTAATTTAAATAATAAATTCATAAGTGCCGAACGAATTTATTACCAAAGTTATAAATCGATGATCAACGAGCAATCGCGTATGATAAAAAATAATTGCTTTTAATTCCCTCGAGACAAATGATTTAATTTATTCTATCAATTATTGACGGTGCATGTTTGGTTTTCATTTCTATTCACGATATCTGATCGTGGGCTTCTGTATATAAAGGCCCATCATAAGTCTACCTTTTCTCCCTCTTCTCTTCCTCTTCGGAGCTTTGAGATGCACCGTAAGATTTTTGTCTGTCTTGCTTCTTCGGGTCTCGATTCGTTCTTAGAGTTTCTTATATACGTGTCCGCACGGCCGGCTTCTTGTTTGCCCGAAGCGTGCACGGCCTCGTTCAATCGGGATCCTCGTAGCTGACCAACTGGTCCATATAGCTCTACACTATATAACTATAGGATTGTCTGTATCTCTGATGTGACGTCGCCCTCGGAGACCTCACGGCTTCACCGTTTGTGGTGACTACTCCCTGTCGACGGCTTATTAATGAGAAAGGAGAGAGATGCCGTGGAACGCCGTTGGGAGATGCAGTCCGCGATAGATCGATTCGGAAGCTGCGAAGAGGATGCAAGATCGGAACGTGGATTGGACAATTGGAATCAACACAATCACAATCAAGAGCATTCTCCATCTAATTTGTATACAATTTGCGATCAAAATATTTCCACCGTGCGCATAATGCATTTGATTTAAAAAAAGCCATTTGAAAATTGACGGTCCCAGTATTGAAAGTTTTTGCTCATAAGCTGGTATTTTTATTTGATATACAAGGAAATTATGGAATATATATTTTGTTGACTTTGCACACGAATTTTTAATTTTTGTGTGTACAACAATATAAAATAATGTTTATTAATGACAGAATTAACAAACATATCAATTTCAGATTACTGTTGTATATTTAATTTGATATGCCAGTTAATGAATGAAAATTTTTATTATCCTTACTGCAATATTTTGGTAATTTTCTTTAACAGTAAATGTAGCAAAAGTTTGTGCTCATAAATCAGTACTTTTATTTTAATATACAAAGAAAATCTAATGTATACAATTTTTAATTGATTATTAATTCTGGTACCGAGTTAAAGAGCCAACCACTATACTCCTTATATGCAATGACGACCCGTTACAGTGAAATAGATTTTTTATCAATGTTTTTTACCATTGTTGAAAAAATTATTGTTGTATGTTTGAAAATTTACGGTAGTGCAATTTTAGGCCACATTTTTGTAATGGTGAGTCATTTATTACTACGCCAGTAACATAATTTATTAGAAGAAAAAATAATTCTAGGCGCGAATGAACTCACATAATTAAAACTAGCGCATCGTTACGGATTTAACTCGTTTCGTTACGATGAAAAATTATTTTCGTACGGAAACTAATGAAAAGATTTGGAAAAATTAGTTCCCTTGGCCGTTTATTTTTGCGAGAATTATTCACGTTTGTAGAAATCTTGTAATCGCAATTTTTATTTTCTAAATTCTCCAAATAAAACAACACACTTGAAACACGTAAAATCGGTTGTACCTGAAATGTCTATACAACAGAAAGTATCATAAACAGTTGGGAACACAAACGGACTCATAGGAAATCATTTGTGAATAAAAAAACTCCTGAACAAAATGATAATAAACTGTTGGGTGACACACAATTCTATGGTCAAAGGCGTAAATGGAAAAATGAAAGGATTAACAGGCTTCCACTCGGCTTGCTGCCTGCGGTTATTGAGGAAAAAGATGAAACGTATGAAAAGGGACAAAAAGAATAAGGGACGGAGATAAGACGAGATCTTTCAGGCTCTCTTACAGAGAAAAGAGAATAAAACTAACAAACGAAATACCAGTGCTAACGGGAACGACCCCTCTGCGTTTTCTCCTTTTTCCTACTATGTACCACTCGGACTTTGATTCTCTCTCTATCGCTCTTGTGCAAATGTGTGATTTTCTCTTTCTCCCGATCTCTGATGGTCCGGAATACGTTCTCATAACCGGTCAACGAGCCACCCGCGTTCGCGCGTCAAAGGAACGCGAGGGTGATCTCCCAGATAAAACCTAGAGCAAATATGTAACTTGACTCGGAAATAGCATATACCCACCCCTTAAGCTACCTCAATGTATACGGTGAATTTTATATCCTACTGAATGTAAGAGTTTGCTTCCCCAATCATACAAATGATACGAACGCAGACGTATTAACAATATTTTTCGATAAATAACGATAATAATAGATAATAATAATAAATTCGGACAGGAGGATGTCGGTAAATTTGACCGACAACTTTGCGGGTTGACAACCCGCAAGCAATGTAAATTTATATAAGCTGATGTATCCTTCATATTAGTATTATCAATAAAATCTCATTTATTACTAATAATAATAAATCAATATAAACAAAATGAAAATAAAAATAGATCATGAAGAGGGAACTTTTCGTGGCTGAAACTGATTTTGAAAATTCATGTAAATACTCATGATCACCGGCTTTGGATAAACGAACCGATTACTTTTTGTTGCATATTCAGATGTGTTACAGTTAATAATAACAAATCATCCCGTTTAAAAAAAAACTGGCCCATTATCGAGAGGCTGTCGATCGTCCAAATCTATGCGGACTTCATTTATGTGGATTAGTATAAATGTAAAAGGAACTTCGAGGTTCCATTAAGAAATCTACAAAAAGTTCGGTCTACTCGAAATTACGATAAGTATACTTTCGCGGACGGAATCCGATTTTTGATAAAAGATTTATTATTATTGGTTTATTATTGATAAAATCAATAATGAGACAAATCTTGCACTTTTTATTAAAAATCGGTTACCATCTTGCATCCATCGGTTACAAATCTTGCACGTTTTATTAAAAATCGGTTATCATCGCAAAAATATACTTACCGTCAAGTGAAACAAGCGTATTATGGATTCTGCAACAAAATGCCGGAGTATATCTCACAACTACAATAATCTACATAGATAGAGTCCGCGTAGACTGTTATCGTGGATCTACTGACGCTCCATGATGGACCAGTTTGTTTTACACGAGATGTATTGATTGATAGTCCATGAAAAACGGACGTGATACATTCAGAAGCTATAACCAATAAGACGTTTCTGGGTCACAGATCTATTAAGTTATTGGTCTTTCGGACCTTCCGTCCGTTTATAGTTCAACATCATTTCATACTAATAAATAATTCATCAAGAAAGAAATTTTCTTGCAGGTAAAATAAAAATGTAATTGTTTGAAAATAACAGCACAAGTAAATGAGAATATTCTAATTTTTGTCCACCTGTAATACAGCATCATCCCTTGGAGTCAAGAAAAATCCACCAAAAACCAAACTTTTTGACACATGGGATAAAAGTGTATTTCTAAAAATACACCCAACTGCGTAATATGTCTATGTACTCTAGTATCTCAACCTGCAATCGTGTATAAAGGGTTTATCTATAAAGCCACGCCTCCCGGTGTCACTCGCACAGTCACGCGATCAGTCGTTACGAATCCTACCATTGGTCGTGAGCACCAGGAACATAGTTACCGGTGCGCTTTCGAATGGGCCAATCACGAGTACTCGTGAATCCTCTACATACTCGCCTTTTCTTGTTTTTAAAATAATAATGCTCTCGTTTTGGTACTCACTGGTAAACCCCCAATAAAAGTGCATAAAAACGATATTTCGTCCTTTCCTAATCATCCAACAGAAGCGGTAAAAAAAAAATGTGGCGTAATTCGGCTCGGCTCGTCGTCGCCTCGTTGAAGACTCGTCTCGCTCAGGGAACCCCGACAATGTTGTAGTATATATAGCGTCCATCTCTGGTTTCGCCGACCACTTTGCACTCTCTCGCGCGTACCCCCGCGATTAATCATCGCCGACTACGGTTAACGGCCCAATTAAGGCCCGTTTTTGCAAGTCTGATTGTTCGTTCGTGCGGCTTTTGCGCCTGCGAGCCTTACGCCGGCTACCGTGTTGAGAGTTGGTACCTCGCGTCGTTATGTGTACTTAGTATATCAGCAGCCCCTTCGTTTAGCCACCAACCAACCACCGAAGAAATATCGAGATGTGTAGACAGCAGAGCAACTAGCACAGGTGCTGACAACCCCTTTTCCTCTTACTAACAAATTATTTCTATCGTCTTATCGCTGTAATAACGTGACAACATGATTTGTTTCAACATGTGGCCTATCGCCAGCAATCCATTTGCCAGGTTTGTTCTAATTATCAGAGCTCCTGTATTATCACTCGAATGCATTAGTAACCAACAATTCTGTTATGATGATTAATTTTTTCTGAGCATTTGCGAGTATTTATTACTATAGAATAATCCACAGAATTATTCAAAATTCTATAGCTTTTAATCGACACCAACAGCATCAGGGGAAATTTCTTTACATCTTGCCCAATAATTATAAATAATGTGATTACAATTTTTAATTAGTTATGAGGCATTTTTTAAACACTGTCTGTTCTAAGTGTTTGTTGAAATTTACGTATCTACATAAATATCTGAAATTCTCTAGCGTTAGATACAGGCAAAGATTCTTAAACGTTTTATTTTATTTTTTTCTTTAACTGCACGTCAGAAACAAAGTGAAGCGTTGCTTCTATTTCAAACTACATATCCTTTGTGCCATTTTCCTTCGGTGTTCTATTCTTTAAAGTTCTTTCTCATAGGCATTACTTCTCGTGGACGTGGTAACAAGCGACGTTGATAAATAGCTGTTGGTTCTCTCATTCTCTTAAATAAGGGCGAGCAGCTATGCGGCTGTCCATAATAATTACATGCCGATGACTGTTCTGCGATTGCTGGTTCGTAGTCCATATTCATAACCGCGTCGCGGTCCTGGAAACCTCACGACTGCGAGAGTAATATGTGGATTCACAATTTCACACGAAGAGAGACGAGAATTCTACAGTCTTCATATAGTTCTTTCGTTCACCATTACTGCACTCAGTCAATGGCAATAAATCTTATTAACCCACAGATCCTATGGTATGGCGATAATTGAGTGATCAGTAGATCACAAAATAATATACTACGAAAACATTGAAAGCCTATTTAGAGAAATCGTGATTGGCAACTATTGAGCGATAGCTATTAATTAATACCATATGCAACTATTTTTATAGTTACTCTAAAGATTCCATCGTTACAAACATTGAACAAAAATAGTCGCATGGAGTGCAATCAATAATTACCACTGACAAATTTATTCTTAACTGTAATTCCCATGTAACTATTACCAATTTATGATTGCTGCAAGTATTCGATAATTGGAGAAATTCATTATAAATGCGCACAAAGTACAATGGATAAATGTCACTGTTAATATATTGTCAAAGATTATTCCCAATGAAACATTGGTATTTTATAAAAAGTGGAACTATTCGATAGTTGAGAAAAAATCATAAAAATTCTGATATGGTTAAGTTGTCACTTTTCAGTCACCACACGCATGATTTCCCAGAGTGTGAGTGTAGGATATCGAAGAACCTCGACGCCACTGGCCTACCACACGTATCTACCTCTGTATGTATCAATGTCAGGCCCTAATAACACCTCAGAGCGGCTGCGAGGGCACTTCTCTTTCTCGAAGAAAGAGCTCGTTGGCTGTGTTGAGAGTAGAGAGCCCCCTCGACGCGAGATCCGTAACGGAGCGAGAGCAGAGCAAAAGCAGAGAAAATCGAGCGGACGCGGTATACGGAGGCCGCCGGGTAATTTTAAACAATGATATAATTACATATTGTTCGCCATTATCTCGATTGCTCGAATTATACAAAGCGAGAGGAAGCGGGACCTCGGAATCACAGCCGTTCTGTACCCCGTCTGATTTATATACACGGACGCTTCACGTGTGCGCTTTCTTCAATAGGTTATATAGGTATACAAGCTTGCAAGCATGTGGTTCCTATGAGTTTCTACGAGCTCGACTCAAGAAACAAGCGCGCATTCTCATTCTCACGCATTCATTCCACACACATACGTACGCTTGGAGCATCCCAGCAATCTCAATCGTATAAGTATACCTATCTTAATTAATAGTCGCGGTTGCAGCTGGACGAATCCACATGAGGATCACGAAGGTACGTCGGTAAAGGTGTCGAAGACTTCCGCTAAAATTCATATATGCTACGTGAATACCTATTCATTTTTTCTTAATAAACTTCAAAGTGACAGCAAGACAATATTAGCTAAATAAATGTATCGTCCCAGTCGTGACAAACTGTTAATCAATTTGCAGAAAAAGATAATATACTGATATTCATTCGAATGTCAGTTTTTGAAGCTCTTTCTGTTTCTATTGAGTGCAACTATTAACTACTCAATTGTGTCATGGATGATAATCTAGCTTACAGATTAACCAGGTAATCTGATGATTTGGCCGAACAATAACATGATTGATACGAGTAGAATTATGAGTTGACCATTATTTAGTTATAGCCACGAATTAACGCAACTGATAGCAAGTAACTCAGTCAACTGTTCCCTTAGGTCATTTAAGGGGATCCAGTCACCTAAAAACGTCATGAGGAAAAAATGGTGTAACTAATACACTTATTTGGAAGTATCTTAAATTACAACCGCACCGAATACATAACAAGCATTTTAATTTTGCAATTTTGTAAAGATACACAGAGTACCAAAATGGTGTGAGGTAAAGGGTAAAATTTTTTACTGATCGTAATTTTCGCATCAAACCGATGGAGAAATTTTAGTGTTCGATGTCTTATTTTATCTGTCAAAGAGTGGATGGCAATAAAGAAATGTTTATTTTAAGTCTTAATGATAAACCAATGATTTTAAATGTGTGATTAAATCTTTTTCTATCGAAAAATCAGTAAATAATTGGTTATAGTAAATTAAAATTACACTGCATCCAGAATCACTATATTCAATCCAGAATGTACAATTTGACAAGATTGCGGAATTATATATCCGCAATCTTGTCATTATGTCATCATTGTCATTATATATTTTAAAAAACCGGATATCATGTAAAATAAAATATTTATGACTTTTTTAGGTGACGTGGTATCCCTAATTAATATACCGACTGATAGAAGTACTCCACAGACTCACGTATTTTTTTATTAATGTTTATTATGGATACTAAAGAGTTCTATTAATCCGATGATAAAGAGAATATTGAACGTATTATAAAATCGTCCGCTTTTGTAAAACTAGAGTATTCTGAAAACCAGGAACTGGTCAAAAAGTACCGAGCGTCGTTTGGTGAGTTCACCCCTGTAGGCCAAAAACTTGCGGCACGAGGCGGGCCACAGTCCAGTTGCTTCGCGCCGAGAAACTGTTTCGCGAGAGCAAAAACATAAGCGGAAAGAAGAGCGGGTAGAGAACGAGTGTCATGTATTCTTCTGCTTTGGCCTGACTGTAAACCTGAGTCGATAGCTTCGGGCTGCAAGCAAACAATAAAACAGAGTCCTCGGATGTTTTTTGCTGCAGCAAGATCTTTTGCCAAGCTGGAGATCAACACGGTCAGAGACCTCGATGCTCTGCTTCTCGATGAGTGACAGAAACGATCAAATCTC
Source organism: Tromatobia lineatoria (assembly GCA_949699805.1). Taxonomy (NCBI): domain Eukaryota; kingdom Metazoa; phylum Arthropoda; class Insecta; order Hymenoptera; family Ichneumonidae; genus Tromatobia; species Tromatobia lineatoria. The sequence continues at coordinate 12,629,626 of OX453041.1, read as the reverse complement.
CCGTTTGTATTATTTACATGTTCGTTATGGTTGAAACGAGAAGACACAGAAGAAGAAGAGTCTCCGAAGAAAAAAAAGACAGCACTGTGTACAATTTTCTAACGTCACCCTCTCGTTCTTTCTTTCCATTCTATCTTTTGCGTTTACGATTCGGTACGCAGCCCAACAAAAAAGGAAGAATCGAACAACGTTCGAATCTCTTCGACACTGCCTTGCGAAAAGGATGAATCTGCGCGAATTCTTTTCGCCATCAAAGGCGCAAGTGGGTATCGAGACCTCTTTCGAGGCAGAAGAGTGTAGCTTCGCTCAACTCCTTCGGGCCTCTCTTCATCTTCCTTCAATGCCCTTTTTGTCCATTCTCCTTCGATATTTCTGTCCTTCTCTTTATACGTACAGCGTCGTGCTAATGGGAGACCAATTTCGGTCGGTGATCCAAGGTCGATCGAAATTATCGCCGACATTCACTACAGCTCGATCCTGCGATGCATTGTAGGGCCCGTCACTCTAGAAGGTCCAGAAATATTTTTACATCATGAATGCATCGTCGACATTGACCACAGAAACTCATTTCTGGAAAAATATAAATTTTCACTCACAAAGACCCTTCATACACAATCGGTGAAGTGAAAATAAGTTGTTTCAGACATAATCGATACAGTCAAAAAAAGTAGTATATTTAAAAAGGGAGCTTAGTGATTTTGAATGAATTCGTGTGCAAGCAACTCAATTTTTAATCATTAAACATTGCTATGATTAGAAGATTTAAAAAATTGTTTTAATCTGACATAAGTTGAATAAACACTAAAAATTTTATTACCTGAAGGAAAAATGTATTTGCCCAGGGAAACAACCAATATGTTTCCGTAGTGTAATATAAATTTGTTTGGTTGAGAAGGTGTTTATAGTATTAAAAAAAAATTTATTCCGCATCTTCAATGAGTTGATATATCAGACCTAAAAAAATCGTCATTTAGTATTTCATTTTTCTTTAATTTTTTAGTCTCCAGATTAGCCCGATATGTGTTGTGTATAACTTCTAAAAGAGAAATCGTAATACCTGACCGCCCGAATTCCGATCAGATTATTCCACCTCCCCAATAGTTACAATAATATAAATTTATCAACTTAGTAAGCACAAGTCAAGTTTTTTTCAACTACAGTTCAGTAACAAATACGAGTTTTTTCTCTCAATGTGCAGCAAGACAAACAACCTGCACAAATCGAGTGTCAAGGGTTTAGTTATCAAAAGAAAAAAATGAAAGGGCCAAAAGGAAACCCTATAAAATGTCCACATAGCCTAATAATTAATAGATATCACTCAAAATTTGCCCACACCATTACAATTGTCATGGGTACCCGATTCGTCGTTCTCGATCATATTATACCATGTACACAAAATGCGTCACAATGTATGAAGATTAAGTACAGTTGCTAGTACATGCGCAATAACGTCTCGATGATGCTCGCAGCTGCCGAAAAAGGATTCAGAAAAAAAAGCGGGCGAGGGGCGGGAAGCTTGTACCCCTCTCGCCGCCTTCCCAAGAAGAAGTAAGAAAGATATGGAAGACGCTATGAAGAGGAAAGGTGAGAGACGAGGCGAAGCAGCGAAGAAGGGGAAGGTGATGGCACAAGTGAAAAGCAGACGCTGAAGAAGGTGAAGAAGAATAAGTAGAGGCAGACAGGGGGAAGAAGAGGTCGAAGAAGAGGCGGTGGTGAGTATGGCATGCGTGCATCACGCGAACGGACCGCACGCGTGTAAAGATGGCTCGAAATGCGCCTACCAACTCGATCGCTTTTCGCTGCTCGCCTGCCTGACGACTTTGCCAAAGAGCCTCTGACTTCGCATCCCCGACATATATATATATATATATATATATCTATATGCATATATATGACTATATGAAACAGTGAATATACATATATCTAGTCATTACCTGCATCCATGTGTTAGTAACACTATGCAGCATAGCCCTAAGTACGGTACAAGAGGCCGGGGCAAGTTGGATTGGAATCGAAAGAAGCTTCGTACATCGAATGCACACTTTTGACGGATGAATCACTCTGCAACGCAATTCTAATAAATTTACTTGTAAGCTATTATTTTTCTGAAAATTTATATACCGGTTATTAAACTCAGATCACCGTATATTTATTTTCAGATAAATTCGTCACTGGCGAATACAATACTGGTATATTAAACTGTACATTACAATACTCACATACTGCAATTTTTAAATATCTTTATTGTATAATTTTTACACTATTTTTTAATGTACAATATAATGATGTGGAATTTATATACCTGATTACCAAATTTCATCTCAGTTTTGTATCTCGAATTTACTTGTATCTTCAATAGTGTAACAAAATAAATGTGGTAGACCATTTTTCGAATAGCAGTAAATAGCAGGTTAACATTTTTTATATATTTTGTAAGTTTTGAACCTCACTGTATTATGGGTAACTAATTACTTATTTATTTAATTATAAAAATACCAACATGGACCAAAAACTCTATTAAAAATGTATAATTTTGAACAACAAACTGTTTAAATTTTATAAAATTCGTATCAATTTTGCGAAATATTTGTAAATTAATTTTTTTTTTATCCATTCACTTTACGCAGCTTTCAACAGTGACTCAACAGTTATCGCCTATAATTTACACGATTTTGCTTTGAATGCTGAAAAGTCCTGAAGTTTATTTAATAGCCTAGAAACGCGACAGGAACAATTCTTGTATGGTCTTTTAGAGAAATTAGCTCGAAAACGCGTAAATTGATGCAATAAGCCCCGGTTTAGTGTGAGAGGGGATTATTGCCAGTTACCCTTCACGGGATATCAAGCTCTATCGGAAGAGTCAGGGCATCCGCGCATGTACGTACTAGCTGCTATTAACAAGTATGATATACGAGATCGAGGCGAGTATCTCTCTCTCTCAACATTGAGTGTAGGGATCATTTACTTGAGAGTCTACCGAGGTGCAGGCGGCAGGGGCATGAGCGGTGGCCCGAAGGAGGCTCACTCGTCTTTGATTGACGCGCGACGTTCCGCCAAACTCTCGTAGCGCGTCCGCACGGCTCGGCACGCGAGCCAAACAAACCTCAGCTATACGCTCGTCGTATATTGTGCGCACTGCCACCGACGTCGTCGTGAACTACTAAGTTACTTTCTCCATCTCACTCGCTCGCTCTCTCTCCACAGATGTTCTTCGTGGAGGGTCGATCTTGATGGTATTAGCAGTCGGCAAACAACGATTGCGAGACGTCCACCACACTCGATAGGAAAACTGGGAGGAAGGTGTAGATTATTATAGACGAGTATTACAGTAGGACCTCAGTTACCTCAGACAATATGAAAACGTGGACATTGAAAGAAAAAATCTGTTTTTCATTTTATGGGTATGAATACGTTAAAAAATCATATTATGAGTGTATTTTTTTAAAAATGCAACTATGTTCTAGTTGTTTATAAAAATAGTTGCGTAGATAAAAAGAATGACAATAATTAATAATGATCAATTAGTAATGTACCCAGTGTGACCAGTCACTGGAAATTGGATTGAAAAATTCTTAGTTTTGTTGACATCTGATAAATTATAATGGCAATTTACATGTGTATTGCTCAAGGGTGCGGTAATTTTTGTTCAGCTATTGAATAACTAACTAGTTTCTAGTTATGATAACAATAGTAACTTTTTACATAGAGATGAGGTTTTTGAACCTCCTACATTGGTTTCAATACAAGATACGTTGCTCAGTTTACTATTTTTAGTATCTTTTCAATTATTTGAATCGGGTAGTAAGAATTTGGTTTTGAGAACACGTTATTAGTTTCATTAAATTTCACATTATCTATAAAATTATTACTATACCTACATTCGACTATTTACTCTTAATCATCGGTGTCAAGAATCTGAAATTTTTCAAATTAAATTTAGTTGAACTATCAAATAATTGAAAAAAATTGAATTAAAAATTAATTAAGCTAAGAATATGAATTAAATAGAGTGCATAGGTGAACCTTAAATTGATAGTTGTCAGAACTTATCGTTGTAAATCTTACAGTTGCAAGAAATAATTTTTTTGACGATGTAACTTAAGTTAAGGTAGGCTGAGTGAGCTTTTGCTGTGCAACCGTGTCTGTATCTATACAGTACTAGATAGGAACGCGACAACTAAGCGATGATCAAATATAACATGGAAACTATAATTCACATGAATCTGTTATTCAAGTGAAAATCTCTTCAGCAACGAATCACCGATATATTAGCAGGGAGTGTAGTATTATCTATACTGTTCAGTCCGGAACCAAATGGTTTCAACGGCATAGAAGCCGACGCTCGTGCAGGTTTCCTAGCTCCCATTTCACAAATATATATGTATATATATATACATGTACACTCGGGGAGGTCTCGTGCGTCGTTTAATTACCGTATGTAACGAGTTGGAGTGGCTGCCGTGCGCACAGCACGAAAACAGAGCTCACTCGTGAAAGAGGTGTATGCGAGCCAGAATATAGGCAATAGGTGGTAAGACGAGCCGCGAAAGGGGGAATGAAATCCTGCGAGTATTGCAGAGGTAACAAAATACGAGGGTGCAATATGTTCGATGATGCAGTTCACAAATCAATCGAAAATTGTTCGCTCGTTAAAAATGCACGCAAAGAAGGATATAGGTTAGAATTACCATATTAGTCGGTAAATAACCATAATTGTGAGGTATTCAAAAGTCAACATTGCTGATCATAAAAAACGGTTACCAGAAATTCTAGAAAAAATCCATGTGTATATGGTACAGATTATGATAATGTTTTATAAGATTCTTTTAGTACAAATAAAATACACAAAGTCTTTGTTAAATATTCTAATAACAATTTTCTCATAATCGAGGTTGGTTCTTGACAACGAGAAATATGAATAAGTATTTTGCATAAAAATGTTCAGGTTATCACCAATTCGTAATAATAATAAAAAAATTTCTGAGATTTGGAAACGACATATTCGACAGAGTTGTAAGTCCCCATTAAATCATGAGATATAGTTTACAGTACAATTTGTTTTGTAATTATGATTTCATAATAATAATATGTAGTGATTATAAAATAAGTTGTAAACATTTGAGTAGCAAGAAAAAAATAGTAATTTTCGTTTTAAAATTGGAAAAAATAGTGAAAACAATGGGAGAAATAATTGACGCATTACTTTCATAATGCATTCATTATGTTCTTTTATTTTTCAAAAGGATTACCGTGAACTTTGATTAAAAAATAATCGTTTTTGCAGCCATTCAAAAGTTTAGTAATCGTATTATAATCGTCACATGTTATTATTATAAAATCATAAATGTAGAACAGATCGTATAATAATAATTATTTCTGTGAGTATTAGGAATTTACAGCTCTGATCATATGTAGCTGTGTATATCGATTGAAAAACCTTTCAGAAGTGTGATGCAGTAGATTATCTGCTGCAATCAATGGAACAAGCCACTTGAAAGCAAAATATAAGGCACGTTCGAAGTGCGAATTGCCGATGTGAAGGAACTGGTCTTTTTCTTTCTTCGCATAGTCTTCCAATCATCGCCAACAAGATACTGGAAATTTATCATCACCTAGAAGAAAATCATACTCCGCAGCTACGTCGCCGATGATTTCATTGAAATGTTCTATTTTGCATGAAATTGTTCTGTACCCTATGGGGATTTTATGAAGACAGAGAAGAAGAGGTTTTGAGGCTATTCTCTGCTCGTGCGTAGGGAGTTAGGTTGTTACGCATTGCGCGAGGGTGAAGTAGCAAGGTTACCCTGCTCATCGTGCGATGCGCTAAGGGTGTTGCGAGACCAAAAGGGGAGTAAACGGACCCGGGCTTCTCGTAGCAATGGGAGCAATTGCTGGTGTCAGCTGTTTTAATCTGGGTCACCGTGTGACGACCCTTTTTGCTGAAACAATCGATTTCCTTCTTCGTCAACTTTTAGTTCTGTCTCACATAGTGCGAGGCTGAAAAAATGCTTTTCACAAACCGAGATTGGAGGATTTAGATCAATTAACAAGCTTATTTACTCAGTGTCGCTACCCGATTCATCTGCTCAGAATCTTATCAATTTTTCTGGCAAATATTGAAAAAGTGGCGAGCTACTATTGTAATTTTGAATGTTTTTTTATATAATAAGTGTGATGGATAATTTTTTTATACTCTCATAGTAGTAATGTGTTTATTGCGTCACCATTTTCATTTTTTCTTCCCTTGTGGGTGTGTTTGTGATTATCTGTCTATGTATGTGTGGGCGAAGGCCATCGACCGGACTCCTTCAGCCCCTTTGTATTATTATATTTATAAATTAAATATAAAATTATTATAAAAAATTTATACATATATAATTTATTATATTATATAAAGCATTTTTTTCGCTGATCCCTCAAGCAAGGATGCATATGTATATTCTGTACATTAGAATAATATGCGAAACCGAGCAGTGAATGAATGCTGTCCATAGAAGAAAGTGCATGAAAATGTTCATTCACTGAGTTTTGTCGTCTGCTTAACCGCTTAATCACTAGTCGGCTTACTCTAGCTTTGAAAAAAAGTTTAATAATCTTAATCCACTGATAGAATTCAATTTTGAACAGAACAAATTTACAGGTAAAAAATGAAAAAAAAAACTTTCTAGACGTTCTAGTTTTCCATTATTCTTGTTCAGAAAACTGAAAAGAACATTTAAGAAAAATTATTGATGTCAATTCCAAAAAGTTTTGGTGTTGAATAGTTAATAAAATTTATTAAATCTTGTGAACTTTTTGCTCACAAATATCACCTCAATGTATATTTCTATATTAATGGTATTTCGGCAACGTTATGAACAATGTCGGTGAGTAATTTTCACTACATTTTATTTAAAATGCAAGATCGTGTTTCGTCAAAAGACGTAACACGGTCAGTAATGGTGCTATTTAGCTTACGACTCGTCACTGATCGTTACTTTGTCACGATTCCGCGACTGTAATCTCGAGAAGCAAGAGCGAATGTACGACACCGAGGCGGTTTACGAGCTACTCTTGGTATACCTCTTCGTCACGGAGGTCACCCTGTGGGATTCGCGATAGCGTTATCGAGCACTCGCATATTTTTCCACCCCGTCTTTTTACCCTCTCGCTTCTCATCGTGTTTCTCCAATATTTATCCTGCAATCGCACTTTGAAATTCACGATGACATGAATCATTTCCAGCAGAATAATTTTTGACAAAAAAAACAATCACAAACAAACCATAACCAACAAAAACCTCTATACAAGGTTAATAAATATATGTTAAAATATATAAATGAAAAATGAAGCTTCATTGGATGTATAGCTTGTTATTACTGCAATTATAAGAAATATGATCAGGATAAACTTATAAGAAGCGAACACGAAAAAACGAAGGAGGGTGAAGGAAAAATATAGAAGAAAAGCAAGGAGGGTTAATTCTTCTTGTTTGTCTTTGCATTAATTATCTAGAATTAAGGACGCGAGGCTCGTGCGCGCACGGCCGTCGGATTACTGGCTTTATTATTACTTGTTGCGGATTATTAATTACCGGGAATTATGGGGAGAAAAAGGGAGAGACGAATAGGGCGTTAGTTCCTGAAGCAGTAACAGCATGAACCAGAATTCCATTGGACCGTGGAAAGAAAGTGGAGTGAGCTCTTGCGGATTTGTGTTTTCAATTAATTTTCCTGAATTAAGAACGATTGTGAAGAAGCGTAAAGGCAAAGAAGTATTTTTGCGCTTGGGCACGCGATTCGCCGCAATTGGCATCATATAGCTGAGCAAAAAATAATCTCAGAAAAATCGTGGTAAGCTATTATCAAATGACAACTATTAATTATCCATGCCACTGTTTTTATATATTTTTTTGAAATGGAGTAACAATATATAGTTGTAAGCCAACAGTTACCAAGCCTGCAACGATTTATTTTAGTATTATTATATTTGATTGATTGTAATTGTATTGACGTTCATCAATATGAGAAAGGTCGCTTTTTTTTCCACATTAAGAAATACGACAAACTATTTGCGCAGTTTTGGAGAACTATTTTACTTAAGTTACTTTAATTCTATCGATTGTTACAATAATAATCGAAAAAATATCTGACGCAAAATTTTGATATATTTTAAGCCATTTAATGCATAGTTTCCTAAAGAACTGTCAGACATTACTGTAAGCCACCATAATTTCTTTCTTCGTCAACATTTATTGTGGAATTGACTCAATAATTATTTGAAATTTCTCATCACTGATAAGAAAAAAATATTCATAAAATATCCCGGAACTGTTCACGAATCTTACTATGTACAGTACACTTCTTCAATTTTTCAACCCTATTTCGTGAAATTTTATGAACGACGTGGGAAACATTTTCTTCTTCGGTTCTTTAAAACACTGAGAAAAAAATTCACATGAAATTCAAAGTACATCACTGGAAGTTTTTATTCATAAATTGGTAAACTAAATTTACGATCCAAGTACGAGGTCAGGTTTTTTTTTAGTACAGTAATTTTAATCAATTGCTTAAATTAAAGTGTATTCGTACTGACATTTTTTAAATTCACTCTAATTCAATTGCAAAAGTACTTTTTCATCACAATTGCACATTAAACTTAATCGACTAATTTATAAATAAAAACTTCCAGACTTTTCTGACAGTAAAAAACTGTCTCACAACTACCGCAGCTTGGAATCACAAAATAATATTAATGGAAATAATTAAGCTATACACATTTATGTCCAATAGTGTCCAGCGACAGGATCAATATATCCTGTCTCTCTCACCTCTTTGTCTCGACAAACTAGCGGCCCAGTATTTAGCGTGGGTTTTAGAATTTCTATTAGAACGATTAAAAGCCCAAGTCCTTAACGATTCCCGTTCAGTAACAACTACGACGATGAGTCATTGCTTCGTGTATATTATAATTATTATTGAGATAGAATTAGGCGTCCCTGATCATCGAGTATGTGTCTATTGTAATTTTACGTTGCGTAGCTCGTTGCAGATCCTTTGTTAATGTCAGAATTGGGTATTATTATACCATATTAAAACACAACATGCAACGAAGATCTATAGGATGTACTTCAAGTATATACATACATTCATAAATAAATACATACACACACACACACACATACATACATATGTAGTTACAGTGCATGCGCCACGCAGGATGTAACTGCGCGTGCTCTGAGCGCGGCATGAAGTGTGCTGTGTATATATATCTGTATGGAAAGAGAGAAGTAGCGAGTGCCAACAATGGGGGTCATGCGAGCCCTTGTAATATCATGCCCAGAAGCTCCTGGTCTTTTGCTCCCCGCGGGCTGCCTCATCGTAGAGGGAAGAATAAAAAAATCTCAGGCAGCTGCTATAAGGCCCATAACCGATACAATTGTAGTGAATATGGTCTAGTTCTCTTACAAAGCAAAAATAGACTGAGTGTGTGAGGATCCTACGTTCAAATATATATTCTCTCTCTCTCTCTCTTTCGCTCTGAATGTGCCCTAATACACACACGGGTCACGTTATTACACAAGTTTTTAAGCTCCGGGGTTATTCGTCGAGAAATTTCGTGAATTAGGCTCCGTAATTCCAAGCACTGCCTAGTGAATAGAGACATCAACCGCAATTCCTGTATATCATCGTACGAAAAAAGGTAACAACTGTTTATAACGTCTCGCCGAACCGGAAGAAGAATCTGATGCTCCAAATGGTTTCTATATATTTTGGCGAGAGGCAGAACAGCCGTTCGAATTTTGAGATACTAGAAATAAAAATATTAAGAAAGATATAAATTGTATTAAATAGAATAGTAATTGTCATCATTCTATCATCCTAGAAAACATTGTAATAAGGATTTGTAACAATCTGCCGAACCGGAAGAAGAATCGGATGCTCCTACTGAATTCTATATGATTTTGAAACGATATGCAGAACCACCGTTCAAATTTTTAGAAACTTGATATTCAAATATGTGAAAAAATAAATTTTATTGAATAGAATAGTAACTATAACCATTCCATTTGCACAACCATTCATTTTGCTTCCTGGTAGAAGAAGCTTCGTTTTTATTTCCATTTCTGACAGAATTACTGCTCTTGACTTGTGATCGCATAGCTCGACAAAGATAATTATCAGATTCGAAAAATGGTAATCGCAACACTAATTATAATAATGATATGGCCAATATTTTTTCGCATTTTTATTATAAATAAAAATATTCAAATAAACTTGTGGAACTAACAAGGGAAAATACAACCAGTCACACCGACAGTAAAGATTTCGTTGATGCCAAAGAAATGGGTGGATTGGTTTTGTTGTAATAGGTTTCAACGAAATATTTGATTTCAATGAAATTGTGCACTTGAATTGCAAAGAGAACATTTCATTGACTGTAAAGGAACATTAATTTAGTGAGCATATAATAAAAAACCAGTTTCATTGTTTTGAAGAAAAGCATTCATTGGTTCACAGAAACTTCACTGTCACTCTCTCGCACCTAACCTCACTTTTTTGTTTTGCGATTCTGCCGAACAAACTACTGCGAGTTTCGAGGAGCTCGTAGTTTAGCTTATTTCTGCCGCTCTTGAGCACTTTCTCTTCAAATTTGAGCTTCATCTGCTGATTCCTTTAGAATTTGATGATAAGAATAGAGACGATATTTTCCACTCAATGTTACTAGTTTCAATTGAGTTTGAGATCATTCAATCTAAACATGGTATTGAAACCCAAGTATTTCTTTTCATTGGCGAAAATAGCCGTGAATCGATGAAATCTTTTCTTTCGGTGCACTTAACAAGTAGCACTAACTAATTAATCTCTTAGTACAGGGAACAATTAGTTAGTGCAACTAATTTTCATTTTCTATGTATGCTATCGAGCATTAGTTGTAAGGACTTGACGGTCACGGTCAATAGCGATGTTTCGAAACGGTGACTGATGGGCGCTCGCATTTCGCACGGCATTAACGTGTATAGCACGATGTGTTTCACGGTCGCTCGCGGTGAGCACCCGGTTTCATCGTTATACTGGTGCTCGCTCATCATTGTCAGACTGTGCAACTTGAGATTTCTCGCGAACGCATACGCATACGTGTATATGTTCCTGTTTCTTACACACACTCACACTGCGTGCTTTAATATCAGTGGATTGCAGACGCTAAAGATCGAAGCATAGTAGCAAAGAGCACGCATCGTAGCGCACAATATGTATAACAGTGCACGGAGAAAATAATCTAATGAAAAATTAGCATATAACGTGAGAAAAACTCTTAATAGCTAGAGTAAAATTTACGGTGGCGCCACCTGTCAACAAGTGTGAGATTTCGCGATAATTTTAATTATATTCATGCAAATTATTATTATGATTTACCAATTGCAGAAAACTCATTTTTGTATCAAAGTCTACATCGGAATTTTTTTTCTCTAACAAAACATTTGTTTATTTAATCTGAAAATATTGATAAAAAACCACGTCAGAGATTCCAGTTAGTACAATCAACTATTGTACAACACTATCTAAAACTAACAGTAAGTATGTGACTTTAGTACTGAATTGATCATTCCAATAGTCTCTTTTACGCATACATAGTAAAAAAAATCGTTGTATCACACACCTGTTGACAGATGGCTACATCCACTCTACAGATGACTGTAGAATTTTTTCCATGTATGATAATTACAACAGTATTCTTTTCTCCCTGTGCTCAACACTATTATAATCGAATCTCAATGTGATAAAGAGCCAAAGCAAAAAAGTAGCGAATCAAATAATAAGGCTAAGAAGGAGACAAAAAGCGGTAAGAGAGATGCACCGCAAGGAAATAAATATTAATAACCACACGGCAAGAGCTGAGCCCTCTCTTTCTCTCTCTCTCTCTCTCTCTCTCTCTCTCTCTCTTTGTCTCTTTGTCTCTCTTTCTCTTTTTTTCTTTCTCTATATCTACGAGCTTGCTCATTGTTGGGGAGGGCCATTACCGAGCCAATTAATCTATGCACAATTTTATAATTAAACGGCTAATAACGCATAGAATTACAGTTCAGGGCCGAGCACTCCCACGTATAGGTGGCGAACACACATTAGCAGCATAACCGAGTATAGCTTACCGCAACAATCAAAACGGTAGGCAGAAGAAAAATATGAGTTAGCGATAGAAGTGTATGTAAGGAGGCTAAGAAGGAAAAACGCATCGTTGCCTCAACGTGTGTATGTGTGTGTTTGTGCCAGCGCTTCTTACTATTTTTATTTTCATCCACTTTTTACCTTCCACGAACGTCGTTGATGGCCCTGTGATCGGATATACGTGCTGTGCAGCGCCAATTAAAGACGAAGCCTACCGAACGATGGAACTTACGGACCTTGTACGCACACCATTTGTTCATTGTTCATTTAACTTGGTTAGGCAAATTAATTAATATAATTGACTCGACTCGTTAGCCTATGCGGGTATCATTATTATTCTTATTATTATTATGTTCAGATACATACATTGCTCTTGCATGTATGTTGCACCTATCATAACTACCGGTAGACTCAAACGCTGCAAACCTCAGCTAACAACTCGCCGATACTGCACACCTTAATAATATGCATCCATGACACAGTCGCAATTATTTTCCGAACCACTGATAATGTCGAGACAACACTAGCAATAATTTCACGCCGCTAATACGACGAAATCTTATCTACTTTCATGTCGAGTTTCCTTCAAAGCGTTGTATATTGGTCTATGTGTCAAATTGCATTAGTCCTCGGGAATTCGCGTGGAGAGTTGAGATTTTATCGGAACGCTTATGTCATGCTCGAGATTTGTTTCTTATAAATTACACATTATTGTAATATACCTTGGTAACGGGATATTTTTTATAGGTAAAGTTACATAATCCGTGAGATCAAATTGACAAGAAATATATATATTGAGCATACAGTAAATGAATAGATAAGTTCTTTACATTTGCCATATTTGAAAAATAATTTCGCGACGTTGTTGTACATTTTCTATATAATTAATTTTAGTTAGCAAGTAACAAGTCTTGTCAACCGGAAAATCGGTTTTGATTCACTAATTTTTTAGGACGAACAAAAGTAAATTGTAGCTGCTTACTCGCAATAAGTTTTTAGCATGCGAAGAGAGCAAAAAAGTTGAATGGCCGAAAAATATGTTTTTTTTTTTTTCTTTTATTTAACAGCCTTTAGATTTTTTACCTAAAAATAATTTTGTGGTCAAGCAAAATATTTCGAACATTTCCAGAACGCCGAGAAAAAGATTTACAAAGCGAAGAAATCTGAACAAGTATTATCGCGAAACGTCGGGAGAAAACAACCTGGGCAGTCATAGCAGACAGAGAAACGTAAAGACTTCCTGCTGTAATACGCGCTTGAAGCAATAACCCATGTACCTTGCACAGTTGGAATTTGAAACGAGAGATGGATCGCATTATGCACTTGTCTGTCCGTTGCGGCTATAGCTACGGTGTAACGTAACTTGTAAACCACGAGATTTCATAGAACGCAGGAAACAAGATGGAAGAAAAAAGTAGAGACTTCAGTAGAATAACGTTTATGTCAGTATCGAATTGATTTGCGTGGATACACAGAGAGAATTTTATTGCGCATTCACATAATTGCAACACTTACAACGACTATTGTTACTTCGCATAACTTTTTATATTTTCATTAACTCTTCAGTTATTACTCTGACTTACGACAATTAGTTGAAATAACTATAAAAATAATCGCACGATGTACGAGTTACTAAACTCAGTAAATAATAGTGTCGGTAACTCTCAACTGACAGCCATTCATTTCATCTCCCCATGACCATTTTTTAAAATTATGATGAGTATAAATAATTGCCGTTACTACACCGAGAGAAAAAGTTTCGTTAAATCACAGAAATTCATCGTTTCTTTGAATCGAGGAAACTCTTGCTTTATTATATGTTTATGAAGGAATGTTTCATTAAAGGCAATACAATATTTTCATTGATATTCAAATGCAACGATTAACTGAAAACAAAGAAACTTTCCGTTGGAGTCAATGATTAAAAAAAATCCACCCATTTTTCTGGTGTGAATGGAATCTTTCAATAGAATAGTTTTAACCATATAAATGTAATAACAATAAAATAAATAGTCACATGATCTAAAAATAGATAACGGTCACTATATTAGCCAACCTTCCTGTGCAGAAAACTAGTATGAAAACAGTCCTAGTGTAGTATTAAAACAGAATGTATGAGGAGTATGTTGTAGTGCGCAAAATCAAACTCTAATCAAACTCTTGTTTGAGTATTAATTATTCGAAAAGATATTCAATTATAGAATATTTGTAAACTATAAATATTAATTATATACTTGAATTTATCAATTTAAAAATAATATTGAAAAATCGTTGAATTTTTTTTTTCTTATACTCATTTGATACTCAACACTCGATTAGATGAGTATAATTGAAGTATGATTTCGTCCAATAAAACCTACTCCCATTCTAATACTCTTTTCATACGTTTTTTCGTGTGGGTTGCCACGGTTTCTGAGTCTACAGTCTATGGCACACGATCAGCGATCGGAAAGCCTTGTCGATATTGGTACGTGACACAGAGTGCGCAGCCGGCGCCATAAACCGCAATGAAAAAAAAAGTCCACTTAATTATCGCTGTGGTTTCGGCTGTGCATGTTGTTCCACCGAGCTATTCTACTCTTCAGCAAACGAGAGAGAAGAGATGCACAGAAGTGAGCCCAACAACAACAACAAGGCGGATGCTATAGTTCACGAACGTTCGAGGGGTACGTTAGCCAGCTCGGGATGTCGCGTCGACGAGGGTGGAAAATCCGTTGCAGAGGATGCAGAACGGATACCGAGCCACCCGGCTGTATTTAGTAGTTGGAAGCAACACACTCGTGGCCAGCTCTCGCGCACTCTATGCACCTCATCGCGCCACCATGTATTATCGAAGTGTAACGATGCCAACGACGGGGAATATACACGCGATTGTCGCGCGGCCGCCGGACCCCACAACGGCCACTACCCCACGCCGCAGCCTCTTCATCATCCAATTTTTCGTGGTCAAACGTAGTACCTTGTATGTACACGACGTGTAGATATAGATATGCGAGCTATGCCTCAATTCTATGTGCTGATGCTAATAGTCTCTAACATTTTCTGCTTTGTATACAATTGTTTCTTTATTCATGGGAAAAATGGATCGAGAATGGTTTGTTAGGCCAAAATCACAAAGGTACCCAAACACTGTCATTCATATTTTACTTCTAATTGTTGCAATTTTCTTTGAGATTGGAAAAACCATCAAATTAGAATTCTAATCTTAAATAGAATTGGAAAGGTAACAGTACAATTGAATGGAAGATCGAAATACAATATGAAAGTATCGAATATGTTGTTTTATACTGCGAATAGATATATATTTTTTTGAAGGATTATATACTCTTCATTCTTGCTGTCAGAGGTCGAATAATTCTTCTGAAAGTCAGTATTGTTAGATGGGCATATCATTTATTTTAGGATGATTGCTTTGTAATTGTAATTAGTATTGGACTACAAAAATTTCAAGACAAATTGTCAGTGTTTGATAGTTGAATCTTATATTCCTGTCATTAGACATTAATGAATAAATGTAGCTTGTTAGTTTTTGATAGTTTGCTAAATCTTTTATCACTGTCATTAGACGTCGATGAATATTTTATTATAGGACGATTGGGTGAAGAGTGATACATCACAGGATTTCCTATAGTCATCGATTCGATATCGGGGATAGACTCATCAATTCTAATTCTACTTCCTCGAACAAATATAAAAAAAAGATTGGTCTCATTCTGTGGCATTTATCGCCTCAGTGAGAACAAGACCTTGCTGAGTCAATTTAGTTAATAGACTCTTCGGATATTACGGGATATCAAGAATGAAGAATGCTTTTGTTGGAAAACTACAGCAGAACGCAATTTGAATCAGTGAATCATTTTTTGCTCTAAAGCTGGTAGCACAGTTTTCCGTCTTGCAAGCATATCTTGTTACAAGATATTGATACAGAACCTGAAGGAAATTTTTTTTTATCGAATTAAATTTTTCACCACACCTCCGTTACTAAATTATTTTCATGTAAACTGGAAAAATTAAATATCGACTTCATATCACTGCCCATAACGTTATTTTCGACAATTAATCATTATTCTTCATTATTCCATTGTGATAGGTCGCGAATTTCGTGAAGACTTGCTGGCGAACAGAACTTGCTATGAATCACTATACTATGCACACGATTTCAACTAAATTGTCAAATATAAAATTCTTCATGGAAAAAATCATTGCATCGATATTTTCCTGTGATGAACATAATTGTGATGGGACAGACTGGAAGAAAAATTGAAAATACGACTTTGGGGTTCAGTGAAAATTCACCGTGTTCCGTCCGAAAAACGGAATTCACAAATTATCCTAAAAACTGTGAGCTTTTTTGGTTTCTGCAACTTTCTTTTCAACGAAAACAGTCTCTGCAATATGAAACATGAGTCGTAGAATTCTTCTTGAATACTTCTCAAAAAGAATTCTCTTCTGCCGCGATTAAAAATATCTCACTAGTATTTATAACGCCTAATCTTCCCCACAAACCCAATTTTGCGAGTAATGAAGAAAAAAAGTCACTTCAACCGGTAACTTTTTCCAAAATGAGTTCAAAACGATATAGCATTATCCATCACTAATCATGTGTACTAAAATATAAGAAACAGATCTGCATTCTACTCAACAAGAAAGCCATTTTTCATCTACGAAGTTACGTTTACAAGGTATAGAAAACTAAAAACGTTTGCGGTCATCGAGTTCTCGCATAACATGGCAACTTTAATCTGTATTAAATATTGCTTATAAATTTAGTTAGAGTACAAACGACCGACGCGTTAACCCAGATCATTCGAGAATCCTCAAAGAATTAAAAGACTTCATAGTATATTCTGTTAGCTACAGGAGCGAGCAGCAAAGAAGACGACACCACCGCGTGCCCAGCGAAGAGGGGACCCGCACGAGCCGACGGCTCATGGAGCTCTGTTCTGTGACTGCGTCTTCGGATTATTCGGATCCCTATCC